>CM075816.1:32574233-32974999 GCA_037975025.1 Excoecaria agallocha
AACATTTGGTTCACCTGAAAAGCCAATATAAAGAACACCCACATCCGATCAAAACTTCGGTAGAGGTGCCAAAAGGTGCGGGCTTCAACAAAATTTGTTTTAGGTTTTCTCTTTCCAGTACTAGCTTGGCTAGATCTCTGCAACATGAACAAATTTGGAACCACTATCAGAGGAATACTAAACCCTAAAAAACCTAGTGAAAACCTTCATAAGAGGATGCCAAAGATACAATAAGTTACTCAAATCAAATTTAGGATGAATCAAAGAAGAAATATTGAACCTAAAATGTTAACTGTTGGTTAATGTATTTTGTTAGATATTAGGTCGTAATTAAGGGTAGAATAGTAATTTTTCTTTTACTACTTGTATACCTATAAATATACCCTTGTATCATTTTAGGGTAATTTGAGATAATAGAAACTCTTGAGTTCTCAAAATCTTCATGGTATCAGAGCCATTGCCGTTTCGAAGGTCGAGTTAACTCCCTTCCGCAGTCGGTTCGTTTTCGGTAACCTCTATTTTTCCGGCGAGTCTAGAAGGTCGTGTTCCAGACCTCCTCTTTCGACACCGCCCCCATAGGAAGGTAGATCGGGTGAAGATCGGCCGGTGTCCCAGTCTCCGGCGCCGTCAGAAGCCGCGCTTGAGCTCACGCGCCGATCAAAGGATTCTGCCCTTTCCCCACGCGCCGGCGCGTGTGGCGCGTGACACCACCTCCGGCCACCTTTTGCTGCCTTTTCCGCCTCCAACCCACTGATCTCCGGTGACTTCCGACCACCTCGGTTTCTGGGTCACGCGCGAACAGGTTCTGTTTTCCTGGGTTAACTTTTTCCTACTGTTTTTTTATCCTTTTTTGGCTTTTTCATTATGTCAAATATTAAGGATGATCATAAGGAGGTTGAGAGACATCATTCCATGAATGACAGTCCTTATTCTCAAATTAGCCCAGTTAAACTTGAGGGGAGCAGTACTTATTTAGCTTGGTCTAAATTGTGTTTATTGTCGATCAAGACTAGAAGGTTGCAGGCTTATATCGATGGAAGTAAAAAACCACCATCTGTCACCGATCCTAATTTTAATCAATGGGACTTAGATAATTCACTGGTTATATCTTGGCTCCTAAATTCGATGCATCCTAAGATCTCTAGACAGTATTTATTGCTTGACACTGCAGAGAAGATATGGAAAGCTGCAAAAACCACCTACTCTCGAACGGGAAATGATGCTCGTATCTTTGAACTCAGGAACAAAGTTCATGGTACAAAACAAAGTGAGCTTACTGTTTCTGATTATTTCTCTGAATTGGGTAGTTTATGGCAGGAACTGGATTATTATCAGGACTTTCAAGCAAAATGTGTTGATGATGCGGTGCTGATTCAAAAGATGATTGAAAAGGAGAGGGTTTATGATTTTCTGACTGGTTTAAATCCTGAATTTGATCAAGTGCGAGTTCAAGTTATTGGCAGAACTCCTTTCCCTTCACTTGAGAAGGCACATTCTTTAATTCAACAGGAAGAGACCAGGAGAGGTGCTATGCTTTATATTGCACCTATTGACAAGTCGGGTTTGACTGCCCATACCTCTCTTGAGCAACCAAAAGGGATTATTTTTTATAAAGATCATTTGCTCTGTGATTATGTGGTAAGCCAAGGCACACTAAAGAGACTTGCTGGAAGTTGCATGGGAGATCTAGTAGGGGCCGCGGGGGAAAACGAATTAATCCAACAAGAGCTCAAGCACGTGTTAGAAATAGTGGAATCATCTAAGGAGTCGGCTTCAGTTGAGAGTCTCTCCTCTGATGAGATTTTGCATTTCAGGCATCTCCTGTCTCAGCTTACTCCTTCCTCCAGTGCTACCTCTAATTTGGTCAAGTCAGGTACTACTTTCTCTCATCATAACTCATGGATTATTGATTCTGGTGCGAATAGACATATGACAGGCACTTCAAAAGGCTTTCTTAACTACTCTCCTTGTTTAAAAAGGGATAGTGTCAGGGTGGCTGATGGGTCATTAACCCCTATTTTTGTGACAGGTTCTGTTGTTTGTACTCCTAATATTAAATTGTCTTCTGTTCTTCACGTTCCTCAATTTTCTGTCAATTTTTTATCTGTCAGTGCTATCACTAAAACTCTTAACTGTAAGGTTGAATTTTTTCCTGATTTTTGTATTCTTCAGGATCTTCAAACAGGAAAGAGGATTGGCAGTGGTAGAGAGCATGATGGCTTATATATGCTGGAAGACAGTCAAGAGTTGGCTCTTTTTGGGGAGTATCAGGATGTCAACCAGGAGATCATTCAGTGGCATAGGCGATTAGGACACCCGTCATTTTTTATTTTAGAAAAACTATATCCTAGTTTATTTGCTAGAACTCGGTTTGATTCTTTATCTTGTGATGCTTGTGAGTATGCTAAACATACTAAAAACTCATATCCTTTGAGTGATAATAAAGCCAGTGAGCCATTTATGATTGTTCATTCTGATGTTTGGGGACCTACACAAACTGTCTCTTTGTCTGGAAATCGATGGTTTGTTACTTTCATTGGTTGTTGCACTAGAATGACTTGGGTGTATTTGATTAAAGCAAAGAGTGATGTTTTCTCCTGTTTTCAATTTTTCCATAAAATGGTTGCCACTCAATTTGATGCTAAAATAAAAGTTTTGCGGTCTGATAATGGAACAGAATATATGGATAGTAGGTTGGGTACTTATTTGGAGTCTCATGGGATTATTCACCAAACTAGTTGTCCTTATACTAGTGCTCAAAATGGTGTAGCTGAAAGAAAAAATAGGCATTTGTTAGAAGTTGTTAGATCTCTTATGTTTACCATGCATGTTCCAAAGTCATATTGGGGGGATGCTGTATTAGCGGCTGCCTATCTTATTAATCGAATGCCTCTCAAAACTCTTAAACTTTAGAACTCCTGTAAAAGTCTTAACCGGAAAAACTGGCTATACTGTTCCACCAAAGATTTTTGGATGTGTTTGCTTTGTTCATACTAGGAATGTTGGGAAATTAGATCCGAGAGCACTGAGATGTGTGTTCGTTGGATATTCTCAAACTCAAAAGGGATATAAGTGTTATCATCCTCCATCTAGGAAATTCTATGTGAGTATGGATGTTACCTTTCAGGAGTCTGAACCTTATTTTGACAGTATCCAATCACCTTTTCAGGGGGAGAATAGTGAAGAAGTGGTGATGAATGTACCTGTGCTACCTCAGGATCTAGTTCAAAGGAAAAACGAAGGGATTGTTATTCAAGAGCAGAATGTTGATGTTCAGGGGGAGGAGAATGTTGTTGGTGTTGGTGGTCGTTTAGATAGACCTGACTTGTTGAGATACTCGAGGAAGAATAGGTCTGAAGAAGCCATCATGCATTCTACACTGCCAGAATCCTCGGGTGAGTCACTTCTTGATTCTGATTTATCTATTGATTCTGATTTAAATTTGCCCATTGCTCAAAGGAAAGGAGTCAGGTCGTGTACAAAACATTCCATCTCTAACTTTGTCTCTTATGATTCTTTGTCTCCTTCCTATAGAGCCTTTGCCTTGTCTCTTTCCTCTATGTCTATTCCACAGGATTGGAGAGAAGCTATCAAGGATCCAAAGTGGAGAGAAGCTATGGTTGAAGAAATGAAAGCCCTCTCTAAAAATGAAACCTGGGAACTAGTTGCATCTTCAGACAAAAAGGTAGTTGGTTGTAAGTGGGTGTTCACAATAAAACACAAAGCTGATGGTTCAATTGAAAGATTTAAAGCTAGATTAATGGCAAAGGGATTCACCCAGACTTATGCAGTTGACTATCAGGAGACATTTGCACCAGTTGCTAAAATGAATACCATTAGAATCTTGCTATCTTGTGCAGCTAACTTGGATTGGGATTTGCTGCAATTTGATGTGAAGAATGCATTTCTTCATGGGGACCTGGAAGAAGAGGTTTATATGGAGATTCCTTCTGGTTTTGATGATGAGAGAACACAAGGAAAGGTGTGCAGACTGAAGAAAGCCTTGTATGGGTTGAAACAATCTCCGAGAGCTTGGTTTGACAGATTCAGCAAAGCTATGATATCCTTTGGTTATCAGCAAAGTAATGCTGATCATACCCTCTTTATGAGGCACTCCAAGGGTAAGATCACTCTTCTCATTGTTTATGTTGATGACATAGTGATGACAGGGGATGATAAATAAGAAATGGTTCGACTGAAGAAACTCTTAACTCAGGAGTTTGAAATCAAGGATCTTGGAAAGCTACAATATTTTTTGGGAATTGAAGTTGCCAGATCAACCAAAGGGATCTTCATTTCTCAAAGAAAATATGTTCTGGATCTTTTGGATGAAACTGGTATGTTGGAATGCAAACCAGCAGATACACCCATTGAAAGTAACCATAAGTTACAAACAGAGACTGAAGGTTCAGTTGATAAGGGCAGATATCAAAAATTGGTCGGTAGACTTATCTATCTATCCCACACTAGACCAGATATTGCTTATGCAATTAGCTTGGTGAGTCAGTTTATGCATGATCCAAGAGAATCTCATCAACAGACTGTTTTTCGCATTTTGAGGTATTTAAAATCAGCTCCAGGAAGAGGTATTCTTTTTTCAAAAAATGGTCATCTAAGAATTGAAGCTTTCACAGATGCAGATTGGGCTGGATCTTTAGATGATAGAAGATCAACCTCTGGTTATTGTACATTTGTGGGAGGTAACTTAGTCACTTGGAGAAGCAAGAAACAGAGTGTAGTTGGAAGATCAAGTGCAGAAGCAGAATATAGAGCTATGGCTCAAGGTGTTTGTGAGTTGTTATGGTTGCAGAAGTTATTAGCAGAGTTGAATTTGGCTCAATGGGACCGACTATTTTTGTATTGTGACAACAAAGCTGCAATTAGTATTGCTCATAATCCAGTTCAACATGACAGAACAAAACATATTGAAATTGATCGGCATTTCATCAAAGAAAAATTATCTGATGGTGTTTTAAGCTTATTTCATGTAACGTCGGACAGATAATTAGCTGATGTTTTTACAAAAGGACTCGGTAGTCGAGCTTTCCACGCCATAGTTTGCAAGTTGGGCATGTGTAATATCTTTGCACCAACTTGAGGGGGAGTGTTGGTTAATGTATTTTGTTAGATATTAGGTTGTAATCAAGGGTAGAATAGTAATTTTTCTTTTACTACTTGTATACCTATAAATATACCCTTGTATCATTTTAGGGTAATTTGAGATAATAGAAACTCTTGAGTTCTCAAAATCTTCATTAACATTTTTCTAATATACAACAACCATAATATGCAACTGCAAGAAGGTCAGGTTCAGCACGGTGTAAGAGAGCTCTAACATCTTTAGGTTTATAAATCATCTACATGATGTCCATGAAATTCCCTGCAAAAGTTCAAAAAGCATATTTTTGCCCCATATATCCAATCATACCTTGGTTCATGTTCATCACTCCTCAATACTTACAATATTACAACTAATAATAATAGATATAACAAACACACAATCTTAGCCCCAATTATGTCGTGGCTCATTAATTATATGCATCCTAAGATCTCCCAACAGTACTTGCTGCTTGACACTGCGGATAAAATATGGAAAGCTGCAAAAAGCAAATATTCTCGAATGGAAAATGATACTTGGATTTTTGGACTTCGTAACAAAATTCATGGCACGAAACAAGGTGAACTTATTGTTTCAGATTATTTTTCTAAGCTAAGTAGTTTATGGCTGGAACTAGATTATTATCAAGATTTTTAGGCTCAGTGTGCTGCTGATGCGGTATTGATTCAAAATATGATTGAAAAGAAGCGGGTCTATGATATCCTAGCTCTAAAGGTCTCATATCAAACTCGAACTTGCTACCATGCATCAACCAACTCCCACCCTTGCATTTTATTGCTACCTTGACCTTCCATCTACCACTGCTACACTAGCAGGAGGTACTCTTGTGAAGGATAATTTGAGACTTTTTGCTACCTTGGAGTCCACAAAATAGTGGATGCTCCCACTACCAATTAGGATCATCATAGGCCTTCCATTGATCTGCCCTCTAACCTTATTGTGTGATCACTGAGTTCCCCCCCCTTCAAGAGCATTCAAGGACAGTGTTATATGCTCGTTAGACTGCTCTTCTAACACAGGTGGTTCTTTCTCCTCCACTTCCTGCCAATCCTCATCTCCAGAGTCATCACCTTCAGTTACATATACTGCCCTCAACCCCCTAGAATTGCATTGATGGCCAGGTCTATACCAGTCTCCACATTTGCAAAAGGATCTTGGGGTTCTATCTTGGTTGGAGGGGTTAGGTTTGGGCTGAGTGTAAGTGGCGATGGTAGTGGTTGGCTTCTACTCTTGGGTTATTGTATGATTGGGGCTGGTTTTGTGGTCTAGATGTGGCCATATTAGGAGGAAAAGTTATGTTATGAAAAGTCTGGTTGTTGGGGTTCCAAGTTTGGGTAGAGAATTTGGTGGAGTGTCTAGGTTTAAAGGCCTCCAAATGAAACTCTTGCAGATTGGCTTGCTCAATGGCAGTATAGAAGTCGGGTCGTTTGAACATCTTAACAAGGGATCTGATTTCATTCTTAAGCCCTCCAATAAAGCTGTAAATATAGTAGGTTTCAGGCTGGTTGGAGTATAGTCTCTCCATTTTAAGCTTAAAGGGCTCAAACCTGTCCAAATACTCATCCACATAGGTGGTTTGTCTTAGCCTCTGCATCTCCTCCACTACATTATCTTCTCCAATTTCTTTGAATCTTCTAGCAATAGCTTTAGCAAAATCCTCCCAGTTTACTGCTCCCTTATTTCTACTCCAGTTTTGGAACCATGCCTCTACCTTGCCCTGTAAATACAAGCTAGCCAACTCAACTTGTCTCTCAGGTATAACCTCATACACCAGGAAGTACTTCTTGCACTTGGAAATCCAAGTCTGGACATCAATCCCCTCAAAGCTACTAAGATCTAATTTGGATAACAACTTACTGTAATAAGTTTTTCCATGGTCTATTCCCTCCACTCCTTCCCTTCTATCAAGAGTAGGCAAACCCCCTCTTATTCCTAAAGTCTAAAGTAAGGGGAATAGTGTCGTTACCTCTAGATGCAGTAGGAAGAGGAGTGCTGCTACTGGATGCGGGGGCAAAAGACCCAAGGTTTGATGATTGGCTTTGAATCAGTTGAGCCAAATAGGCCACTAATCTTTGGTGCTCCACTTTAAGTTCTTCATACTGGTTTTGGCTTTCGGTTCTCATGCTGGTTTGGTCCAGTATCAACTCCTGCAACTTAGATTCCAGGGTTCCCAATCTGGTTTCCAGCAATTCTTCAAATATGGAATGCAAGGAGCGTAGCTGCTCTTCTAGCTCTCCCATAAGAACCACAGATTCCTCAGTCTTCTTGTTCTTCTTAGCTGCCGTATTCTTGGCCATCTTACTCAAAGAAGGTTGCCGCTCTAATACCAGTTTGTTAGGATTAAATCCTAACATAAGAAATTGATTGGAATATTATAGTTTGATTTCCAGAATAAGGAATTAAAGAGTACAGATTAGAGTTTAAGGGAAGAAGGAGAAGAAGAATGGAACGGAGTAAGAGCAGAAAAGAGAGAGAAGAGAGAAAGAGAAAAGGAAGAGAGAGAAAAATCAGGAGAGAATAATTGTATGAATATGTAATGATTGTGGTCCCCAAAAAGAACTAATACATATAGGGTGAGAATAACTAATTCTGCTGATGTGTGCAAACAGCCAAAATGGCATGTGCACACATATAATGTGCAACACTATAAAAAGAAATCTAACCAGTTCTAAAAATTTTTTCTCTAGCAGCCAACAACTAACTTAACTAACTTCTTTCAATTTTACAACTTTACCCTCCTAATATACCCAACATAGTATGACCTTGTTTGATTTAATACATTAACCTGTTTACTTCCCTGAATTGTCTCATGGCACAATGCATTAACATCCCCCAATACGCCACTGACAGTTTCAGTTTTCAAATTCAACCTTTTTTCTTTCCATCGTTTAATTATATATATATATATATATATATATATATATTGAATGAGAACAACTGATGGAAAGAAAAATAAAATAACATTATTAACTGACAGCTGTACAAAAATAAAATCAACTAACTGAGAATTCAATCATATTAAATATAAACAATGTTTTGGTCCCCAAAGCATAAACACCTAAGCATCAAGAAACTAGAAACAGGACCACTGGCCTTTTCATTAGTAATGTAACCAGACAAAGAAAGGAGGAGATACCTCATTAGTAAGTGGCATCTCATCTGAATGAACAAAAAAATCTGCATTAAGGTCCATTGGCCACCCCAGCCTAAAACATCTGTTAGACCTACAAAGATGGGAAGAGTCCAGTTATTAGGGTGAATAAAGTACATGAATTAAAAATTACTGTTAAATGTTCTTACCAAAAGTACTCATTCAAATCATCATAATTTCTCCATCTTGAATGGCTTGCTGTGCCTCCTTTGTTTCTTTTAGCTTCCTTTTTCATATGAAATATAGCCACTTTTCACACATAAATATGTAAATAGACATGCAGAAATATCACCAGCAGTAGATTACATTGAAATTTACCTTTCGCACAACCTGGTAAATTGGAGTTATAACAGTCCTAAGAAAGGCTTCATCATCAGGAGCTGTTGTTTCGTATGACTCTCCAGTGACAGGATGCACATTGCTATATAATATTCCATACACATCGTTTGCCATCTTTATCATAAGGAGGAAAGAAAGTATTACTTTCAAACAAGATAATGTGAAACAAGGAACCTTAACAAATCCCTTCAATGAGGCATTGTTCACTAAGAAATAGGAGTTACAAGTCTAAAGCCACACAACAATTCAGGTGACAAAAAGTGTTTACCCAAAAAATTTCCAATTTACAACATGGCATACACATTGTGAATAACTAATTTTATAGTCACTCAGCAACCATGTGAAGGCCACCATAGTCAACCTAATTACATGTCTAACAAACTACAAAAGAACAAATATGCAAACATATCAACAGATTTTGGAGCCTGTTAGGATTTTAAGAAATATCCAGTATGCTGGCATCAACCACGGAATCATGATCTTAGCGAGTTGCACCCAAAGTGTAAAAGTATAGATAGGTGCTACTAAGAAAATTTTTAAAGATGTGGGAAAAAAAAAAAAAAGACATCAATTTAGTGAGAAAATAAATTTTATTGAAAAAGAAAGAAATGGAGATTCAGAAGACATGCCACACACAATAAGTATTCCTTCTAAGCTCAACAAACAACCATAATTAACAAATGTTTCTTCATCAAAAGACTCCAGAATAATTTTTGCTATCTTTATTGCTACCAAATCATCTCTTATTTAAACTAACAAAATCATCTAAAGATTCTTCCTAGAAGCATATGGAACCTCTAGGGAGTTAGACAAAAATATATACTCCCTCCATGGCACTAACTTGTCACTTTTTGAAAAAAAATAAAAAAAAAAATTGTCCCATCAAATTGTCACTTTATAAAATTGAAAATAAAATTTATTGCATGCATTCCAACTTTGCTTATCAATATAAAATATTTAATAACTCCATTAATATTTTTCTTTCTTCACACTTCCCTTTACTATTTTTATCCTTTTTAAACACTATTGGATAATACAAACATTGAAAAGTAGACATCTTAATATAAGATAAGGATATTTTAGTCTCTTCAATATAATTTTTTTATAAAATTAAGTAAAACTAAATTATTACATTAATATTGGTGACATGTGTAAAAAATAACAAATTGGTGGAACGGATGGATTATTAACTTCCCTACTTCTCTTCATAGATTTAACATTCAAATCATTTCTTTTTAAAGAAAAATACAGATGAAAAGAAACAAACAAGAAATAGAAGCTAAATTAGTAGAATTTGTCAATTGCCTAGAACAAGTAACTTGCTTAGAGGACTCATAATTGAAAGCCAAAAGCAATAATAGTCATGCACCACAAAATGCACTCACCAGCCAATGAGCAATCTATATGATAAATTAGTGGAAATTCACTACATTGGAAACATATGGATTAAGAAACTAAAGCAAAAACTATAGCTTTCCTGATATAGATTAAAAAGATCTTGCTTATTCAGGAACGTAATATAAGACAAGAAATACACCTACATTGTGGAAGATGTAGCAAATGCATTCTGGCATGAATCTTATATTTGAAGCTTCACCCCATATGAGAAGATAGAGTGCAATGTAGATAAGCTCTAAATGTTGTTTTTCACAACGCTGGGGAAACCTGCAAAGTCAAAAGTGAAGCCAAATGCATTAGAATATCATTCCTATATTAACTAAATATACAAGTTGACATTGAAAAGATAACTTGCCTAAGATTTGATTTACAGCGCACATAGTTACACCACGAACCATAATTTTTAAATATTTTATCCATCAATTGCTCTATGGTGCCACTATCAATCTGAAATAAGATTCAAAATAAATCTTCACAAAGATAATCAGAAAAGGGAAAGGAAGTTTCTACACAGAACATAGAAGAATTCAAGTGCAGGAAATAAAAAAAAGTAATGGAGTAGCGATTTTCATTTAGAATTTACCGCAAAATAATTTTCAAGGCTCCTCTTCCTCGCATCAATATTGGCTAATAGCAATATCAGATGTTCCCTCTGATTTGCTACATTTCCTCTCTTTGATCCCCAAAGAAAATAGGACAGCATCATGTAGTTAGATAAAGTAATATCAACATCATCATGCCATATGAAAATTAAAAAAGGGAGGAATTATATTTGATAAAATTATTTGTTGTGGCCCATAAGTTGACAGTAACAATAAGAAATTGTCAAGATTATGCTCATGGCTACTCAAGATCATTACATCCTCCTCTAGATAGATACCCAGCAATGCATGCAAATTCACAGGGCATCAATTTTATTTTAAATTTGAGGAATGTTCAAATATTGATTGTGCAAAGATAAGCCTAATGTCCTCTAGACTAGAAACTCCAATGCTCCTTTTGTTCACTATAACAAAAACTCCAATTAGTGAGAACCACTAAACAATGGTCTAATCTGCAATTTGCAACTTGTTCCAGTCATATGTTCAGAACCTTGAGTACTAAATGCTTTTCATAGAAATCCATCTTTTCTAGAAATCTTATGCTAGTATATTTCTCTTGTCATGAGAGGGTGAAATAATGATCTTCGCAGTACTTTTGAATTTGACTTTGTCCCTTAAAATTAACCTTCCTTCAAATAGATACTACCTTTTCCTTACTTTACCCCCCACAATTACGTTAAAAAAAAAAAAGAAGAAGAAAGGCGAACATTGACATTTTCTAAAAGTAAAAGTGAGATTTCCTGAATGCCTATACATGCAGACTTGCTTGGGGGCTAGCTGACACCAGTAAAAGACCCATAGTCCATGACACCATAGATCCCTTGGCTTTGGAAAGATGAAAAGAAATTTAAAGGATAACTTCAACGTGCAAGTTACCTGAAAGCCAAAAACAGAAGAAAGCCAATCAAGGATGTCAATGACCGATTTAACTCTTTCCTTGGGGAAATCATGAGAGCCATCATGCGTGGGGTTATATCTAGGCATTGGAAGGCTTTCCAAATTCCGCAGAGCATTAAGTGCAGCTTTTATCTACAATTTACCAGATAAAAGTGACAACCAAGATGAATTCAGGCAATAAATGAACCATGCATCTAGCACAAGGAAAACCAAATTAGATGCACATCACATGTCCAACCTCAGGAAGTTCCATAATAGCAGGTTTCATCCCTGCAGCATACAGTGGAAGAATATTATAGTGCTCATATTGCTCCCTTAACCTCTCCACATCACGGGCAAACTTTATTGTCTGCAATGAAAAAGGGAAATTTAATATCACTTCTAATTATCCACACGAAAAAAAAGTGCTTGTTGTTCAAGATAATAACAGCACAAACCTCATTTTCAATTTTTGATTGAGGTACCACTGTCCTCAGCACATCATACAATACCGCTGCAATCTGAAGAATCTTAACCATCTCCTCCCTTCAAGAGTTAGCAAGAACAGAAAACAAGAGGCTGTTGGTACTTGATAAGAGGCAGAGAATTCAAGAGTTGTATGAAAGGGAAATAAACTAATACAAATCAAAACTCACGGTTTTTTCACATATTGGCCTTCTTTTATGTTATCAATGTAGAATTTCTGATAATATAACTGGATTTCTCTCGGATCAGTTCCAGCAAGCTGACGTTGAGTTTCAACTTCTTCCTACAACAAAGAAAAATCCAACAATTTAAATCATTTTCTACTTGGTTACTCTAAAATAATTTGGGTGTTCCTCAAGATATTAGAACTTAAAAATTCAGTAAGGAATAATGAAAAACTGAAGGAAAATATTCACTGAATGTAAACGGGTCTATTAACATGAGAAATTTAATTTCAGAGGCATGCTGAGTCTAGAATATCCCCCCAAAATATTTAGGTTCCAGTCTCCCATATTCACACTAAATGTTGATGTTTTTCATTCATAAAGGAACCAAAGTTGACTCTGGATTCTGAAACTTTAATCCAAGTTAAGGGCCAACTCTCAAGATCTATAGAAAACACAAATCACCAACATATATCTTTTCTAATTAAAAGAGCTTGGGCGCAGAGGCACTTCCTATTAGATGCCAAGACAGAATACTGAACAACAAAATTAAAAAGCTGAATTTAACTAAGTACTATCTAATTTATGGCATGGAATACTATGAAATACAAAACCTATGAACATTCTCCACCAAAATGTCCAATAGCAATTGAAGACATCAAATGAAAAGAAAAAAAAAAGACAAATATAGTTCATTAAGTATCTTGATGTTATAGGCTGCAATTGACAATATTTCAAGATGGTATGGCATGTTTCCTATTGCACTATTCCTCTAACCTTCAATCAATGTAGTTTACATACAAACTGCCATATTCCCCTTCCTTCGTGCCTCGAAAAAGCCAATATGATGATATGCCCATCATAAAATGACCATGTTTAAAAAAAAGAACATTGAAGACATGAACTCAATGGGGAATCAACATGTTACTAGCATGGACAAGGAAACTAATCGAAGTGTAAAGCTTAATTTAAGGAACTAACAAAAGCAAGTGGGAAAGGAACACCACAGTTGGTCTGATGATTGTGGAAAAACAAACAATGGTAAATTTGAATTATTTATCTACCTTCAGATTCTAGCTCACAGTATCCACAATCAAATATAGAGGTAAAACATAGGCATGTATTTGGATGGAGAATAGTAGTTTATTTAATTGGCACCTACAAGTGCAGTAGAAAATAGGGGAAGAGGCACAAATGCAGTTCAATAAGAGAAAGTTCTGTTCTGCTAAGGCTAGCAATCAGAAAAAATTACTGAATCAGTGTTTTCTAGTGTTATGGATCATCAAACAATATTTAGTTTTTCTTTGTGATGCCAATTGACCTAACTCTATAAATGGCTAAAAACTGAATAATTCAAAACCCTAGATGTAGGTGGGGCCAGAAAGGTGATTCTCTTCTCTCAAAAAGTTAAACACCACTAACAAGATGCCAATAGAAGCTCATTCAGCAAACTACTCAACCCCAAGTGAACACATAATAACTGAAGAGAATTTTGTAAAGGTTAAACACAAAATAAAATAAAATAAAATAAAATGTAATTTGGTTGAATGCCAACCATTCCAATTACCATTTGATCTCCATTCTCTACATAACTATACTTTGAATCCTCAACTATTTAAATATTCCAACTCAAACTGTGATAAAAATAAATAAGTAAATTCTTTCCTTGAACTCAAGCTATTTTTTCCCACAAAAACTTAAAAACTAGGATTAAAAGAAAACTGAAGCATAAGCATCTGCTTTCAATTTTGTATTTGCAAGAATAATGAATTGCAATTAAAAGAATTCAACCTTAAATTGTAAGTCTCTCATAAATTTCTTAAATGAAAAATCATTTGATGTATGCCAAATGTCAAACCTCATCGCATAATTAAATAAATCCCAAACCCAACTTTGCGAATCTGAAAATATTTAGACATAACCGAGGTGTAAATCAAAATTATTAAATTGTTCAAGATTAAGATAGTAGCATTTTAAACAAATAGAAGTGATAATGTAATTTATAATACACTTCAGTATTTTTTTTCTACTTAGACAATTTTTTAAAATAAAATTTTATTTTGGCAGCAAAAGAGGAGAAATACTAAATCACCATGAAGCATGCTTTACTAAAAATAAGTTAGTTTTTTAGGTTCTATGTACATAGGGGATTTCAAGGTGATTGTAAGAAAAGGACGCCATCTATGTTTACCCAGAAACAAAGAATTCATCCAAGCACAACAATGACATACAATTATAAGATGAAAATAATCTTTGAATTCTTGCACACATAACAAAGCCTGCCTTATTGTTTGACCCTATAAGTAATAATATGGAGACTTGAGTGT
Organism: Excoecaria agallocha; assembly: GCA_037975025.1. Lineage (NCBI taxonomy): Eukaryota > Viridiplantae > Streptophyta > Magnoliopsida > Malpighiales > Euphorbiaceae > Excoecaria > Excoecaria agallocha. The sequence goes on from CM075816.1 coordinate 32,588,696, forward strand.
TATAGCCAATGAATTTAAATCTAAAATGAAACATCCAATTACTTCTTCATGTTTGAAAGCAGTTATAATTCATGGCCTAAAATTCTTCCCTGTGATACTTTCTCAAGGAAAAGAAAACTAGATTCTGACTTTGTTAATCTCAGGAATTTTTCACAGTGCCAAATCTGCATTGCAGACAGTCTACACTCATTTTTGTTATTTTAACCATCCTCCTCTAACCAACCCTACTTATCCATGAGGAACCCCCCATTTTCTACCTTTGTAAGAACAGAACTAAACTCTGGCTTGCAAGCTGTTCCAATCAGAGTCTAAAAGAAGAAAATTCAGGCCACTGCAAGCAGACATCCCTAAAATAAATCCTAGATAGCCACCAAATAAATTTGATCATCATTGCCAAAATGCTCAGAAATGGATCATATCTCAATAGAGAAAAAGCTTGCATACGATCAGTTATACCCTCTCAAGCTTATGCAACAGATAGGTCTTGAACTGGCGAACTCCACGTCCAGTTGAGTGTGGATCCATTCTATGAGCCTTCTCAAGAGCATGAAAACGGCCTAATGAAAAATTGCAAAGCAAGGTTAGAAAGAAAGAGAGGAAAATATTATATTTTTTTCTCAAACACCAGGCATTCTCTGTCATGCATAGTACATGAAATGTCATCAGCAATGCCACAAAATCAATAAAAAAAGATCATACATAGAGAAATAGCATGGCAAACAGAGAGAGTATGAATTCCAAATCCATGACAAGTGTTTTCCCCATAACTCATAACAAAGCAATAATGGTGAGATTATCAAACTCAATATGCTAATAAATGTGTACTATTGTTGAAATTTCTTTTATATTTACTCACACAAATTTTCTAACTAGGATTCAAACGTACAGCAATAATAAATTATGGTCCAAAGGCTGCCAATATAAACATTATCACCACTTTCTTGCAAACATTTATTGTCATATATATAAAGGTACACATTCAACGTCTTTCTTAGAGCAATGTTAAGAAGTGACGGTAAAAGAAATCAACCCAAAGCCCATGCATTGCACAAAATCCAAACAAACCTGGAGCTGAATTGCCTACCAAGAGAGCACTATGAAAGTGCAAAAGAATAATAAATGAAAATTTTAAAAATTGAAAATCAGGGATAAAATATAAATCTGATTGCTGAAATTTGATCAAAAATCATTCTGACCACTAAAGCCTAAATGTCTCCAATTAAAGATTAAATTTCAATGTATATTAAGCAGATCACTCAATGTAATTAGATTGTTATTTTTCCTTCAGCCAGGCATCAGCATTGACAAAACTTGAAATTAAAAACGTATTGGCAATAGTTGTAAGAAAAGGTCAACAACTTGTTTACTGCTCCCTCCCTCTCTTAACTTCTTCTAAGCAATTAAAATTAGAGACCGCTATCTCTAACACAAAGGAGAAGAAATAAGTAAATAGCCAAACACATGTTTCATAGCTATGCCACTTCATTTTTTTTTTTTTTTTCATGAGAACCCACCCAGAAAAGTGTACCCCCATGGTAGAGTGTGCACAAAGATGGTAAAAGGTTGCAGCATAGTTATTAAAACCGGAATGGACCGGCCGGTTGAACCGCGAACCGGCAGACCAACCAGTTGATTTAACTGCACAAAATCGAATTGGTAAAAAACCGAATTTGACCGAAAAAACCGAATTGAACCAAAAAACCAGACAAAACCAAATTTTTGGCTACAAATTACAAAAAATTATAATTTTTTGTATTTTTTCACCCCCCATATATATATATATATATATATATATATATATATATATATATATATTCTATTATTTATTTATTTGAAAAAATTAGTATTTTAAATTTTAAATATATCACTTAATAATCTAATATATTTATTATATATTTGGTTCATTGCAATCAAATATATGTGTTTGTATATATATATATTAAATTTTTATTATTTATTTATTTGAAAAAATTAGTATTTTAAAGTATAAAGATATCACTTAATAATTTAATATACTTATTATCTATTTGGTTCATTGTAATCATATATATATATGAAATTTTCATGATTTATTTCTTTGAAAAATGTAGTATTTTAAATATTAAAAATGTCACTTAATAATTTAATATATTTATTATCTATATGAATTTATTGTAATTAAATATAATTATATTCATATATGCAAGGTTAATATTTTCTGTATTTGCTTCAGTAGTACTCGATCTAAAAAGAAATATTTTTCATTATATGATTGTATTTTTATGTTTCTAATATATGATATTAAAAAATACATAATTAATTACTTGTAATAATAAAATTAAAATTATATTTTATAATTTATTATTAGGATATTCGTGACATATATTAATTTTTGATGAATATTTTTTTAATTTTTATACAATAGTATCTATAAAATTATAATATTTTAAAAATAAAAAAAAAATCTAATTGAACCGCTCGAATCAAAAGCCCCAACCTCACCGGTTCTTTATCCGGTCCGATTTTAATAACATTGGGTTGCAGAGTACAAGAAGCAAAATGATCCCAGAGCAAGTTTTATCAATAGTTACACTAATTAATGAAATGATCTCCTAGGAAAGCACTTAACATGTTTTTACCTAATTTATCCCTATATTGATAATACATGAACTGTATAAAAAATGAGAGGATAATTTTAATGTTTGCAAAGTAGAACAAAGTTTTTTATTTAACTATAATTTGATCAAACTTCAAATATAAAGTTTATGATTTGATTCATCTTTCCCTCCTTTCATATTCCTGAAGTTTCAGGAATGAATTAAAAGATAAAATAAGGTGTATTCCTTTGTTGGTATTCTTCCATCCGTGTAACATACTACGAAGAGGTACGAGGAATTAAGCATCAACGAAGCAATTACTAAAATAGAACAGTAGAGGCAATACTGTCAACTAAAACAATAATAATAATAAAACAGTAAGCGACAACAACAAAGTGGATGTCTGGGAGGAGAAAACAACCAGTAGTCAAGTGGGCAAGCTACAGAACAAAAAGGCAAAATTAACTTACAGAGATAAGCAACTCTGCGATTATCCTTCTCAACTTCATTAGCAACACGGAGAATGGGAGCAATAACCGACATAGAGGAAGGAACAAGCTCACTATCAAAAACTGAAGGATCCTCATCCTGCAGATCAACCATCATAGTATGAGCCCGTGTCATCCGCCGCGAAAGTGAGCGCGGCGGGCCATCAGTCTTGGTCCCGCTGGAACTGGCCATTGGGAATTAGAACGAATGACAGCCAGAATTGGTACGATGAACCTGAAATTTGAAAGTAAAACAATGGAAATGGAGGATTTGAGATTATAAAAGAGAGAAGCCATAGCTTTTTGGAAAGGAAGAGAGATGAGATGCTTTGGGTGTGAAGTGGGACAAATTAAAGTGAATGCTCTGATAGCAAGAAAAGAATGAATGGAATTAGGCGTTGGATTTGGGGATTTCTTTATTGAATTAGTGCTTTTGCTTTTTGGCTAATGTTAAAGGAGATCAAAACTATATAGTAGCTCCTCAACAATGTTCATCGAAGCTTTTCTTTGTTGGTGGTGCTGATGTTAGCAGCTGTTACTTTTTCGCTTGGGATAAAGTAACGGTCATTTGCTTCGCGAGGAAGCGTTGAATCGGAGGTGGGAACCGCAGAAGCACTTTTTTTCTTTAGAGCAAATTTATCCCTCCACATTTACCAATAATCACCCTTGCATCTCTGTATTCTTCCAACTCGCACATCTTTCGCCAGAACACTTCAGCCTTTGTTTGGATGGAAATAAATCAAGATAAAGAAATCGCATTAAGATATTTTATGTTTAATTTTTTTTTTAATCCTCGCAATACATCCAATTTAAATAAAATTGATAAAATTAAAAGTCATATTTTGTTAATGTCGTGTGAAACTAATTTAAAATTATTATAAAATTCATCAAAATATAAAAATAGTAGAAATGTATTGTCATTTTATATATGCAAAAAATAATTAGTTGGTTTATATAATCATTTCATAAACGCAAAAAAAAAGTGGTAGAGTTCTTTTGTTTTTTTGGTAGATCTACAATTATTTAAGTATTAATTTTATACGAAATTAATTCAGTGTTATATTTAATTTTATCCGTATCGCTTAAATTTAATTTAAAATGAATATTCCAAAAAGTACAATGATTCAAGTTCTAATATAAAAATTAAAACATTAAAATTCAAAATGTGAATTTCTCACAACTAAATTTACTATAATGCAATCTTCTTTAATTTACTTTGTATTATTTGGTTACGGTTAATAAAATCCAAAGAAAATTAAATTTATGATTTTGCCATATCCTTTTTACTCTTTTTCCCATATTTTCATTTAAATAAAAAATAAATTAAATTTCATTTACTCTCCCTTCAATTACTCTCGATTCTATCCTACCAAAATAAACATATATTTTTATTTGTTTTTTCATTAATTGTAATGGAATATAAAAATGACCCTCATCAATATTTGTCCAAATTGGAAGCAAACTATTAAAATTCAACTCAATATGTGAATTTCACTCGTATAATTTGTACTTAAATCCAACTCTTAAATAATTTAAACATGACTTGATCTATATAACCCGTAGAAATTCGAATCAAATCACGACCCAAGCCGCATATCAAAATGAGTTAACATGTAAAAATTAGGTCACGTGTTGATCCACCTGTAAATAATAATAATAATAATAATAATTAAATAAATGAGTCTTTACAAAATTAACATGATAGCTACAAGTAGGAGCAATTACATGTTTTTTTACCTAAACTTCTAAGTTGACCGATTACGGTTGTCCCGACTCTAATCTCTGCGACAAAGTAACCACTTGCACAAATGTAGAGCTGACGCTAAGCGAGGCTTGATATGTGTTAAGGCCACACTCAATAGCAATGAACTTATAATATAAATAAGCTTAAAAGGTAATAACTTAAAAAATAAGTCATCATACACTCATAATGCATAATTCAACAGCCAATGGAAAATAACTTGGATATAGTATTTATCCAGATTTTACCAATATTAATGAAACCTGAACAAAGTGTTAATAGATCGCAATAGAAATGATCGAGAACATAACATTATCGAGTTCCCCATTATTCTCTAAGAAGATAGATAAGAGACCTTAATAAAAGATATTATAAGCCTCGAGATAGAAATGACATGCTAGTAAATCAAGAGTATTTGCACCCGACTCAACATTGCCATACGCAAATAACACTCAGGTATATACAAATATAAATATAGCCTGCCATTGCTTATGTATGTGAGAAACAGATACAGAGCAGAAGACACCCTTGACGAGTGTCAATCAGAAAAGGTATTAACCTCAGATTTAGAATTCAGAAGGTGTATTACACCGATTTCAAAGACACTAATGTGTCACAGAAGCAGCTGTAGAGTTCCCTAGGCATGCCTAACCGTTTGACAATGGACTTACAGATTTGATCCTCCTGTAGTAACTTACAAACATTCAGAAGTCCAGTCAGGAAGGATGTAAATGTGTACATATATATATATATACACACACACACACACACTAATTACCAGCATCATCAGAGAGTCAAATCAACTAAACAATCACGCTTGCTAGTATTAGAAACTGAAGCTCCCAATAGATAAATATTTCACAGGGCAAGAATAAGTCACCAATTCATCTATGTAACATGGAAAGCATGTAATTTATATTAGAAAATTAAAAGCTGAAACGTAAGTTAAATAACTTGAAATAAATAAAGAAAAGGAAACCCGACTGGAACAACGATCCTGTCAACCGGGTTAATAGAAATTCCCATTTCCTGAAGAGAGTTTCCATGCTTAACTTGTAGCTCACAACACATATTCTTGGTAAAAGCATAATTAATATTCTATCAATTTAATTCCCAGCTTGGCTTAACCCTGGAGTTATGAATTTACCTATTTTTAATTAATTTACTTCAAGCTGAACCTACACTTGAAATATCATTCAATACCAATAATTAACCAACAACCACAACTTAAAAATTATATGGAGTTTAAGTTCCTTAGGAGCCAAAAGCTCAGCTTTCAACACATGTCAATTTCTTTATCCAATAGATTATTATTTATCATACAATATATGTAGAGTTCATGTTTGTTGGAAGTGAGAAGCTCAGCTTAATAAACTATCTACAGATTATATATACTACAAAAATCATTCCCAAACCATCCATCACCTATATATTTGCAAACTACAAAATCATGGAATTATCAATGCATTTATATAACTTTAGACACATAAAAAAAAAAGATTCAGAAATCAAAAGTAGGAAATTCTATTTTTGGCAGACTGATCTCTTGACTGAACCTGCCAAACATCTCATACCCACAATCCAAAGCATAGTTCCCCTAATGTCTTCTCATATTCATCGTTCTATCAAACCTGAGTTATCAAAATTCAGACATAAAGAGTATATATATACAAGTTACAAATTCAATAGAGCAGAGAGCATTCAATTAAACTTTCACAATACCTCTTGTTAAATCCCAAGCTGAAGCTTCAGAAGAAATAATGTACTTACTAATCATATAAATAATAATTCACTATTGAATTTACATAACTTTATTAGCATCAAAATAGTTTTAGAGAATAGAAACAAGAATTACAAAATGCATGAACAAAATAGAGGGAACCCGGCTGGGATGAGGAGTATTCGTGCCGGGTCAAACGCTTCTGGATCGAAGCTAACCAAGTGACCCGGCTGAACCAATTCTATCTCAGCTGGGTTGAAAACTATTAGACTGAAACTTAACAAGTGACCCGACTGAGCCAAGGTTGTCTCCGCCGGGTTGAATGATTTTCTCATAACCCTGCATAATGATTTCCAGCTTAATTTGCAGCAATCAACACATATTCAAGGCACAACCATCACAAGTGCTCTTGCTCAACCACATAAGTCCTAACATGGTTCAAATTCTGGAACCATAAATTCATTCACATTTAATTCATTTACTTCAAAATTAAAGTCTACCCCAAAGTTATTCAAAAACCAGTAAATGACTAAACATTCATCCCCATCATAAGCTTAGGAATTATTTCGCAATTCCTCACTAATTTTCTTGCTAGAAAGATTTCAACAACTATATTTTTCCTACGTTATTTCTAATTCTCAACTTAAAAAGAGTAATCTACAGGATTACTCAACATTAACCTATGTAATCCTTAAAGAACTTGTAGTGGAAATATATTTAATATAAATTCTTTTTTGCACCTACTTAATTTCCAGTTCATTCTCAGTCACCAAACCCTATTAACAATAAAAATCCAGCAGCTTAAACTTGAGATAAACACAAAATGAATCATTCACTTACCTACTTAAAATGAGCAGCTTTAAACTTTTACTTTTTTTTTTCCTTTCTATTAGCTCTTCCTTGTTCTCCGGCTAAAGAACACAACAATTCAAATTATTTTACATTCTATGATCCCACTTCAAAAGATTAGTTGATAAACTTCCAAAATGAAAGGTAAGTAATAGAAAATCTATCCTACTTTCAACTTCACCCACATAATTTCTTAATTACTATTTTTTTCCTTTCTTCTTAGAAATTTCCAACTAAAATTCAAGAATCACACACAAGAAAGGTAAAAACGAGAGAATCAGCAACGAGAATAGGGAGTTTCTCCCTAGAAAATGACCGGCCTCCTCTAAAAGGGCAGGCTTCCCTCTTAGCCACTTTTTGGATCCTAGGAGTACTGCTAAGCAAAACCGAACCGAAATCGAAAATTGAATCAAATCGAATAGATTTTAATCTATTTAATTCGATTATTTTGGTTTTTAGTTCATTCGATTTTGAATCGAAATAAAAAATCGATTTATTCGATTCTTAAAATTGAAAAATCGAAAATATCGAATCGACCGAAATTTATATATATATATATATATATATATATATATATTCTACAGTGTTAAGATATCAGAGGGAGCAGTTTGGCTTGGTGGTGTGATATCATAAAGGATATAATGAGTTGGAATCCGAGAATGTGCAAATCGTTTTGTCCACAAGTATTACTGCATGAAAAGAGAGGAAAAGGCCAAAAGATATGAAATTTTTAAAATTAAATTTCATCTACTATCTGGCTATATTTAATTAAATTATGCAGCATCTAAAATTTTTAAAATAAATATATAATTAAACATGTCTACATTAATAATTGAATAAATAATATCAATAATGCATATTTCCTTTTAATTTCATGTGTCAAATTTTATTTTCATTAATTTTATGTAATCATTCTCAATTGAAGACTTTTTTTTTCCTTGAATCAATTTTAGAAAATTTTGCTCAAACAACCACGTTAATTCAAGTTTCTAATTATTAATTAAATAAGTGTATTAAGATTATTATATTAATTACGATATTTCAACGGCCAGTGGTGCATCTAAAATTTTTAAAGAATTCAAATTTATTTCTATTAAGCAAAAACTATGTATTCATTTACAATAGTTATTTAAATTTTTTTTATTGTAATATTTCTTACAAATTAATTTTCAACTAATTAATTCTTAATAAATCCAATAAAATATTTTGATTAGTATTTATTATAGATATAATATAATAAATTTATGTATATTATTTTAATTTTAGTTATTTTAAATGAATTTATTTTGTTGAATATAAATTAATTTAATTTATGGATCTATATAAGTTAAAAGTCCAATAAAAAATAAGCCCATATTGACCCAGAACATATTGAACCGAACCAAACCGATCGAAATTATTTCGATTCATTCAATTTTCGGTTCTACAAAAATCGATTTCGGTTTGGTTCTAATATTTTCTGAAATTCGGTTTTTAATTCAATTGGTTTGATCTAAAACCGAACTGACCGAATGCTCACCCCTACCTAGGAGCTTGATGTCAATTTTTTATTGGTAGCTTTTAAAAATCTTATTATAATATCGCTTTAATCACTCATAGTTATTTTTTTATTACCAATTTCACTTTTAACACTGCCTTTTATTTCAATTAAGCGCCCAGATAAAAATGTTTATCTAATTACGTAATTCTACAATATGCTAAATACCCGGAACAAATTTATAAGTATTGATTATGTCCTCAAAATCTTCCAAGGTATAATTTGGGACATTATAGGTTTTGTAAGGAAAAAAATACTAAAATACCTTTTATATTCTCTGATAGGGGCTAAAATTCCTTTGAAGTTTTTTATAACAAAAAATACCATTTAACTTCTGAAAATAGTACTAAAATGTCCTTCAATTAATCGATCATCTGCTTCAAGACAACGGTACTAACATGACGCCACATAAGCAAAGAATTCACTATTAAATATTTTTGAAAAAAAATGTACTAAAATGCTTTTCATGTTTTCCCAAATGGACTAAAATGTCCTTTAAGTTTTTTTAAAACAAAAATGCCCCTGAAAATATAAAATCGGCCCCCTCCATTAAACTACCCTCTACTTTAGGAAATGAAGCTGATGTGTCACATTAATATAACTAATTATTGCTTATGTGGCGGACATGCAAACAGGTTTATGCCATATAGTGATTTTGTAAGCACGGAAACCACAATAATTTTTTTTACCCTTTTCTTCTCTCTTCTTACTCATCTTTCTCGAGCACGTTGTTGTCCACTTTAGAAATAATGGAGCTAATGTGTCACATTAGTAAGACTATTTATTGCTTACATGGTAGACATGCAGGTAGATTTATGCCACATAAGCGCTACGTAAGCGCATGACCCATATAAGAAGTAACTAATCCTATTAGTGACATGTCAAATCCATTCCCTGAAGTGGATAATAGCTTAATGGAATAGCATTTTAGTACCAATTTCATAAGTTTAGAGATATTTTTGTTCTAAAAAAATTTTAGTGGTATTTTAGAGCATTTGAGAAAACATGAAACACATTTTTGTACCTTTTTTCAAAATGTTTAATGAAGGGTGTAAGGCTCCAAAGCATACCCTAATAGGATTAGTATGTAGTGGAGAGCGAGGTTGAAAAAATTTTAGTGTGAAAGAATTGTTATTAATGCAATTGGGACGTAATCGGTATTAATGTAAAAATGAATGGCAATTTCAAAAATTATCAATTTGGGGGTAAATGTGCATTATTACTAAAGAAATAGGGAGGAATGCATTAAAAGAAGTTAACAAAGTGTGTAACTGGTAATTTGGAATAATAAGAGGGGGTGAAGTGTAAATTAAGTTGATCAAACATTAAGCCAACGAGAGAGGGACATTTAACAATTCTAGAAAAATGGAAAAGAAAGTGAGAAAGTGGGAGAAATCTGCCCTTTTTATATGTGAGTTGGTTGGCCACTTGGGGCAAAGAATCCCAGCAATTTTCCTCTCCCTTCCTATGTCATTTTCTTTCTTATAGCTTAGCCTAAAGAGTTTATGCATTCTAGTTAATCTAAGGTATGTTTTTATGGAATTTTTGGTTTAAGGTTGGTTCTCTATTTATTGAAAACATAAGGAGTTGGAATCATAGATGGAATTTGGATATTGATGTGTGTTTATGACATGCTTTAGTTGGAGAATCTAGCAAGGGTAAAGAAAAGGAAGGAGAAGGAGGCTAAAGAAAGGGTTAGAGCTTGCCAAAAAGGTTTGGGAGTTTTTATTTTTCTTGTTATGTGTTTAATTAATTTAAGTTGATGTATGTGTTATAATTGTTGTGTTATTGATGGAAGAACTAGGTAATGATGTTTTTATTGTATGAAAATGATAATTATACATGAAAAAGTGACTTGGTGAAAATTCTGCCTTAAGTTTCACTTGAATCCATTTTAGTATAAAGGATATAACTCTTTCTGTAGATGCTCAAATAAAGTGAATCTAGTTGGAAATGAAATATAAGACATATATCTACAACTTTGTAGAATACATGAAAACTTAATTCTACCCCTAAAGTCCCCTAAATACGGCTTCAAGTTGAGTGATGTCTGCTCCCCTGTCATTTAGAGAGGTCCTCATATTTTAGTAATAGCTTGAGATTTAGAAGTTAGAATTGGATTATTTTTAATGTTTTAAAAACTAAAAATGTAGAGGAACAACTTTGTAGAAGAATATTTTTCCTAAAAATGTCGTTTAATGTGTCTAAATTGACGTGCAAGTTAGATACTAAAAGCAATCGACAGAATTTCGTGAGTAGGGAGATAAGCCCTCTGTCGCGGTTGCGACCATCGTACTCACTACAAAACACGTCCACCTCCACCAAGAAATGCCTTAATTGAAGCCAATGTTATATTTAAGTGTTCCAAACATTATCACAACCCTTATGGACACTTTTGAGCCTAATGAGGCCACATTAAGCATGGAATTAAAAGAATAAATATACATATGATCTTTAAGTGTATAATGATGTAATGTGATGATATGATCAATGATATGCTTAGTATCACATGTCACATGAAGTAGTAACTCTATTCAAAGTGTAATTTAAATGAAATTAATTATATATCATATAGGGATATTATTCATATGCTCTGTTATGTATAAATCTTATGACCTTGAATGTATCGAATATGATAATCTTGAGTGATCAAAAACTTATTGAGCTTGAATTTCAGATAGTAGTGGATAGATAAGCATGCCTATAAGGCGATAGTGATTGCAGCTGCTAGTATTAACATCGAAAGGTATCCAGTGTTCCGATACTTATTAGTATCTAGTGAGACTAATATGTCTCTAGTGTTTGATGCTGCTTACTAGTATCTAGTGTTGTGTACCCATTATCTACCATCAATGGAAATTCAGGCAATGAAAGTAATTTAAATTTGTACATGAATATTAGTGAATGATTAATAGTGTAAATGTTTTAATGCCTTACGGTCATTGCTATACCATATTATTTGTGTTTGCAACTTCGACAAAAAGTCCATTGCATTGCTTTACTCTCTACTAAGCTATCGCTCAGCAAGGATGTTTTTCCCGTGTAGGTATACAAATGTAGATCTGAGGAGCCAATTTTCAAGACAACATCTGTGGGCCACTAGGAGAAGGGCAAGTGAAGACCAGTTTTGGTAGTTTAGTCATTTTTATAATACGATAATTGTAAAGAATGTGGAATACCTATAACGATATGCTTGTAAACATATTCTAAGTATGTTAAATGTATACATATATCTATGTACTTGTGCAAGTAATTAAATGAAACCATATGTAAATAAAAGATAATTAGAGTGAGCGTTATAGAGGGTCCCTCACTTACGTAGCGGTTATAAGGTGCCACATCAGCACCGTTATCCTGAAGCAAATGGCAAATTAATGGAAGGTAAGGGGCATTTTTTTTCCAAAAAAATTTCAAGGGCATTTTAGCCCCTCGGAAAGAACCCAGAAGGTATTTTAGTACCTTTTCCCGTTTTGTAATTCTAGAGAAAAAATGGGGCTATTTTGGTATCTTCAATCTTTTATTTTTTTTTTCAATTTTGTGCTCTCTAGAAATTACATTGAAGAACATGAAATGGTGGAGGAGGATAATGATACATATAGAAACTATATTTAATTTTATATTTACAAGGATTCATGTCTATATTATCAATAATAAAAGAATCAGTTTTTTTATTTTTTATTTTGTTAATATAATGCTTAAAAAATAAGCAAAAAAAAAAGTCAAGTGAGTTGACCCATGATTCGATCTGTTTGGATCGACCTGTAATCCATCTTAACTTGCATTTAACCACACTCAATCCAATCCATACACGTCTTAATCTGTTCACGATCCGATTCATTTATAACTCGGAACACTTTAATTTGACCCATTTCAATTCACACACACACACACACACACAGAGGCCTGGCAAAGTTAGCCCAAACCCAAAATCCCACCCCAAACTGTCCAAAAAAATAACCTAAATCTAATCCAAACCCAAGAAATACCCATTGGGCTTACCCACAAAATGCCCATCAATTGCTCAACCCGTTTGGGTCAGCAACATATGCCCAATGGGCATTTTGGTTGCTTGCGTTTTATGTAATCTCTAAAAAGATTCGAGATGCCACAGCTTATGATAAATATGCATTTCGTGGAGTTTGGGCCAACTACACTTTCACACTTTATCAAAAGTCCATATTTCTATATTTGATTACTTCTTTTAAACATAATTATATTTGTTAAACAATCCCAATCCCCATAATTATCTTCGTAATTTTTTATTCATTGATCTCCACGGAATTAAATTTTCATTTTTTACAACCAAATTTCCTAATTAATTTACTTTTATAAAGCATTTAGTGTGTAAACAAAAAATCCATTTCTTAATTGTTAATAATTAAATTTGTTAAAAATTTCAAATTTTAATGTTTATAATCATAATTGTTAAAAATTTAGTTGGAATTTTTAAGCACTGAGGATTTTTATTGCTTAATTGTCTGCACCTGCTTTATTTAATCATCATTTCATTAATTTTAGAAATAATATTAAGACATGCAATCAATCTTCTAATATATAGTTTTTTATTTTCAATTTTTATAATCATCATAAGTTGATCCACATTTAAGCTATATGCGACCTGTCTGGGCTTAATGGGCATCCTATTCACTCAGTCTAGTTTTTCCCACTCTCTCTCTCTCAAAATCGTCTATTTCTTCAATTGATTCGAAATTTTAAAAATATTTTAATTATAATATTTAAAAATTTTTGGAATAATTTTGATGAAAAAATAAAATAAGGATAGATAAGATAATGAAAAATGAACCAACATGCATTAAACCCATGGGTTGGTCCAAATCCGTCCAATCCATTTGGATATTGGCCCATTTATGACCCATATATTTCGATCCATTTATGACCCGCCCATTTATAACCCAACCCAAAATCCGCCCAACATGCCTATTTGCCACCTCTACACACATATATATATATATTCTCCTTAAATTATAGAAAATATAAACTAAAGTTATGGATATACTATAGTAATTTAATAATGTTGACAATACTATAGAATACACTAATTAAGTAATGATACTGGTTTTTTATGCCAATATATAATAATTTAATAACATTAACCATACTACACAATATAGTTATGGTAACTATGTAAAGATATATTTAACGATGGTATTTATCTCCAAGCCTCACTTTGGGATTTTTGTATACTAGGTAGGCGTGGTAACAAATCGGGCAAATTTTGAATGGGTCAATTTCGAATATGTGAATATCTTCTTTTTGCAACACCAAATTGGTTAAATTTTAACATTATCAAATTAAATTTTGATTTAATATAACTAGATTTATGATTATTTATATCATTGTAAAATAAAAATGATGACTAGTGTTACTGTTGGGAATGTAAATTATCATAAATCGGTTTTAACAAGTGTGATATTTCATGACCTAAAATGAAATATAAAATGCTTTTATATGCTAACAATATTTGCTGATAATATTATATATTTTGGTTAATTATAAAAAAATTTCTAATATTTCACCTATATATATTTCAATTCAACATCAATCGCTTTAATTCTTACCAATTAGATACTAATGTTGTGGTATTCTTTCAATTGGGGTATTCCATTAATTTTTCCATTAAATGTAAGACAAAAATATATATATATTTTTATTTTTATTTAGTTATTAATATAAGTAACATTAATAATAAATTATTATTAATTTAATAATTTAATTAGGACACTGTCTTTATTTGCTACTTTTATCTAAATATGTAGCTAATATATTTTTTAAAAAATGCCAAAAAAATAAATAGTGAATTTTTTTCTAAATCTTTTTAATATAATATTTTATAGTGTGCTACTAATAACTGACAAGTTTTTTTGATAGTTATTGAAGAAAATTAAATTAAAAACAAACAAAATAATCATTATTTTTAGAACTTGATAAATAATGCAAAAAAAAAAAACAAATTGCTTTAATAATTTATGGATAAATTTACTTATTTTTTTAGAACTATTTTTACCAAGAGGAAAAAATAAAGATATAATTAAAAATAGTGAAGTTTTGTTATTATTTCAATTTAAATCGATTTTTTTTAAATTATCATTAGTTTTGTTACTAATTATTTCTATTAATTATTTCTATTATGGACAAAATATTTTATAATTAGTTATGTATCTCTTAACATTCAATATATTTTTAAAATGTTTGGTATTTTATTATTAATTTAATTTATTCGGTTGCATAAGAGTTATTTTTAAAAATAAAAATTATATAATTTTACTCAAACATGATTTAAAATAAAAAAACAATAATTATTTTCAATGTTATTTAGTAATAAATATTATTTAAAATCAATAATAAATTTTATATTTAGATAAAAGTATTAAAACAATAATTATTTTCAATGTTATTTAGTAATAAATATTATTTAAAATCAATAATAAATTTTATATTTAGATAAAAGTATTAAATATAAAAAATTTTCCTAAATTAATTATTGAAACTAATAAAAAATATTATTAATGTTTATTTATATCAATAAGTTAATAAAAATTCAAAGAATGATTCTTTAATATAAAAGAAAACCAACATTTCCATTAATTTTAACGCTTAGTGACCGACCATGCTATGATCCGTCAGATAATTATCTAATCTAATCCTATCGGATTTTTATATTTTTATAACTTTTATATAATATAAATATAAAAATAATTTATCATAATTTATACATGCATAATTTTTATTTTAATGAAAAATTTTTTTAAAAAAAATAATGCTATAATTTATAATATGTTCTTAAGAATACTTTATCTAAAGTACCGAGTAGAATATGTTTGACCTGTGATACATGAATCTCATGCATTTATAAGGGTTATCTTTGTCAAACTACGGATTATGTGGATAATAATTGCAAGTTATGTTGTAAAATATTGAGTTTTTTTGTCATTTTCCTCCCGCACACTATTGTTCTATTATATGAGAAAGTTTATGAAAAGTTAAAATTTTAAAAAATATAGAAGAAAATATTTACCATTACTTTAAATAATGCAATAAACAATGATAATATGCAAGAGTTATAAGAGATCAATTTCATTTGCATGATTATTTGCATTGTAATAGCAACTTTTTCCATATGCATTATGGAGCTCATATTCTCTTATTGTTTAAAAGGGTTTGAAATTGATTAATAAATCAATTATATCTATTAAAGAGATGAATAAATATGTGATTGGGTTAGAAGTTAAGAGAATTAAGTTTGGTGAATGTGCAGATCAAGTAAGTCCTTAAGTTTTCTAAAGGATTGTGGCACGAGGTGGAATTATAACTATGTTATGCTTGATAAAGCCCTCTCCTATTGGGAGACTTTTTCACATTTGGCCATTGTTGACCTAACATATATTTGGAATCTTATTAATAATCAGTGGAGTTCATTTGAGAAAATATGTAATATATTGAAACTTTTCAAGATATTATAAATCTTTTTTCAAGAACTCATTATCCCCCCTCCAAAGTGTACTTTTATAACATTTTGATAATTTATCTCTTATTGTTAGAGAGAAAAAGAAGTGAAAATCCTTGTATTAAGAGTATAACTACTTTAATGTTTGATAAGTTTGAGCAATATTGGGATTGCTATAGTATTATTCTTTCCTTTTTTGCTATTATAGATCTTCATTATAATTTGGATTTCCTGGCATTTTTTTATAAATAGTTATTTGGATATGAGAATGTGATTAAATATGAAAGCAAATAAATTAGAGACAAGCTGTATGATCTTTTTGCATCATATGCAAGTAATAATCCAACTTCAAAGGCATTAACAGAAAGAAACCAAGCTTGGATGAAATCTTATGCAAGTGCGTCTCTTTTTTTAACTTTTATATCTAGAATAAAAGATTACATTCTTTCATTAATATATTATATAACTATCATAATAATTTTCATATAGGAATTTGATATCTTGGCAATGCTTTTGAGATAAATTCAAGTTAAACATATATTTGAATGTTCCAAGACTAAGTAGAATTCCACAATTTGATGTACTATCTTGGTGGAAAGATAATAAGGCAAAATATCATGTTCCCTTAATTATGGCTAGAGCTACTATGACAATTCTCATCACTGCAATTACTTTAAAGTTAATATTTAGTATGGAAGGAAGAATTCTCAATAAGTGAAAGGCATATCTTTTACTTGGAAATGCAAAGGCTATGATTACCACTCACAATTGATTATTTGGATTTGAATGTAAAATAAATAATTTTCTTTAGTTGAACACTTGTATTGCACATTCTTATAGTATTTTTACTAGATCTTTTTTAACTGATGAGAAGTCACTAGATAGCCTGGGATTAAGATATTAAATTTTTAAAGCTTGGTCAAAGTGCGGATCCATCATCAATTGTAAGGCTCTAAAATAAATTCTAGTAGCATTAGAGTATGTCTAGGGTACATTAGAAAGTGAAAATAAAGAAGTAAGTAAATTAAAGTTTAGTGAAGGACATAACAATAATTAATTTAGAAGATGAGGGTGAATTGGTAACTTGTTCGAATTGGCATACACATGCATAAATAAATATGAGACATGCATTAACATATAAATAGAGGTAGAATTGCATGCAATTGGATGAATAAAAGATTTGAAAGAGGGAAATGAGATTTTCATAGGTCCAATGAGGGACTAACACGTGTATTCTTCTAAAAAATTTCATGAATTCATATATAAAGGGATAGGGAGAGTGGAATGGATGATTTAGGGACACAAAATACATATGTTCTTTTTTAGCTCTTCTCCATTTTTTCTCCATAAACACACCTAAAATTTCATACTAAGTGAATTTAAGGAAAAAGCAAAAACTAAAGTGAGTTTAAGTAGTTTTGTACACTTTTCTTTATCTCTTTCTTATTGTATTCATTAGAGGGTAAATTTATATAATTAAGTGGAAATTGAATGTGTGTTTGTGATGTTTTAGTGGGAGAATCTAGCAAAGGCAAAGGAAAAGAACAAAAGGGAAGTTAAAGGGAGATTTTGGCCATTTCAAGATATGGGAATTCACTTAATCTAATTTTCATGTGTTTGACAAGGTTAAATTGGTATGTATATTAATTTGGATGTGAAATTGATGATTGGATGCATAACTGGAGTTGATTTACATGTATAAGTTTGATTTAGCCATTAAAAATGTTTTTGTAGAATTCTATCATAGGTCTTTGTGATGCGTGTCGAACCTTATAAGCATTCGATTTGCTCTCGAAAGCCTGCTTTTAAGACTCCAGACCGAATAAAGGTTCATTTAACTCTTGAAATACAGTCGCTTCGCGATGAATAAGGTTTCGCCAACACATAATGCACTCGAGCCTTCAAAAGGCATGAGACAACGCATTAGAGTAACCTTATCCATTTACTAATGACAGACTTACAAGGCATCTACTGAGCATCACAAGGCATACATTTAGGAGCCGTCACCCAATAAAATATTAGGAAAGTGATTTTTCTTAATACCTTGTGATATTAAAACCAGAGATAGTTCGGATCTCATCTCTACTTACAACACTTTATTGATAGCTAGCATAAACAACCACTTATGATCCATTGTGCTGACTCTGTTCTCATGCATTGCAGGGAATATGGCAAGTAAATAAATAAACATATCAGTACATAAGAATAAATAGTAAAATTTTTGCATAAATCGTTGGAATTTAAGGACATTGTTCCCGATTTGTTTAGATCCTAAATTATAGCTATCTCATTTGATTTTACGGCTTTAGGTAAATATTTTTATACATGCTATAAATAAATAGAAAAATAAACAAGCATAAATCGGGATATTCATTTATTCTCGGGAATGTTGGTATTCCCACAGATGCTTATAAAATTCTTGTGTGCTTTTTGGAATAAAAGAGGACATTGGTCCATTTTTATCATTGAAGACCCGTATATGTGACTTCTTTGGTTTTCGTGCCAAAAATATCATTTTTTGCTACATTAGTACAGATAGATAATAATTATACGAGCCAAAATATACAAATAATAACAATGAAATAAACTAATAAACTATATCATCTAAGCTCAATCGAATTAATTTCCTCCCAATAGATTTACATGTTCATGCATTTAAAATAGTAGAAATGATTAATTAGACAATAGTGAAGAAATGATAAGAATTATGACACAAAGGTAGTAAGTTTACAGGCTATGTGTGCTGTAAATATTTATAATAAGAGCAAAAAATAAGGTAAAAGAGTTGAAGGCAAAAAATGAGGTCCAAAGACCAGGCAGCTTGGATGGTAGTGAGTTATGGCCCAACAAGGGACCGAGTCACTGGTTAACTGAGGGCGAGTTACGCCCTTTCTAGTGGCTTGTTGTCTGTTCTTGGGTGAGTCACGGACTTGGCTCCGTGAACGAGTCATGGACCAGGTCTGTGACTCACTCACGGACTTAAGCCTAAAACAGTCTAGTAACATTGGAACATTGCCATAAACGGGGCTCAAAGGTCTAAAACTCAAATTTAAGGCCACAAACTGACATAAAAACCTTTAAACTCTAAAATAACAACATACAAGGATGAAAACTAAGTTAAAACACATCAAACAACTTCAATTCCATAAATTAATCAAGTGAGAGAATTGAAATTTTAAAGAGAGAAAGTAGCCATGGAAGGTGTAAAATTCAACTCTTTCTACAAAATAAGCATTAATTCATGCATAATTCATGAAAACACACATAACCACACTATTTATACAATATTAAACATCAAACACAAGTAAATCAATATCCATGCAAGCTATGCACAAAGAAAAGCTTAAGAACAGAGTTTTAAAGCTCAAAATAAATAAACGAAAAACTACATAAATTTAATAAGTTAAAGAAGCCTCTCACATTACCTTCAGTGTGGCTGTTATCTAGAATCAGTGAGAGTGCCTCTTGATCCTCTTTTTTTTACATGATTTTTCCTTCTTTTTGAAACCAAGTTTTTCTTCTTTTTTTTTTCCTTAAAAAACAAGAGTTTTTCCAAGCCTGAAACTGCCTTCTTCTTTTTTCTCTTTCTTATTTGTTAAGAAAGTGATAATTGCTCCTTTAATCCCAAGAAAACATCCCATCCTCCTTAATTGATTTGGATTAAGATCAATGAAAAAGGATAGATATTTTGGTTAAAAATAATCCTTTATTTTGTGAAATAAAAACTTGAAATTTTGCTGGAAACGATGAGTCATGGCCTGGTCCATTACTTGTGAGTCACGGACTATGACTCACGAATAGACTTAGTGGGATCCAAAAATATTTTGAGTTAGAGAGTGATGAGTCACATACTAGGGGCCATGACTTGCTTGGTGAGTCACAGACATTGGTCCGTAACTCGCTTGTAAGTCGTGGAGTGAAGCAGGGAGTGACTAGGGTTCTAAGGGCGTCACTCAGGCAGTTAGTCATGGACCAGACTTGTGAGTCGAGTCCGTGACTCGCTTTTTGGGTCAATATGAAAGTTCCCATCACAACCACTTTCCCACCAAACACAAAGGATGAAAATAGGCCTTTTTAAAAGAACATTTCTCCCTTAAAAAAACTTTGATAAAAACATCTTCCATGTCCCAAAACACTGGCATAAGAGAAGAGGAGGCACTGCTACTTCCTGATTATTTTCTAAATAGGATTATCCTCATTAGGTAACCCTGACTGAGGTTGATCCAGTATCAGTGTCTATAGTTACCCCCAATTTTGGGAAACTAGCGCATTATTTAGTTTGGCCAAAATTCAGAGTACAATAATAAAAATACGTACATAAGGTGGCAAATATCTGGTTTGGTGAAGTAACCACCATTTGCTCGTTAATGTTTATTCTTAGCGGGTAATTGTCGTCAATTTATCGATGATTTAACCCTTGGATGAGTTGTTATCGTCAATTTGTTAACATTCGAACTCTAAATTGGTAGAGTAGTTTTCATTAGCTTATTGATGTTTTAACTCTTGAATGATTATTTGATTAGCGCCAGCTTGTCGACATGCAAAATCGAAATAAGTTGCTTATTTATGATTAGCGCCAGCTTATTGGTTTGCATAACCAGAACAAGTTGATTGGGTTGATGCTAACTTGTCGACATGTCAAGCCATGTTAGAGAGGATTAACACCCACTTGTTAGCATGTCAAACCTTCTTAAAACCGTCTAATTCACACCAACTTGTTGGTATGTAGCATCAAGATAAGCTGTCTATTCCTAGTTAGCACCAGCTTGTCGGCATGCATAACCAGAATGAGTTGAATTGACCGATGTCTCTTAAGGGTTATTTTTAGTACCTGTGAAGAAGTCAACTGTCAATGTGTTTGTCATAAATGATGTAAATACTTACTTTTATGGATTTACATGATTGCTTTCATGCAAATGTAAGGTACCATTTGTGTAAGGTACCCTATAGTTGAGGCTCTTTTTTGTAAAATTTTTATATGGGGTCCAAAATTGTAAGATACCCTATAGTTGAGGCCTTTTTTGTAATTAACCCTTATATTATTGTAAGTGCTTATGACATTATTGACTTCTGTGAGAGTTTATCCACATCTTATTAATTCCTCACTAGGCTAGTAAGTTTAGCAAGGGTGTGACACAAACCAATTGGGAATAAGTGGATTCTTAAATTAAAGTGAAAAGATGATGGAAGTATTGAAAGATACAAGGCTTAACTAGTCATTAAGGGGTTCACACAATAGGAATGGATTGATTATGAGGAGACTTTATCACCTGTTGTTAGATTTACGTCTATAAGATTGATTATTGTCATAATGGCAAGTTTGGACCTAAAGCTACATCAAATGGATATGAAGAATGCTTTTCTCAATGGAGGATTAGATGAAGAAATCTATATGAAACAACCTATAGGTTTCATTGAAAAAGGCAGCAAGCGAACATAAGGTTTGTTGATTGATGAGATCAATCTATGGCCTTAAACAATCTTCAAGATAATGACATTTAAGATTTCATGATACAATTATGTTAAATGAGTTCGGTTGATTGATCAAAACCGTTGTGCTTACTATATAAGCTCTGAAAAGAAAATTGTCATTTTGACTTTGTATGTAGACGACATACTCATAGTTGAAAATGACAATGGGTATGCAAATAAAATCAAAGATTGGTTATTGTCCAACTTAATTTGAGATAAAAAGATATAAGGTTAGGCAAATTATATCCTCAGAGTTAAGATTTCAAAGGATCATTCGAGAAGGTTGTTATCTCTTTCACAAAAGGCATGTATTAACAAAGTCCTTAAATTATTTAATATGAAAAATTACAAATCCATAGATAACCCTATTGCCAAGAATTAGTTTCTTAGCAAAAGTATGTGTCTTAAGACACCAGAAGAAATGGAACATATAAGAAATGTTCCATATGTTAGTGCCATGGGTAGTTTTATGTATTTGATGTCATGTATAAGACCTAATATATGTTATGCTATGGGTATGGTGGGTAGATATTAGTCTAACCCAGGTGATGAACATTAGAAAGCAATCAAAAGAATACTTAGATACCTTAAAGGTATCGTAGACTATTCTCTCAGTTATCAAAGGAAGGATCTGCAATTGAGAGAATATACAAATGTTGATTGGGGAGAAGATGTAGACGAGAGGAAATCAACTTTAGGTTACATATTCTTGCTTGGCAAAGATGCCATCTTGTGGAGTAACAAGAAACAAATATGTGTAGCCCTATCAATAATGAAAGCTAAATTTATCACTTCCTCAGTTGTAGTTTATGAGATAGTTTGGCTAAACTAGTTTATGGACCATTTAAGAATAACTGATTTAGAGGAACCAGTGATAGTCAAGCATCGATAACTTACAATAAAGATTTGAAATTTCATTGTTGGTTTAAGCATACCAACATTAAGTATCAATATACAAGAGATATTATTGAACAAGGAGAAGTGAACTTATAGTACATTTCTAGGCATAATGTGATTGCAGATCCATTGAAAAAATTTATAACGAGAGATATGTTTGAGAGACACATTAGATCTTAAGGTTCGCATAGGATTTGATTAGTACTATTTACTTTATGTAGTAGTAGTAGTAGTAGTAATAATAATAATAATAATAATAGTAATAATAATAATAATAATAATAATAATAATAATAATAATAATAATAATAATAATAATAATAAAAGTTCAATCTCATGATAAAGTTCATTGTTGGCAATACATGAGTGTAAATGTTTAATGTTTGAACATTCACTGTTATTTATTATGAGATTGAGCATGTTAGACAGAGAAGTAACTCACTCACACAGGTGTTTACCTTAGTTTTGTTAATTAGTTGATAAAGACTAAAATTTGAATATATGATGAAACTTGAGAGCCTGTTTAAAATAAAAGCACAGTCTTGCAAAAATTATAAGATTAGTTTTGTTAAGGTGCAATAAAAAGATATATATAAGGTTATATGCTTTGGATTGAGATCCAAAATAGGATTACGTGTAATCCTATGATAAGTTAAACGTAACTATCATGGTCAATCCAAAAAATCAAAAGTATTTTTTATGTAAGCAAACTAAAGTTGGATGCTTTGATGCATCACAACCTTATACTTTTGCATTGTGTTATACACACACACACCATGAGTGTTTAAGTCAACCAAGGGATGGGAATTTCATATAATTGATCTCATTAAATGGTTTTGTGGTTCACCAACATACCTATTATAATTTCTATAGGTAAAGACATAATACTAAACATGAAAATTATTTTATGAGATCATGAGTTAAAATAGTGAATGTGAAAACGTAATTTAGGGTTAGGCATATACGGATAAGAGGATCTTGTGTTTTTCTAGATGCTATATATGCTTAACTAATGTATAGCAATAACACTCTCGAGGTATGCAAGTCGCATGGTCTATCTACATCTATGATTGGAGATTATGATTGGAAATTGTTTCGTCATGTGTGAATAGACGATGAGAGAGTTTGGATATGCCCATAATTCTATATTGGATGAGTTATAATCAAATAAACATATAAGTATCTTTATCTAATTAGAACTGTCTAATCCTATCTCAGAAAAAGGCTGAGTTATATCAAAAAAATAACTCTAATATACTTTTATATAAAGGGGATAAAAAATCAGGTTCAACATTGGACATTGGTTCATTAGTGACTGGATTACCTGAATCTCATATGTTTTTCCTAAAAAGAATTAAGTATTTTTTGTACCTCTCATAACTTGTAATTTCTAAAGGATTTTTAGACCGTGCATTTGTCGCTCTTATCCCGCATCCATTGCTAATGGATAAAAATCTAGCTAGTGACGTGAAACAAAAATTTTCACTTTCGCTATTCATAGATTTCTACACTATAAAAGATAAGTATGATAATATAATTCATCGTTAAAGGGCACAATGATTATCATTGAATTATAATAATTGACATTTACATTATTATTTTTAATCCCTTGAACAAAGATTAATTTTTCTTAATTCATCATTAATAGATTTAAAAATTTGGATTTCATTCAATATCTAGTAACAAATGTATTATATATGTGCATAAGATATATTATTGAATATTTAAAAAAATATAATAATATATATGTATAATTAAAAATGTACAATTTTTAAATATATATTCAACAATCTTTAGAAAATAGATAATATTTTTTTAGAGAAATTGATAAAATAGATAATAATTTTTAATTTTTAAAAAATTAAAAACCAAAATCATACAATTTGATTTCGGTAATTCGGTTGGCTTTTGGTGACACTATCGTTGAGGAGTACTTGAAGAAGTTTTAAACTTTGATGGGCCCAATGAGTATCAAAGAGAGGAAGAATGGCTTCACCAGCAGTAGTGCAAAGATCCACACATTCTTCCACCACTTCTCCATCTTTTTCAACTTTCCCTCTGCAGTGCCTCTCAACTTTCAAAAATCCTTCTCCTTCACCTCTTCCGCCTTCTAATGCTACCTCTTCTCCCTTAGAATCCTTTACCAAGTACCCAATTCTTTCCCCTTTTCTCTCTCCTTCCTTCTCCTCCACTTCCTTTTCCTTTGCTGCCCTCTCCTCCGGCTCGCCTGCTTCCACCGTCGAGCACCTCCACCATGCTATCCGCCTTCTTGAATCCCAACTCTGCACTAAGGTCTTATCTCATCACACCCATCTCCTTAACCAATTATCTTCTCTCAAACATGCCGAACACTCTCTCTGCACCGTCCGATTCGCCGTCTCCTCCCTCAGTCCTTCGTCCGCCATGTCCGCATCGAGCTTTTTGAGCCTCACAAATCTATGCAATCTAAAACCCTCTAGCTTTCCAATCTTCATTTTACTACTGAACTGTTGTAGCACACGATTCGCACTCTTAGACTTTTCAAGAAGCTCCGTGATCTGATATCGTCATCGGAGACTGAGCCGGAGAAGCTGGATCTGGCCAAGGTAGCACAGCTTCATTACGAGATCTTGAACATGTGCAGTGAATCTGACTTGATAGGAATCGATTACATAGATAAAGAGCTCAATTGGGTTAAAGAAATCGGAGAAAGATTGAGAAGTGAGGCAATGAAAGTTCTGAGAGGGGACTGAAGGGATTGAATTAGGCTGAAGTTGGTACTGGATTGCAAGTTTTCTATAATTTGTGAGAGTTGAAGTTTAATGTGGATCAACATGTGAATAAATACAGAGGGATTACGGTGAAAAGCGTGGGTGTGGCACTGGATATGAAGGCTATTTCTGCCGGAGGGGCTATTGGTGGCTATAGACCAAGAGGAATTAGAGGAAGTGGTACACACCAAATTGAAGAAGGGGCACAGGCCAGGGATGAACTATGGCAGAGATTGGGAATTTGTATGGAACAATTGCATTCTGTTGTGGTTGTGGTTTGGCATTTGCAGAGGGTCTTGTCTAAGAAGAGGGATCCATTCACACATGTCTTGCTTCTTGACAAGGTTATTAAGGTCAGAAGAACTGCACTTTGATGTAAAAAAGTCCTTAACTTTTTCCTGCCCGTACGAGTCAGGGTGCTTTTGGTCTCTAACGATAGGAAAGGTTCGCTCTTTTGCGACCTTCCCTTCTGAATTGTTAAAAAATCTTGGGAAGGATAGGAACTCATATTTAAGGATAGGATAAAATGGGCTGGTTCAACTTAGAGTATTAATAGTGCAATGGCATAGGTGTTATGTTGCATTGTGTTCTCTAAAATAGCAAAACCATGTTTTTACTTTAAACCTTCTGAGTACGATCAAAAGTAAGTTTAACCTTTAGGCTTAAATGGATGACCATGAGGAAACACGTTTTCATATGTTATCACTCCTATGGTTTATTTTGGTGGTTACAGGAATATAACTGTGTCAATGGTTAGGAACCGACAGATTACTTGCAAAGTTTATATTGTTAAAAATTGTTTAGAATTATATGGGATTGGAGAGTTTTATTGCATTTGTCATGAAAGATATAAGCTTCAAAGTTTTGTGCAGTCTCTTAAAAAGTCATATATATTGTATCTTGGGTTATGGTTGTTGAAACCCTAGCAAGTGCACTAGATCGACAAGTAATAAAGTGGGGTATAGTTAGGACCCTCAATATCGAACCCAAGGGAAATATGTGTGTGAAGACTGTGAAGATTAATTGTATGCTAAAAAAATTTCCAATTTTTTGTGTGTATGAGTTGTTTGATTTATGAAATGTAACTTTAAAGCTTAAGTATGTAATGCAGAGAAATTTAAATTCAGTGTATTAAATTCTAAAAATTAACGAATACTAAAATTCTATAGAAATTAAATGTTGCTCGGGTTACTTATCCACCCCATACCCAAATGTGAATTAAATTCTTACATAAAAGTATACATGAATTGAATTCGGGATAACCCTTCTTAACCCAATCGTCCCATTCCGGAGCCAGCTATTCTAGTTGCTAAACGTCCCATTTCGGAGCCAGCCTAACAACTAGCCTAAGTACGGGTCTTAAATCCTAGGTTCGGTTTACCGTCCCATTCCGGAGCCAGGTAACCCAAAACCCATCTATTTCACTCCATACTCTAGTTTTAAAATCACAAATACCACACATCTAGAGTCCCATTCCGGAGCCATCCAAAATAGACGATATTCATGATAGAAAAACTGAGCAAAATCATTCATAAACTCCAATCTATTAAGCTCAATACCCATCAAAACATATAATAAACACCATTCATCCATGGATACAAAATAACTCAATAGATCGAAAAATCAATGATAAACAAATAAGTACATGTGAAATAGACCATCCATTCATGTAAAAATTAATTTGAGTTCAAGATTCACATTATGAGTAGGGGATTCAAAGATCCCCAAGCAACAAAAAGGACTACTCACTATCCATAATAAAATGTAAAGAGAAAAAGATAGAATAACCCTTGAAATTCATGGTGAAGAAAACCCAGCTGAATCCAAGCTCTTCAATCTCTCCCTCCAAAGCTTACAGGAAAATGAGTTTCAAAATGTGTAGATCTATACTTGTAAACTATGTATCTATGTTTAATCTAAGTGTTTTTGTGTAAATCCCCCTATTTTCAAGTATATCTATGTATTTATATGTGTAAAATAAACAAAGAACTCAAAGAAAGAAGAAAGATACCCTAAAACTGAAAATTACCCAAAAACTCTCTCCTCCTCCTCTTTCTTCAGAAAACTCTACCTTATATAGGTCAACATGGGTCACGGTTACTACTAAATCCGTGGTAACCATGACCTCTAATGAAAAACCCTCTTTTGGTTAAAATAGGTCACGGTTACTATGAAATACTTAGTAACCGTGAGATAGCTCGGAGCTGAAATTCAAAATTTGATCACGGTTACCATAAAGTTTCTGGTAACCGTGAGATAGCTCTCATCTTCATTCTGGACTGAAAAATTGCCTTCCTCACGGTTACTAGGAAATCCTTAGTAACCGTGAGATGCTTCTCCTTTAGCTTCTGTACTGAAAACTCCATAGGTCATGGTTGCCACCCCATCATGCACGATTTCCATGCTGACCGTGACAAGCTTCAAACGATGCATTTTGAAAGAGTACATAGGTCACGGTTACTAGGAAATTCCTGGTAACCATGAGGTACCTAAAAATCACAAAATTATGTCAAAAACTCTCAAAAATCACAGAAAATCTAGAATTAACTGAGAATCGGATAAATTATTAAATGCTAGTAAAAACAAAGCAAAAGATACTAAAAGATCAATGAAAACTAAACTCAAATTAAACTAAAACTAAATACTGAAATTGAGTTATCAATTGTCACCCTTATAATTATACTTGGTCATTTATTCATGTTATCAAATTTTTCTGTTGGCTGATCCTGTTGATCATAACAATAACACTAACCAAATAACGAACACTAACACGCAATATTTTTTTAAGTAACAGAGAGGGATTGCCAAAAAAGGCTACTATATCATTGTAGTAATTAAAGCTAATATATTCTTTCCAAAAATTACATTTTGTGGATGTTTATTGCATAAGCAATCTAGTAGTTCGATTTTCTTACACTAAATGATTGAGTAGAATCCCCCTGTTATGCCAAATCTCTGGGCTGGAATGTTTTGTTCCCATTTACATTTAAGAAATTGAGTGGTGCTTTTCAAAATGGCTAATACTTCATGCTTTATTGATTGGTTTCTTATTTAGCCTCTTTTTTTCTTTAATGTTTCTCAATTCCTTCTGGATAGTCTCAAGTTTAACTAAAATGAGCCATTGCAAAAAGTGATCGTTGTATTCTATCTTTTCTATTTTCCATTGCTGTTGAAGAATGCCTCCCTTTTACGATGCTTGCATCATTTGTTGTAAATATGTGCTCTTTATTTGATTAAGCTGCTATTGTGGTGCTTCATATTACCTTCTTGATATTCTGCCACTTCTCTTTCTCTTTTTCTTCTTACATTGGTTGTTATTTGCTTAGGAGGGTGATCCGATGCTGACAGATAGAGTTTGGGAGGCAATTGTGAAGGCTTTCACAAGCCAAATGAAATCTACCTTTACCGCATCAAGTTTTGTTAAAGAAATATTTACTGTAGGATATCCAAAACTCTTTTCAATGATTGACAATCTACTAGAAAGGATTTCAAGGGATACAGATGTTAAAGGGGTTCTGCCTATTATCAGCTTAGAAGGAAAAGATCAACTGGTTAAAGCTATTGAAATTTTCCAAACAACTTTTTTAGCTCTGTGTTTGAGTCGTCTTTTAGATCTTGTGAATAATGTATTCCTAATGTCCAGCCGTGGAAGTGTTCCTTCAAAAAAACATGCATCTTGAATTATATCTTGTATTCAGGAAGAGATTGAAGCTGTATAGTTGGATGCACGTTTGACCCTTCTTATGTTATGTGAAATTGGCAAGGTTTTGCTTCTACTTGCAAAATGGGCTGAATACTAGGTACTTCAGGATTCTTGTGCTCACTATTTCCTATTTTCATTTGACCCTTCTGGTGTTGTAGGATATATTGGGCTTTAAATGTGGAGTTGGATCTAATATGAAATACAAGGATAATAATTTATCCAATGTGTCAAACTATTTTCTTTTTACATTTTATAATTGCGCTTTTGTGTTTGCAGCGCTCAACTCCATACTATGATTTTCATTCTTTTTCTAGATAATTATTGTTGATATTGCTTTACAATGCATTTCGAGCACAGTTATATGTTTTCCTTGCTTTCACCTGCTATTATATTGCTACCTTAATCTAATGGATGGCTAAGTTCTGATTTTTGAAGCAATTCATTTTCTTGCTTTTAATCACAAGTTTGGAAAAATCCACTAATATAGTGCTAATAGTTTCTTAGCATATTTCAGTTTTCACTTGTGCATTGATTTCTATAAGTTGTCAACATCAGTGGCACAAAAGTGCCAGAATGGATTTAGTAGATTCTTACATCTTGTTATTTAATCATCACTTTGAATTTTTTAGCATTAATTTCTTCTTGACAAAGAATTGTAAAATGTGTAGTAGTTCTGTGACTTAAGATTGTATTTGTGATTGTTTTTGTGGGGGTTTCTACTTTTCTCTATGTGAGGTATTATGTTGGCCAAGAGATTTGAAAGATGAAAAATTGCCTCTGAATGGCAAATATCCACTAGCCATAAGGCACGTCAAATTACTGGTCCTACAACTCCAGCACAAGTCAGGAACTTTGCTTTATGTCAGCATCTGCAAGGAATTCACACAAGCATGATAATCTATGATTATAGGGCTGCCCACGATTGCTGCAGATGTGTTATCTCCCTTTTTGGTTTTAATATATGGGGTTACTCGTGATTCAGTCACACCCTTGTTCAAAGCTATGGTTGATGGTCTTGAGTCATGCATCTTGCAAATTCATGAACAGAACTTTGGTGTTCTTGGCATGGATGCTACGATGGATAACAATGCTTCACCTTATATGGAAGAGTTGCAGCAATTCATTCTGCAATTTTGTACCGAGTTCTTATCTAGACTGTTACCTTCTGCAGTAAATGCTACAGCTGTGGGGACATAAACTATATGCACCCAGCTTGTAAAAAGCATGGCATCACGAGTTTCAACATTCTTTATTAGACATGCTTCTCTTGTAAAGCCCCTTTCAGGATCAGGGAAACTTAGAATGGCTAGAGACATGGCTGAGCTGGAATTAATCATGGGATAAAATTTATTCCCTGTTGGTGCACCTAATAGGGCCTCAGAGCGTTCCGACCGCTTATCTTTTTAGAGACATCTCAACTGGAATCATCTCTTCTTCTTCAAGATCTGCCAGTAAGTGTGGTTCTTCATCATCTTTATTCCCGAGGTCCTGATGAATTGCAATCTCCACTGTAAAGAAACAAACTCACTCCTCTACAATATTCACCGTGGCTTGATTCTCTAAGGGAGGATCAGATTTGGAAAGGTATTAAAGCAACATTGGATGATTATGCAGTGAAGGTTAGATTTAGAGGGGATAAAGAATTTAGCCAGGTTTACCCTCTTATGCTTCAGCTGGGATCCTCATTGATAAACAATGCTCATGTGTCTCAAAAACATTGATTTTACTGTTTGTCTCTCCCTGTTTATGATTTGTATAGGACAGATATAAAAAAAGCTTCATGTAGAGTTATGCTCATTTCCTTTTCAAACTTTCTTTTCAATTTTTGCTTTCATGAATGAAATAGTTCCACAGCTTCTCATCCTCTAATTGTAGAGTTAATTTCAATGATTCTTGAACAGTCTCCAATTGGTTTAGTTCAAAATCAAACCAAATAATCTAAAAACTGATATTCCCTTTAATTCTAAAAAGAAGAAACAAAAATCTTTTTTGGTTGGTTTGGCTCTATTCGATTTGATTAGTTTGGACTCCTTTTGTGGGCTTTCTGTTTGGGCTTCTCTTTTAAAATTAGCTACCAGATTTGAAATTCTATTCATAATAGAGGCATGCCAAAGAGAAAATTGAAATCGTATCTAAAAAGAAAATCGAAATCGTATCTAAAATTTGGCTGAACTGATCAATTCACAGGTTTTAATCATGGATTATATTTGTTATATTTTTGTTTAGTTACAGTTTTTGAATTTTGATAGGATTTTGTTAAATTACTTAAATTGAGTAGCTTAAATATGTCCTTGGATAAAATATACTTTTTAACTTGACCAATATATCCTCAAACCATCTAGCCATGCATTTTAATGAACGATGATTATTATTCTTGGGCTTCTCAACGCGTTCTTGTGGTTGCAAAAATTTTTAATCCCTAAAGTTCTACTTTTGACAATAGTGATTATAGGATGTATAAAGTTACTCATCTAAGAGGCTCTCTAGCTGCATATAAAACCGAATACGCTTTATTAAGAAAATTGATTCACTGTAGTAAAATTGCAAACATAATACACCAAATTATGTAAACTCATTATAGTGTGGGAAGAAAGACTGAATAAAGTTTATTTCGATAACTGAATAAAGTTTATTCCGATAACTGAATAGTTTGTATTCCATTTATGCAATCTGATTAAAGTGTAACAAGAAAACTAAATACACTAAATTTGCATTCAGCAAAGCAAATAATTTTTTATTGATTGCGGAGAAGATTTTTGGGTTATTAAGTCTATGATCAAAGTATCCATAATTCGATATCAGAAAGCATAATAGTAAGACATTTAATTTTGTTTTTTCAAATGAAATACATTGTTATATTTTAAATTTTGAAATTATCTCAATTTTCTCAATTTTTATTTTTTCAATTGTAAAAAAATATATAAGTAATCATCTATTGCAGATACAATTTATGAATATAGTTTATCAGTGTAAAGAATACAATGAATTCGATTTTTCATACGCTGTATTACAATTTGAAACTAAATGTATCGAATTATATAAATTGATTATATTATAGAATGAAATCTGAATAAAGTGTATTCTGATAACTAAATAGGATGGGTTCCATTTAGGTAGAATCACTTAAGGTTCAATAAGAAAACTGAATACACTTTATTCGTATTAGGAAAAAGAGATTTTTTTTTAAAAAAACTTGAATAGTAATACATTAATATAAAAAGTTAATTGTGTTTTTTAAAATGAATTACATTGTTATATTTTAAGATTCAAAATTATCTTAATCTTCTCAATAGAAAAATAAAAAACCACTACATATTTGGATTGAAAATACCAAACTACAATATGTAAGTAATAAAATTTTTAATTTAATAACTACTTCATTTTATTAATTTATATTTTTTATTCACATGTTACAAAAAATGCAATAAAAATAAAACGTAACAAGATACTCATATAATTAGCAGGACTTGAATTAATTTTTGATACGATGTGAAAATTTTTTTTATATATATTATGAAAATAAATTAGTTATACCGATTGACAATTTGATAGATAATTGTTGGAATTATTTAGTTACTATTATATAAAAAATAAGTATTGTAATTTGCACAAAACAAATAGCGTATTCAATTTTTCGAATAAACAGAATTCATTTTTTTTAAAGTGAATAAAATATATACAGTTATCAGAATACATAATATTCAGTTAGCAGAAATTGAATTCATTAAATTCAGCTTTCATCAGTGAAAAAAGCAATCGATAAACCGAAGTTTTGGAATTTAGTCAAATGAACCAAGCCAAAATTCTAAGATAACAGAATGCAAACCGAACAAAAATTTTCGAGCAATTCGGTTGGGTTTACCATAAAATGACATTGTTAAAGCAGTGTGTTTTAAACAAATATACAAAACAACGTTGTTGCTTTCAGTTTGATTCATTTCTAACTAAAGTTTGCTCACTTGGATAACTTTCAGGATAGTGAAATAGAAAAAAATAACTTTGCATAAAGTGAACATAGTGTATTAAATTTTACGAGTTCAGAATATTCAGTTAGCATAAATTGAATCCAGTAAAATTAGTTTTCACTTCATAGTTCAATCCGTTATCCGAGTATAACGTATTCAGTTTCAACAGAACGAATATAGTGTATTCAATTTTTAGAATACACTCTAATAATTTTATTGGAGACTTAGTAGTCAGTTTCTGAATTCAATTTTTCCATGCAATTGAGTTTAGTAGGATGGCTATTTTTCTTGGGATTTTGAAATTTTTCTTGCACAGTTAAAAACTTTTTAAGTCTTACTGTCCTAGAGTCCTACTTCTACAGCTAGTAAAAAATATAGGGTGGATAAAGTTACCTCATACATTAGGTGCCATTAATCAATATGCATTGATCCCAATACTATTGTAAACCATTAATCTCATCCTTCAACAAAAATCTAGAATACATTGATCATCTCCATGGATGAGCATCCTACATCATTATCTATTGAAAATTGTAATTTAGTTGATGAGTTATTTGGAATGGATGAAGATGATAGTTTGTTAAATGATGATAGTGATTTAGATAGGGAAATTTAGGTAGCAGACAATAGAACTGAAAGTGAGAATCATTTTGAGTACTTCGTTAAGGAAGGTCCTAGTATGGGATTTTTTTTTCAAATGTAGATAATTTATTTAAAATTTAGAAAGAGTATTTGAGGCTGAAAGGGTTTAGTATTTTTAAGAAATTAGCTTCAAAGTGTAATGGAGAGTATTGCAAATATCTAACCCTTAGTTGTGATAAGGGAAGAAAATCTCAGGCTCGGGGCAAGTCTAAAAAGCTTAATTGTCCTGCAAAAGTGAATGCTATTTTAAAGGATAATGACATGTGGGAGGTTTCATAGGTTGTTTCAACACACAATCACGAATTGTTTCCTAACATGTCAAGGTTGATGAGTAGCCATAGGGTTGTCAAGAACAACATAAGGGGGAGGCTTAAGATGTAGGATTTTGCAGGATTTAGGCCATTAAAAAGTATTAGGCTGGTTCAATATGAAGCTGGTGACCTTGATAAGATGAGTTACTTACAAAGGATTATTGCAACTATATTGATCGTACAAGGAGGTTATTGCAGGGTGAGGGTGATGTGAAATCCATGAAAAAAATCTTTGAAATGATGCAATTCAATGATCCTGAATTTTTCTACACAATTGACTTAGATGAAGAATTTAGGTTGGCCAATGTCTTATGGGTGCATCTTAGGTGTAAAGCAGCATACATGGATTTGTACGATGTAATTAACTTTGACACTACATACCTGGTCAACGGGTACTAGTTTCCTTTTGCAATTGTGGTCGGAGTCAACCACCATGGTCAATCAATTCTATTGGGGTTGTGCTTTGGTTACTCGTGAAGATTCAAACACATTTAAGTGGTTGTTTAAAACCTGGCTATCAACGATGGCTAATATTCATCTTAGATGCATATGAAAGATCAATGTGAAAGCATTAGAAATGCAATTTAGGAAGTTATGCCTATTACAAGACACAAATTTTGTATATGGCATATCCTTTGCAAACTGCCTGAGAAGTTTAAACACATTGTAGACTTCAGTAATGCTTAAAATGATTTTAAGGGTTTGGTTTATAATAACTTAACAGCTAAGTTTTTTGAGGAAAGGGAGTATTGGATTCTTGTGTATCTCAATGATTTATTTTGGGCAGGTATATAATGTCCAAATAGATGGCAATATTTTTTTTAACTTTATCATTGTCTACATGTTTAATACCTCGCATTGGTGAATTTTCAGGTATGTTGTCTACCCAACGAAGTGAGGGTATACATTCATACTTCGATGGATTCATATGACCTACGAGCACCCTTAAACAATTTGTTGAGCAGTATGAGCTTGCTATCCGAGATGAGATAGATAAGGAGTGTTTGGCAGAGTTTAAATCTAAGAATACTGTCGCCAAGTACCAATTTGATTTTCAATGGGAGAAGTAATTCCAGCAAGCCTTCACTCGTGCGATGTTTCACAAAGTTTAACATCAAATTAAGAGAATGGTGTACTGCCACATTGTTGAGACTCCAAATCCTACAATGTATAATCAAAATGATATTTCTGAAATGGAAATGTCCAAAATCCATGAGATATGCCTTGTCAATAATTGGTACTATAGGGAGTTTGTTTATGAGGTTGAATACGTTAAAGATGGACAACACTTTTCGTGCATGCGCAAGAGGTTCCAATTAAATGACATTATATGCTGCCATATCATGAAATTATTAGATTACAAGTCCATCAGCCATGTAAATGAAAAGTACTTGTTTGCAAGATAGAGAAAAGACATACAAAGGTCACACATAAGTATTTTCTCTCACGGATGCTACCTGCAACTTTCAGCCCAGCATCAGAAGTTCAAAGAACTTGAAAAAATATTTCATGAAGTGGCTGACCAGGCATTGCAGTGCAACAAATATTAAATATTTTGAAATTGCCTAACGTAGCTGAGAGCAAAAATGTTCGGTGAAAGAGGATCCACGAATAGCTCCAGAGTCTAGCCCTAATCACAATGAGGGGGTGTTGACAACACCAACACCAATAATGGCAGTAAGATACATGTTCTAGATCCTCTAATAGCAAGAACTTGATGGCACCCAAGGACTAATCGAGTAAGATCTCATCGCTAAACTAACCGACGATCGAGGGCTGCAAGTAACCTAGATCGAAGTACTCAACCTAGTAGATGTAGTTTGAACACCAATGCTTCACCTCTTGCTCACGCACCTTGTAATGCATCGTCTAGGTCGCAGTTGACACTGACCTTTAATTTAGCATATGCAAATAATGACAGGGAAGATATAAACTGTGGTGGTTGGTTAACTCTATTATGACAACTTCCTAAGCACAAATACCTGATTACAATGTATGTAGATTTAGCCAAACCTAACATACTATTTTCAGTTTGGTCACGAAGTGAATGTAATTTATTAATTTTTCCAAAATAGAGTATAACCTATTTAGTTTTTATATAAGTGAAATCATTGTATTTAGATGATAATGTGCTCATTTGCTAAGTGAATATATTGTATTTATATTTTTCTTTAATTAAATTTAATGTATAAACTTTTTTCCAAAATGAAGTAGTTATATTTACTAATGTAATAAATGAATGCACTATATGCAATTTTAGCTAATTTATTAATATACTATGTATTCAGTTTGACTAAATATAAGAAACGAAAACTGTATCTATTTCAGTCAAAAGTTAATAATTTACCCCTTTATGTGGTACATCCTTAGGGTTTGCATGGGAAATGGATATTTCAATGTGCAAAATCAATTTTATATTAAAATAATAAGTGGTAGTGACGATCATAATAGGGAGGTGTGATAAAATTAAATTCATCATATCAGATTAGTGAACATTTAACACTCCTGTCCCAAGTGAAATGGTCAAAAAGCGACGGATCAATAACTGCATTTAATGATGTAATTAACATTTTGACATCAATAAAGACAAAAAATATA
The DNA here is from genome assembly GCA_037975025.1 of Excoecaria agallocha. Classification (NCBI taxonomy): domain Eukaryota; kingdom Viridiplantae; phylum Streptophyta; class Magnoliopsida; order Malpighiales; family Euphorbiaceae; genus Excoecaria; species Excoecaria agallocha. The sequence goes on from CM075816.1 coordinate 32,625,409, forward strand.
CCCAAGAAAAAATAAGGGAATATCACACATCAAGATCCTGACTGATCTTGGACAATTGGAAGAGGCACGCATCCGGCATCCACATTTAGCGCTTAATTTACAGATCTTTCATAACATATATTGTTTAATATAAATTCATTACCGTCTTTTCTGATTGTGCATGCATTTTTTTGCATATTTCTTATAAATAAGCGTTGTCTTTTGAGTTTCTTTGAGCTATAATAAAACCCTTCTCTTTCCCTCTACTTGTATTTCTCAATGGTCTTTTATGAGACTCCTAGATCCTTTCACCTTTTTTTTTAAAAAAATTTTTGTTCTTCTTATTTCACTTTGCTGAATGAATTTTGCTCCCTAAAAGGTTTTTCCCCTGTCATGCATCCCCCTTCATTTTGTCGATTTCCTACTCCACTTTTTATTTCACATCTACGATTTGTGATATGTGTATGGAGAATGATTAGGAGTCTTTACTTTCTTCTCCATTAAATAGCTTTTAAATGAAGTGGGTTTTGGCAATTTTTTTATATTCACATAAGTTTTTACAGTGATTCTGAAGTTTAGGTTGTCTGATTATGGAGTGGAGAAACTGGTTGATGACACCTGTACTAAACTGGATCATAAGGGTAAAGTATTAATGAATGGGGAATGGCTAAGAATATGTGAAGATTCTCCTTCCTTTGAATTGCTCTAAGACACATGTGGCACTGCAATGAATGCCAGGAACTGATTGAACATGTTCAGGTCATCCCTTGTATTGCCACAAGTGTCTTGGAGCAGTACAAAGGAAGAAGAATCGTCACGTACTCCTAGCCATTCCCTATTTATAAACATTTTATCCTTTTGATCCAGTTTAGTGTGGATGTCTTCAACTAGTTTCTCCATTCCATAAGCAGACAACCAAAACTTTATGAGAATAGCAAAAAAAAATCTAAAGAATATAGAAAAATGGCCAAATGCCAACTTCATGTAAAATATATTTAATTATCTCTTTCGATTTGATGCAGTTATCTTTGATATGTAATTTCTCCATCTAATGTATCTATGTCTTTGAATTTTTTAATAAAATTCCCAATTTCTATTTCACTTATGTTGTCTTTTTATTTTTTTCTTGATGTGTATATGATTGCTACTAATTATAACTAAAGATACAAGAATTGCAGATAATGAAGTTTGATGATTTCTGAAACTTAATTGAGATTCCCAGGGATGATAAGCAAATAATATAACTATTTTATTAGATATATCTTCATAGATTCTTGATAGTGGAGCAAAATGCCCAATGTGGAAAATATGTATTAATTTTATTTGGTTTACATCTACAAGCTATATTTATTTTAATGGAAAGGGAATATAATGTATTATTGAATTCAAATTGAATACATTTCATTAAATTTTGTACAACCTCAATTCATCATAATCAGTTTTTAACTTAGTGTATACAATGTATTATGTTAATATATAATAAATTGGTTAGATTTTCTAATGCAATGATCAAATACAATGTGTTCAATTTCAACAAACTGAAAATACTATTCATTTTGCCAAATAAAACAAAATTGTATCCATTTGGGTCAAATTTAATATTTTTTATAATCTTTATTTTTTTTATATATAAATTTTCAGACTCTTTACATTAAAATTTTCGAAAAAAATTTAATATAATATGGTAATTTTCAAAGTGAATATATTGTATTAATATGTTCCATTAATTGAATAGAATGTTCAAACTTATCCTATAATACATTTTATTCGGTATCCATCAACATGATGTATTTATTTTAGTGGAAAGGGAATATAATATATTATTGAATTCAAATTGAATATATTTCATTAAATTTTGTACAACATTAATTCATCATAATTAGTTTTTAACTTAGTGTATATAATGTATTATGTTATTATATAATAAATTGGTTATATTTATTAATGTAGTGATCGAATGCAGTGTGTTCTATTTAAACAAAATGAAAATATTGTGTATTTAGTTTGCCATCTTAAAACAAAACTTATCCCATAATAAATACACTGGATTAAATCAGTCTTTTGCATTTAATGGGCGGTCATTGGCATGCATCTTAAATAATTTTGTGTGTAAAAGTAAAGGATCCATTTACAAGCCATAATAGCACTCAACCTTGGTGTCGGTTCAATTTTCAAGCAATAGTGCAAATTCCTACAGAATAAAGTAAGATTGTTATCTCTTTAAATCCTTGAAAATAGATTCCTAACTGGCGAGTTCATCAGGCCCATACTCACTACATGCTATTGATGTAGGCTAATAAAACTTAGTGTCATTATTTTGATTCTTCTCCCGTTTGATATATGCTGTTTGCTTTCTTTTTTTTTCTTTTTTTGTTATTTATTATACAAGGATCATACCAGTTTCATGGAATGGCTATCGATTATAATTTTTTTTTTATAATTTGAAATGTGTTTTCGAACAAACCTCACTTATAAAGATTATGGACACCTTTTTTACTTTTGTTGTTTGTCTTGATTTTTTTAAATTATTTTAATTTAATACTTATGGTTTCATTGACACGAATCTCAAGTGTAAACGGCTTATCTTAGACTTATATGTTTTTGGGCAGAAATATTTGTATACAGATATGATATATATATATATATATATTTATTTATTTATTTATTTATAATAGATCAATGCAAGTATCATAATGATTTACTTGCATGATTATAAATTCATAGTCCTCAGAAGTGATTGAAGTATCCTCCGATGAAAGAGATATGGAACCACTATATGATGATTTAGGATCACCATATATGGAGTTGAATTGTTGGCTAAATTATGACTTCATTAATGGTATGTCAATTGAAAATAGGGTATTTTTTGACTATTTTTATTTATTATTATTTTTTTTATCGTTAGTATATTTCTATCATGTTCTTGTTTAATTGCTTTGAGTAGATTCTAACACCGACTTCTTTGATGTGGATGATTACGAGGTTGAGGAAGATAAAGACCGAAGGGGCTTTACTATAGCATTGGTTGATAGTGACTGGGTCATTAGTATGGTAATCAAAAACAATATTAATACAGTGTGCTTCAATTGATATTGCCCTAACTGGTTTTTTTAACTTACAATTCGATTCGCTTATGACTGTCATATGCAGAACTTGCCCAAACGTATAGTTAAGAATGTTCTTAGTAGGGAGGAAAGGCACATTATAGTAAGAGGCCCAACAACTAGTTTCTGGTACAAGATAAAGTATAAGCCATACTTCAATGCAAATTGAGATATTGACAGGGGCATAGTGGATAGAAATTGGACCATATTTGTTATTTAGGAGAAAATTCATAAAGACGATGAGCTAGAATTCTGTATCTACTATAAGAAGAGGGTAGGGGGGACTTCCATCACATGAAGGTCTCTTTCAATTTAAATATTTAGTAAATATTAGAATGTAATGTCAACATATTTTTTTGTAGAGTTATTACGTTTTATTAATCATGTAATTTCTTAATATTTTTCATTATCTCTTTCGATTTGATGTAGTTATATTTAATAGGAAATTTCTTTATCTAATGTACCTATATTTTATTAATATGTATTAACTGTACTCAGTTAAAGTCAACACACTATATTCATTTACTTAAAAAGTCAATATAATGTATTATTTATCTCAAATCGAATAAATTAAATTTAATTGGGTACAACATTAATTCATCTTTTTTTTTTTACTTTTGTGAATAGAATTTATTCGGTTAATATATAGATGAATTAGTTATATATACTAATGCATTGATTGAATACACTGTATAAAATTTCATTATTATGTATATACTGTGTACTCAGTTACCCAAGTAAAACTATATCCATTTCAGTCAAATATTAGTTTTTTCATATTATATAATTTATATATATATATATATATATATATATATATATATATATATGCATCCCTATTATATGCGTACAAAAAGGCTACTCTACTTTTAGGGATAGATGTACCTTTATCTTAAATTTAGATGGGAATATAAGCAGTTTTTCATTGCTATATTACAACTATAAGTTTTACCCACATCCATCAACCTATATTGATTACCCTAAGCTAATCAACATATTGAAAGCCATGCAAAACAGCTCGTTCTACAGTCCACATGACCCATACTTTACAAGATTCGTTCGTCCGAATGCAGCAAGGGTAAGTCCCTCGGTCCATGCAATTTTAAGTTTAAATAATTGTTAAACCCTACATGTGATGTATATATATATATATATATATATATATATATATATATATATATATATATATATTCTTTCCCTTTGCAAACCTTATTAATGTAAAATATTGTGCAGATGTGGTGCATAAAGTATAGACGGCTCTGATTGGCTGACTGTACTCCTTTAGTGGGTAAGAATGACTACATTTTTTGTGGTTTCTTTCATGTCCTGGTTGAGTATATTTATATGTTGATAAGGAATGATGAAATCTTAGGTGAATACATTTTTCAATGTTGTTTTTATAGATACTACACCTGGGATGTTCATGTTTGGTTATTACACAATGGGGTTCATTTCTTTTTGTGATTAGAATGATTGTAGTAGTGTTATTAAACAAACCCATCCCAAACAAAAAATGATCCCAAATGTGGGCATGATGATTTTTTTTTAATTTGCATATTTTATAATTTAATTTAATTTATAATATAATATAATATAATATAATATAATATAATATAATATAATATAATATAATATAATATAATATAATATAATATAATATAATATAATATAATATAATATAATATAATATAATATAATATAATATAATATAATATAATATAATATAATATAATATAATATAATTATTTGTGGATGAGAGTGTGTTCTTACATGCATTGGGATGTTTGATGATTTACAACAAGTTCTCAGTCGTATTGTCTTAATCTAATATATTTTTAATATTTAAATATTTGATTATATAGTTTTCATTTTCTTCGTCTCTAATCAACACAATGTTAGTTGTATCATTATTATCCATATTCATTTGGTCACCATGTTATGCACATAAGCACATAAAATCAATGATAATATGTACAGTTTTGTTGTGCAGTTTTTATGTGAGAATTATTCATTAATGTGATGTAATAATAACAAATTAGTGCATGTATATATTGCCCAATGCGAATATAGTGTATTCAGTTGTCTCATTACATTTTATATGATTCTGCATAAAAGAAATACAGTCTATTCAATTATCTAAATAGACTTTATTCAATTTTCATACTACAATATAACCAGTTTACATAATTCGATGTATTCAGTTTAAAATTTTCATATAGTGTATGTAAGACCGAATTCCCTGTATTCTTAACACTGATACACTTTATCTATAAATTGTATATGCAATAGATAATTACTTAAATAATTTTTTTTACAATCATATGTATTTTTTTCAATATTGCTTCAACTTCAATAACGCTGAAATAATTCAACAAATCTATATATTCTCATCTGGGTTTAAATTATGTATAAGTAACTAACTACAAAATTTTTGTTCATCTTTAATTTACATGAAAAAAATTTAATATCTATTCTATATCCATTAATTGGTCCTTGGTTGTATCCAAATGCAATTTTCCTTCCTTATTCTTCCTCTTCCTCCTATTAGCTTTATCCCCTCCATCGTTACTGTCAATTCTTCCTTCTTGGTTATCCCTTCTATAAAGATACAGCAAAAGTCCAAGCCTTCTTCGATAACTTCTTACATTAAAATTTAATGGAATTGTCTTCCCTTCTATTAAATACTTAGTAAATGCTGCTACATAAGCTCCACAATCACTAAAAAAAAGTTAAATAATTGCAAATTAAGTTCTTTTTCATGAAATATTAATACAACATGTCAACTAAATGTATTATAAAATGTATTATAAATACATGTCTTGTTATATAGGGAGATTCTCAGCATACTCGATGGCAATAGGATGATTTCTTTTAAAATTGGATACATGTTGTATGTCCTTTCTTTCGCCCAAAAAATCAACAAGACTTAAATATAATGGAATTACGACACTGAATGCTTTGATCGCGCCGTCTATGCATTTTTTCATATTTGGTGAACGCAGAAAGTCATACACAATAAGTTTTCTTTCCTTCAATATTAGCCTTCCCAATATCCAGTGGAATTTTACAACATTGATTGGTAAAAGGATCTTATGAACCTCCACCTATGGTATATTGCGCTTTATCTATTTCCCAATTATATAATCAGCCAAGACATGTTTGAATGTTATTTGTGAATAGTCTTTAGGGTTTTTGGTTAACATTTGATGTACACTCTAGATGTTTTAGTCAAACATGCAGTCTGTTGTGATGAAAGAATCATGTACATTTCCATTAAGCTTGCACTTATTCCTTAAATAATAAAAAATTACATCCAATTGCTGCAAATAGTAAGGAAATATAATATAAGATATAACGTTATAACAAGAAGTGAATACAATGTATTATGTATTTAGAACACACCATTGTTTACCCTTTTTTTAAATCGAATACATTGTGTTCATCATGCCTTTATGGTCAAGTATACATACCAAATCTATAATTTCTTATCCGAGATACACCAATGTATACCACTATATTTTCTAGTTAACACTTTCACAGCCAAAATAAAAAAACATCCTTAAATCATATGTGTTGTGGATTATACACCTTGTCTTTGTCCCTTAAAAAGGAAAAAAATAAACTATATAAACTATAAACATTAATCAAATTACAACGACACAAATATAAACAAACTTAAGCAGTGATCGGAATATCAAGAGTGTAGATCAATTTACCTATTTTTTTTAGGAATAATGCCAATGTCGAGCCAAACATTGAATTATTTTAACTTTAATACATTAATGTGTCTTTCAACACTTATATTAAAAGGATGAACATTTAATTTTGCAATCCCTTCACGCTTGTATGTTAATAATAAATCTCTCCTTGATGACATTTTGAATTCATACTTCTAAAATTTCAACCAAACCATGGAAAAAATTTTCAAAAAATTAGTTGTATTAAAATAGCAAAACAAATAATATAATATGCAATGAAATGAAATTTTAAAACATTTAGGTAAAAACATTTATAAATAAACAACTTACTATTTTATTTAAAGTGGCATCTGTTAAGCCTCCCTTCTTGTCTTGCTAACTTTGATCAATCTGTATTTCTTATTTTTCTTTAAGCAAATAAGCACGATGTTCATGATCTCGATTAGAAGCTTATTCTTTTAGTTCTTTGGAAGAAGTCAAATGAGCACCCTAATGACATTTAAATATATGGGTTAACACAACTATTTTATTTTTAAAATAAGGAAGCTTATGTTATCTAATTATCTCAATATATTACTCTAGTTAAATCCAAAATAGCACTTACTACTCATATCATATGCAATGTTATGAACTTAAAAAACACTTTATAAAAAATGTGAGGAATATAAACTTAATAGTTTTATCAAAATTAACTTTTGTAGAATATACCACCTTTTCATGCTAATCCTGGTGTATTTGTTTATCCTGTTCCTCCTTAAGTAGAATAGCATAAGGTTTATGATCATAATCACTGAAATTTCCCTTTGCTTTTCTAGTAGAAATCGACACAGCATCTTAATGAATATTAAAAATAACAGGTTAAAATAATGGCCTTATCTTAATATAAAAAATCAAACATTATGTAATGAGCTTGAGTAATCTACTTAGTTGAACCAAAAATATCACTTACTACTCATGTCAATTTGCATGTTATGAACCTAAAAACCAATTTATTGAAAATGCGATGAATATAAAACTTACAGTTTTATATAAATTAGCTTTTGTAGAATATTTCACTTTTCATATTGATCCTGATGTATTTTTTACCTTGATCCTTTTTAAGTAGATCAGTATTAGGTTCATGATCTTTATCACCAAAATTTCGATTTGCTTCTCTAGCAAAAATCGCCACAGCATCCTAATGAATATTAAAAATAACAAGTTAAAATAATGACCTTGTCTTAATCTAAGAAATCAAACATTATGTAATAAGCCTGAGTAATATACATAGTTGAACCCAAAATATCACTTACTACTCATATCAATATGGCATGTTATGAACCTGAAAACTAATTTATTAAAAATACGATGAATATAAAACTTACATTTTTTATCAAAATTAGCTTCTGTAGATTTTGATGGAATATGACATGTATGAATGTGATGATAACACAGCGAAAAAACAAAAATTTTTCATCATACATACCATTCAAATCCAAAGCAAGAAACGAAACATGCAATTTTAGGGTTGTAAAACTTACAACTGTTGATGCACTTAAATATTTGAATCGATGAAGACCAGCAACCAAGAGTGATATATCAACCTTTGATCTTCTCCACCAATGCCAAAAGAACAACCTTTACGCCACTTTTCTCTATGTTCACACACACAATTGCAAAGACGGCTTAAAATCGAGATTGCTAGCTCTCAGTTTAAGTATCGTGTAATGGCAATTGATTTAAGCTACAAGATTTAATCTTGTACTTATTTTAGATGCTATTGACCTTCAAGAACACAAGAGAATGAAGGAGTATCTTTTTCTTAGAGGAATTCGGCCAAAAGAAAATCTTGAGTGAGAGAGAGAATTTTCACGCCAAATGTAGAGAAAATTAGGGTTTTCCTTTTTTTCTCTCATCCAATATATATTATTTCATTTTATTAAGTGATAAAACTAAAATCCACTACCTTAAGATAATTATCATTAGCTAAAGATAATTAATTTTAGCCTTTATCACTTAATTAAAATAAGAAATATTTATTGATAAAAACTCTTTTAATTTATCTAAGATAAAAACAAAAGACATTTAATCAAATAATATCACTTAATTTAGGATAAAAGATAAGACACTTAAATCTAATAAACCACTTAAATAAAAATAATACATGTGCCGAAATTCCTTGGTATTTCCCTAGGAATTTCGGCCACATCAACTTCTATTTAAATGATTTATCTAGATAAAAATATCTTTAGGCTTTAATACTCAATTAATTAAATTTATACAAGACATTTAATTAATTGAAATTAAATCTTGTGGGCTGAATTTCTCTCTTTCATGGGCCAAGGTCTAATAGCAATCTAATAATCCATTACACACATTAATTTGACTTTAATTAAAAGCCCAAATTAATGCCCAATACTTAATTTAAATATTTTAAGCCCAATGCTTTATGTGCGATCCTATAGGTCCATTTAATGTTTGCAATAAATTAATAAATTAATTCAAAGGCTATATATATTCTCTAGCAAGATATTATAGCATTCCAAATTAAATGAAAATGCAAATGGCATTTAGTGACCTAATGCAATTTTGCATAGTCCCTTACCCATAAATATCAGAATTAATATAAGGCATGGAACTAGTCATCCTTATATATATATTAATTCCTTTCTTGATATTCCAGTGACACTGAACTCTCAAATAAATAATGATTACTCATTATCTCATCTCTGTATGGCCATACACTTCTCAGTTCACTGATCAAGTGGCCGATGATATTTTCTCTCTTATCAAGAGGGGTAATCCCTTCACTTCTCTCATGCTCTCTAACATGAATCAATGCATACCCAATCATACCCGTACTTGTCATTCTGTTACGAGCACGTTAGGTGTATGTCAAAGTACACAGTAATTCATAAAGAGTTTCATAGAGATTTCAGGTCTAAGAACTCCGATACAAAACTTGCATATGATAAACACTTAGGACTTGTACCATGTAGTGTTCTCATGAGCGGATCGTATCCAGATACCATGTTCTTTAACATGTATCTATGATCTCTGATTGACACTCTTGTCCTAATGATCCGTAAGACAGAACTCATAATATCAGAGAGAGCATACTAGTCTTAATTCATTGTTATTCCCATAACAATGACTGACTAGGGATATTTAGAATAAATTTTCATTTGTTTTAAGGTCTTACAACCATGTGCCTCACACATGATAACTTAAACTGAAACAACATTCTTGGATAATTCTATCAATTGATATGCACAGGAATACAATGGATAAAATAAATGCCTCATTTTATTAATTAAAGTGTTTTATTACAATGCATTGGGGCTAGGGCTTACACTAACAATCTCCCACTAGCACTAGTCCCAATTGGGCATAGCCGTAAGATCGAACGCTCTCAAATGAGTTTCATGCAGATTTGGATGCAACTGTTTCGTCAAAGGATCTGCTACATTGTCTTCACTTGTTATCTTGCTAACCTTGACGTCCCCACGATCAATGATTTCTCTGATCAGATGGTACCTCCTGAATATGTTTTTGGATTTCTGATGTGACCGGGGCTCCTTTGCCTGTGCGATGGCCCCGTTGTTGTCACAGAAAATTTTTAATGGATCTAGGATGCTTGGGACCACTTCTAATCCAGAAATGAAATTTTTAATCCAAACAGCCTCTTTTGCAGCCTCACTCGCTGCAATATACTCAGATTTTGTAGTTGAGTCAGTAACGGTCTCTTGTTTCGAGCTTCTCCAGCTGACAGCACCATGGTTCAAAACAAAAACGAATCCAGATTGCAATCTAGAATCCTGAGTGCTGGTCTGAAAAGCAGCATCGGTATAACCTTGTATGACGAGCTCTTCTTGACCACCATACACCAAGAAGTGATTCTTCGTCCTTCGCAGGTACTTCAGAATCCCCTTTACAGCAGACCAGTACTTTTCACTAGGGTCTTGCTGAAACTTACTGGTTATACTCAGTACATGAGCAACATCCAACCTAGTACATAACATAGCGTACATGATAGATCCAATAGCAGATGCATATGGGATTCTACTCATGTTGTCCCTTTCCTCTTTGGTTTTAGGGCACTATTCTTTAGTCAAAGGAACTCCCAAAGCCAAAGGTATGTACCCTTTCTTTGAGTCTCCCATACTAAAATGCTTTAGTACTTTATCTATGTACTTTTCCTGACTTAGTCCCAAAAGCCGATTCGATCTATCTCTATAGTTCGAATACCAAGTATTGTCTCGGCTTCACCTAAGTCTTTCATTGAGAAACATTTTTCCAACCATTGCTTAACCTTTAGCAATGTTGGAATGTCATTCCCAATGAGAAGGATGTCGTCCACATATAGGACCAGAAATACTACTATGTTCCCACTAACCTTCTTGTACACACAAGGCTCATCTTCGTTCTTGATGAATTCAAATTCCTTGACAGCCTCATCAAAACGAAGATTCCAACTTCGGGATGCTTGCTTTAATCCATAAAGAGATTTTTGAAGCTTGCAAACCTTCTTAGGATGCTTGGGATTCACAAAACCTTCAGGCTGTGTCATATACACATCCTCAAGTAAATTTCCATTGAGGAAATCAGTTTTGACATCCATTTGCCATATCTCATAATCATGATATGCAGCTATGGCAAGCAAGATCCTAATGGACTTGAGCATGACTACAGACGAAAAGGTCTCGTCATAGTCTACACCATGAGTTTGTCGAAAACCTTTTGCTACTGGTCTACCTTTGTAGGTCTTATCAGCTTTGAGTTTAAATAGCCACTTGCATTCAATTACCTTAGCACCTTTCGATGGATCAACCAAGGTCCAAACCTAGTTATCGTACATTGATTGCATCTCAGATTTCATGGCTTCAAGCCAATTTTCCGAGTCTAGGCTCTCAATAGCTTCTTGGTAGGTAGTAGGATCCTCACGATCTACTAACTCAATAGTGTCACTATCGGTGATTAGAAATCCATATCTCTCAATCTCCCGATGTACCCTACCGAACCTTCTAGGTTCTTGTGTAATGGGTTCTTGTTCCACAACTGGTTGTGAACTTGATCCCATTTCCAACTCATCCTCTATAGGAGTTTGTGGCGCTTGAATTTCTCCAAGTTCTACTTTACTCCCACTGTCTTTCTTGAGAAGGAACTCCTTTTCCAAGAAAATAGCCTTACGAGCAACAAATACTTTGTTCTCAACTTATGAGTAAAAGTAGTATCCCTTTGTTTCTTTAGGATAACCCACAAACAAGCAGACAGTGGATTTGGACTCTAGTTTGTCAGATGTTAATTTCTTAACATGTGCTTCACAACCCCAAATCCTGAGAAAAGACATATTGGGTTCTTTCCTAGTCCATACCTCGTATGGTGTCTTCTTAACTGCTTTAGTTGGAGTACGGTTCAATAGAAATGCAACAGTTTCTAATGCATAACTCCAAAAAGAGATAGGAAGATTAGCTTGACTCATCATAGATCGAACCATGTCCAAAAGAGTTCGATTTCTCCTTTTGGACACACCATTCCATTGTGGTGTTCCAGGAGGAGTGAGCTGTGAAATAATACCACACTCTTTTAGATGATTGTCAAACTCTTGGCTTAAGTATTCGCCACCTCGATCTGATCGAATGGTTTTTATACTTTTGCCAAGTTGGTTTTCTACTTCGTTCTTAAACTCTTTGAATTTCTCAAAAGTTTCAGACTTGTACTTCATTAGATAGACATAGCCATATCTACTGAAGTCATCTGTGAATGTCACAAAGTAGCTAAAACCACCTCTAGCTTGTGTACGTAAAGGTCCACATACATCGGTATGTATTAGTTCCAATAAGTTATTAGTCCTTTCACCTTTCTTGTTAAAAGGACTCTTTGTCATTTTTTCATGCAAACATGGCTCGCATGTGTCATAAGACTCTAAGTCGAATGACCCAAGCACTCCAGTTTTGTGGAGTCTTGAAATGCGTTTTTTGTTTGCATGTCCTAAACGACAATGCCAGAAGTAAGTAGGGTTTAATTCATTTGACTTAACCCTCTTCATATTAATGTTGTATATGGACTCTTTGTTTTGTATATCAAGGATATAAAGGCCATTTTGCAACATGGCATTGCCATAAGAAATGCCTTGGCGACGAATATGAGCATTGCCATTTTTAATAACAAAATTAAATTCATCATTATCCAAACATGAAACTGAAATGATGTTTCTGCTCATAGAAGGCACATAATAACAATTATTCAAAACAATACAAAGTCTGGAAGGTAAAGTGAGGTGATAGTCGCCTATCTCTATGGCAGCAACTCGTGCTCCATTCCCCACACGAAGGTCCACTTCATTCTTCCCAAGTAATTGCCTATTTCTTAGCCCCTGCACATTTGAACAAATGTGAGAACCACAACCGGTATCCAATACCCAAGTGGTAGAAATAGAAAGGTTAATCTCAACAACAAAAATACCAGAACTAGACGCTTTGGCTCCATTCTTCTTTTGTTCTTCCTTAAAGAGAGCGCAATTCTTCCTCCAAAGCCCTATCTTGTTGCAATGGAAGCAAGTTCTGTCACTCTCTTTGAGTTTCTGTGCCTTGGGCTTGGATTGGGCCTGAGGTGCACTCCCACTTGACTTGAACTGAGCCAGGTCATTCTTGGGTTTTGCCTTTCCCTTTCCCTTTCCCTTAGCGGGTCCCTTCTTAATGCCCCCTTGAACCATCAATATGGGATTAGTCTTTCGAATGTTCTCTTCAGCATTCTTAAGCATCCCATGAAGCTCAGTGACTGACTTGTTCATTGCATGCATGTTATAATTCATCACGAATGGATCATAATCATCAGTCAATGAACCTAAGATCAAGTCAGTAGCCAATTCCTTTGGCACTAGTACCTCAAGCTTCTCAAAAGTATCAAGATACCTTTTCATCTTGAGTACATGGGTACTAACAGGAGTACCTGCAGCCATCTTATAAGAAATTAAGGCCTTTGTTGACGAACCTCTCGTGACGAGCTTGCTCTTGGAACATCTCCTTGAGGTGCACCATGATCGCATAAGCCTCTTGGTCCATATATTGCTTTTGCAAGTCAGGCACCATAGTGGCCAGCATTAGACAGGTCACATCATTGGAGTCGCTCTTCTTGGTCTCAAAAGTTTCCTTTTGAACTGCAGAGGCATTCTTGCCAGGTTTTTTAGGCAAGGGTGCATCCAAAATATACGACTTTTTCTCTTACTTAAGAACTATTCTTAAGTTTCGAGACCAGTATATGAAATTGGAGCCATTCAATTTGTCCTTTTCAAGGACCGATCGCAATGAGAAATTGTTGTTTGAAGATGCCATTTTCAATCTACAATAAAATTTAGCAAGATTAAATGAGGTCTTATTTATGATCCCACAAACCGAATTAATATCCCTTTAAATAATTCGCGTTAGTGATTTAATATGGCCAAGATCCACTTTTCACAACAACTTATTAGTCAAGCTGAGCTTGTACACCTAATAAGTTACTTAGGTAGGAAAACTCCATTCATGTCTCGTACATGACTCTTGGATCAAATGGGCTAACATCTTAAGATGTTATAGCACAACCCATTTATTAGTTGCCTAGGTCTGGGCATCCCTTTCCATGTTAAGTCCAACCTACATTCACAACCCATGCCTCACAAAGATAATCGGGTGCATCTAGGACTCCTAGTCTACGTGATCGATGATCAATACCTTGACATGTTTCGAATTAGGAAGGCAACTTTGTGACTTACTATTTTAGTGATTCATTTTATTACGACTTACATGGCATACGCTTTGTCATCCATACATAGCATGCATATATAAATAATTGCATAAAGTAAAGCGTGACAAACATGGGCCCAAAAACCTACAACTAAGATTCTATACTATTACAAAAGAATCTTCAAGTTTGGCTTCTTCACTCTGGTGGGCTTCGTTTTGATTTACAAAATCTTCAAGTATTTTCTATTTTAAGAAATAAATGAAAACTTTTACAACAAAAATAATGGCTCGCATGCCATATTTAATTAAAAAACCCAGGGCCCATGAATGCACCATGCATATCCATTCATCACACCAAATTAGCAAATAAATATACATAACATTCATGGATAAAACAAAATCCAATTTTATTAATTTAGACAAGCCCATTAATGAAAATTGTGTACTTGAACCTTTAAGAGAAGACCCCATGATGGGCCTGTGCCAAAGCCCAATGGACTAAATCCTCTTATTGAATAAGTTCTCTTAAAAGCCCAAAACACTAACTAGTTAGATTTGTGCTATAAATCAACTCTAGTATAATTTCCAATTTTGCCATTTTTAATTTTATGTCATACAGCCCATAAACATTAAAAATACATATAATATGTGCTAACATGAATTAAAAATATAAAATCATGAAGAACACATATATAGACATGGCATTCCTGCAAAAACAAATAAACAACAAAAACTAGTTGTTTAATGCTTATGTAATGCCATAAAATGCACAAACATTTAAATCAATTTTATGAGTCATTTAATAATTTAAATAAGTCAATAAATATTGATTTAATATTCTGTACCAATCTGATCTAAATGTGTTTTTACCATTTTAATCAAAACAAAACAAACAATGTTGATTAAACTTGTAACAAACAAAAACTAGTCATAGTTTTAAGTGATTTTAAAATTAATCAATTAAATTATCATGGACCAGAATTAAAACCAAATTTAAAATATGTCCAGACCTGATAATTAATCTTTAAATATCACTTACAAAAATTCCAAAATCGTTTCTACATTTAATATTGAAAACTAGTTGTTAAACTAACAATTAACATGCCAACTAGCACCTAGTTTTAATATTAACATGTACCATCAGGTATTATTAATTAAATCCGACCATTAACAGCTCCTAGAACATCTTAGGATAGTATATTAACATTTAATATTAATTATAATACTTATCTAATCAATTAAAATCATTTTTACACCAAAACAATGCAAAAAACTCAAAACAAAAAATTTCAGATTTGCATGTTTTCATAATGACGATTTTTAATTAATTTTTTCATGCATCTAAAGCAATAAAATAAGCATGTTTAGGCTCTGATACCACTAATGGAATATGACATGGTATGAATGTGATGATAACACAGCGGAAAAACAAAAATTTTTCATCATACATACCATACAAATCCAAAGCAAGAAACGAAACATGCAATTTTAGGGTTGTAAAACTTACAACTGTTGATGCACTTAAATATTTGAATCGATGAAGACCAGAAAACAAGAGTGATATATCAACCTTTTATCTTCTCCACCAATGCCAAAAGAATAGCCTTTACACCACTCTTCTCTATGTTCACACACACAATTGCAAAGATGGCTTAAAATCGAGATTGCTAGCTCTCAGTTTAAGTATCGTGTAATGGCAATTGATTTAAGCTACAAGATTTAATCTTGTACTTATTTTAGATGCTATTGACCTTCAAGAACACAAGAGAATGAAGGAGTTTTCCTTTTTTTCTCTCATCCAATATATATTATTTCATTTTATTAAGTGATAAAACTAAAATCCACTACCTTAAGATAATTAACATTAGCTAAAGATAATTAATTTTAGCCTTTATCACTTAATTAAAATAAGAAATATTTATTGATAAAAACTCTTTTAATTTATCCAAGATAAAAACAAAAGACATTTAATCAAATAATATCACTTAATTTAGGATAAAAGATAAGACACTTAAATCTAATAAACCACTTAAATAAAAATAATACATGTGCCGAAATTCCTTAGTATTTCCCTCGGAATTTCGGCCACATCAACTTCTATTTAAATGATTTATCTAGATAAAAATATCTTTAGGCTTTAATACTCAATTAATTAAATTTATACAAGACATTTAATTAATTGAAATTAAACCTTGTGGGCTGAATTTCTCTCTCTCATGGGGCAAGGTCCAATAGCAATCTAATAACCCATTACACACATTAATTTGACTTTAATTAAAAGTCCAAATTAATGCTCAATACTTTAAGCCCAATGCTTTATGTGCGATCCTATAGGTTCATTTAATATTGGCAATGAATTAATAAATTAATTCAAAGGCTATATATATTCTTTAGCAAGTTATTATAGCATTCCAAATTAAATGAAAATACATATGGCATTTAGTGATCTAATGCAATTTTGCATAGTCCCTTACCCATAAATATCAGAATTAATATAAGGCATGGAACTAGTCATCCTTATATATATATTAATTCCTTTCTTGATATTCCAGTGACACTGAACTCTCAGATAAATAATGATTACTCATTATCTCATCTCGGTATGGCCATACACTTCTCAGTTCACTGATCAAGTGGCCGATGATATTTTCTCTCTTATCAAGAGGGGTAATCCCTTCACTTCTCTCATGCTCTCTAACATGAATCAATGCATACCCAATCATACCCGTACTTGTCATTCTGTTACGAGCACGTTAGGTGTATGTCAAAGTACACAGTAATTCATAAAGAGTTTCATAGAGATTTCAGGTCTAAGAACTCCGATACAAAACTTGCATATGATAAACACTTAGGACTTGTACCATGTAGTGTTCTCATGAGCGGATCGTATCCAGATACCATGTTCTTTAACATGTATCTATGATCTCTGATTGACACTCTTGTCCTAATGATCCGTAAGACAGAACTCATAATATCAGAGAGAGCATACTAGTCTTAATTCATTGTTATTCCCATAACAATGACTGACTAGGGATATTTAGAATAAATTTTCATTTGTTTTAAGGTCTTACAACCATGTGCCTCACACATGATAACTTAAACTGAAACAACATTCTTGGATAATTCTATCAATTGATATGCACAGGAATACAATGGATAAAACAAATGCCTCATTTTATTAATTAAAGTGTTTTATTACAATGCATTAGGGCTAGGGCTTACACTAACAGATTCTTCCACCTTTTCATACTGATCTTGGTGTATTTATTTACCCTGTTCCTCCTTAAGTAGATTAGTATTAGGTTCACGATCTTCATCACCAAAAATTTCCTTTGATTCTCTGTCAGAAATTGACACAACATCCTAATGAATATTAAAAATAATAGGTTAAAATAATAGTTTTGTCTTAATCTAAGAAATCAAACATTATGTAATGAGCCCAAGTAATCTACTTAGTTAAACCCAAAGTATCACTTACCACTTATATCAATATAGCATTTAATGAACCTGAAAACCAATTTATTAAAAATACGATGAATATAAAACTTACAGTATTGTCAAAATTAGCTTTTGCACAGTCTTTGACCATTTCATGTTGATCTTGATGTATTTGTTTACCCTATTCATCCTTAAATAGATCAGTATCAGGGTCATGATCTTTATCACCAAAATTTCCATTTGCTACTTTGACAAAAATCGCCATAACATCCTAATGAATATTAAAAATAACAGGTTAAAATAATGGCCTTGTCTTAATCTATGAAATCAAACATTATATAATGAGCCTGAGTAATCTACTTAGTTGAACCCAAAATATCACTTACTACTCATATCAATATGGCATGTTATAAACCTATAAACCAATTAATTTAAAATGTGATGAATATAAAACTTATAGTTTTATCAAAATTAACTTTTGTAGATTCTTCCACCTTTTTATGTTGATCCTGGTGTATTTGTTTATCCTGTTCCTCCTTAAGTAAATCAGCATAAGGTTCATGATCTTCATTACCAAAATTTCCCTTTGATTCTCCTACAGAAATTGATACAGCATCCTATTGAATATTAAAAATAACAGGTTAAAATTATGGCCTTGTCTCAATCTAAGAAATCAAACATTATGTAGTGAGCCTAAGTAATCTACTTAGTTGAACCCAAAATATCACTTACTACTCATATCAATATGGCATGTTATGAACCTGAAAACCAATTTAATAAAAATGAGATGGATATAAAACTTACAATTTTATCAAAATTAGATTCTGTAGAATCTTTTACCTTTTTATGCTGACCCTGATGTATTTGTTTACCCATTCTTCCTTAAGTAGATCAACATTAGGTTCACGATCTTTATCACCAAAATTTCCCTTTGCTTCTCCAATAAAAATCGACATAGCATCCTAATGAATATTAAAAATAACAGGTTAAAATAATGGCCTTGTCTTAATCTAATAAATCAAACATTATGTAATGAGCCTGAGTAATCTACTTAGTTGAACCCAAAATATCACTTAATGCTTATATCAATATGGCGTGTTATGAACTTGTAAACTAATTTATTAAAAATGCGATAAATATAAAACTTATAGTTTTATCAAAATTAGCTTTTGTAGAATCTACAACCTTTTCATGCCGATCCTAATGCATTTTTTACCCGATTCCACCTTGAGTAGATCAACATCAGTTTCAAGATCTTCATTACCAAAATTTCCCTTTGCTTCTTCGGTAGAAATTGACACACCATCCTAATAAATATTAAAAATAACAGGTTAAAATAATAGCCTTGTCTTAATCTAAGAAATCAAACATTATGTAATGAGTCTGAGTAATCTACAAAGTTGAACCCAAAATATCACTTACTGCTCATATCAATATGGCATGTTATGAACCTGAAAATCAATTTATTAAAAATACGATGAATATAAAACTTACGGTTTTATCAAAATTAGCTTTTGTAGAATCTTGCACCTATTTATATTGATCCTAATGTATTTGTTTACCCTATTCCTCCTTAGGTAGATCAACATAAGGTTCATGATCTTCATCACCAAAATTTTCCATTTACTTTTTCGGCAAAAATTGCCACAGCATCCTAATGAATATTAAAAATAACAGGTTAGAATGATGGCCTTATTTTAGTCTATGGAATAAAAAATTATGAAATGAGCCTGAGTAATCTACTTAGTTGAACCCAAAATATCACTTGCTACTCATATCATTATGGCATGTTATAAACCTGAAAACCAATTTATTAAAAATGCGATGAATTTAAAACTTATAGTTTTATCAAGATTAGTTTTTGTAGATTCTTCCACCTTTTCATGTTCATCCTAGTGTATTTGCTTATCTTTTTCCTCCTTAAGTAGATAAGCATTCATCACCAAAATTCCCTTTTGATTCTTTGACAGAAATCAACACAGCATCCTAATGAATATTAAAAATAATAGGTTAAAATAATGGCCTTATCTTAATCTAAGAAATCAAACATTATGTAATAAGCTTGAGTAATCTACTTAGTTGAACCCAAAATATCACTTAATTCTCATATTACAATGGTATGTTATGAACTTGAAAACTAATTTATTAAAAATGCGATGAATGTAAAACTTACAGTTTTATCAAAATTAGCTTTTTGTCACCTTTTCATACTGATCCCGATGTATTTTTTTACCCTGTTCCCCTTTAAATAGATCACCATCAGGTTTATGATCTTCATCACCAAAATTTCCCTTTGTTTCTCCGACAGAAATCGCCACAGCATCCTAATGAATATTAAAAATAACAGGTTAAAATAATGGCCTTGTCTTAATCTAAGAAATCAAACATTATTTAATCAACCTGAGTAATCCATTTAGTTGAATCCAAACTCCTTAAGTAACAAATTATAAATAAAAAAATTACTTTTTTTTTTAAATTCTTCTGACGTTTAGGATCCCTTCTTATCATATTGATCTTGATCAATCTGCATATCTCCTTCCTTCTTATATAGATGGGCACAATGTTCATAATCTTCATTTGTAATAGTTTCTTATGTTTCAACTCTAGAAGTTGACCAAACACCTTAATGACATTTAAATTTATAATTTAAAATAATGGTTTTATATTTAATAAAAATAAATCATACATTACATAATGAGCATAAAAAATTACCTTAATGGTATCATCAGGTTGTGGATTATATGGATTTGCATTAAGAGCTACCTCTAATTTGTACATTACAACCATCATTTTTGAAACATCAATTTTGACAGTGGAAATGTCTTCTTTAATAGTATCAACATTCTTTTTGATACTTGAGATATCCTTCCTCATTTCTAATTAACTTTCAATTAGTACTTGAAGCTCTTTCATCATGTCAGCTTTTGTCTCATTCTGTTTGAATTTTTCTTTGCTTCCTCGTCTATCATCTGGACGAGGAATCTGGTAAGGAGACTTAATTGGAGTTGTGGTATGTTCATCCTCATGCTCGTCATTTGGGTCTTGAGTCAAGTACAAGCCCTCATTTCCTTTATCACTAGAAACTTTTTCGAAAATGACATTCATCAAATTATAATCACCATTTCTTTTTTGTATTTGTTGTACAAGGGTGTAAATATTTCATACACCCAACTAAAACACATGATAAACATTGAAAAAATGTAATTTAATAATTTACCTATATGACATAAAGAAAAAAATAGTATGTACCAAATTTATAAATACATTGTATTAAAACATGAGGTAAATGTGTCAACCGCATTCTAATTTGTTTATAAATTGTTGTAACTTTGGCCAATTGAATATGATGTATTTACTTTTATTAATAAATGATATTCATTTCTTAAAAAACGTGATAGAGTGTTTACACAAATAGGATAAAAAATATTCATTTTGCACAGATGAATGACATATTATTTTTTTCCTGAACACATTATTTTGAGATTTGATATAATTGAAAACAATGTATTCACTTTGTAAGCATGATTGCATTGTAATGAGTTTTCTAAATACATTGTATTCGATTTTCAGCCTTAGCATGTAATAAACTATTTACATAATAGAATACACTATATTTGTTATGTGTAAAGGCTTAACATTGTATAAGAAATGTAATGAAGTCTATATATATACACAATGTAATGCAAAATAAAATCAAATTTAAACAAATATTATAACACCAAAAATTAAGAAATTACAAATAAGTCAAGCAAGTCACCTTTTGTTTGAACTGGTATTTGTTGAAACTCCTCCATTGTGAATAATTTTTTATTTTCCATCTCAAGATTCTGGGTTGCTTGTCTCCGTAATCCTCTATAAACCTCGCATTAACTTTATAACAACATTTGAAGAACCAGGCTTTTAAAGCCATTGGAAAACCTCACAACCTATAGGACGAGGTTATCCCCTTGCGAAGACTTCCCTTAAGGCTTTCAATTGTCATGTTAAATGAGTCCCAGCCCCAAGGATATTCATTGTATAATTCGGTATCAATAATTGCAATATCCTCTGGCCTTACCCATCTACTATTGAGACTTACCATAATAAAGCTATGAACAAAATAGAGTATGGCCAATTTCAGCCTGTCTTCATCCGACTCCCATTTTCTTTAAAAAAACATCATTAACTAAATCCCTCGTCACCTTTTTTATTCCTTTAAAATATTTATTAATAAACTCAACACCTTCGTTAGATACACTTTTTTTTATTGAAGTCTCCTTTGTACTTCAAACTAGTAACATAGGCAAATTCTGCTATCCTAAACTTTAACTTTACATCATTCACCTCCACCTATAATTGTTGTCTGTTATCAGTTACAAATTCTCTAAGCAATAGTGAATAAATGAGTTACCCTTGAGCAGCAACTTCGGGCATGTACAAAAAGTAACCAAAACATGTTGCTTTGAACATCCTTATTTGATTATCATTCAACATCTCTTTGATTTTTGAAATTGCTTTAAAATCCATGCAAAAGTTCACTTTGCTTACATCACGGTCTTTGTTAACTTTGTACAAATCCCGAACCTAATTATAACATACACAACATATAAAAATTTTATCCTAAAAATAATAGATAGCAAACGCTTTAAGAATAACAAAATTTTAAAGTCAATGTAATTGCAAATTTCTGTTTCAAAAATAAACAAAAAACATAATAAATAAAAAAATGCAGATAATAAAAAAAACAATACCATCATTTTTTGTTGTGGCTTAATCAATTTCCTCATTATCTGTTAAAGAAGCAGTGTATTATCAAAGTGAATGTCATGAAGTTTATGATTAACTTAGATTTTGATACAAGCATATCAGAGAATGCCAAAAGATATAATAATAAAACAAAGGATACTTCAAAAATCTATAATATATTGAACAACGAAAATTTTCTATAAAATTGCAAAATTATTAGATGGATAAAAAACACAAATGTTTAAAGATAAAAAAATTGAAGCAGTTATATTTACTTGTATGAAATATATATAGTTTGTCTAATTAGGTAAATTAAGATTGTATTCAGTTAATCTGGACAATAGCGAATATATTGTAGTGATAGTTATGTGTACGCTATATTCGATTATGTAAAACATTGCATTCAGATTGGTTCCCTAAAATAGAATACAACATATTCAGTTTTTTGATTCATTTATTGTTAATTTTCGAACATTATATTTGTACATTAGAAAGTAAAAATAGATAAAGTTAATAATACACTTGCTCATTCTGTGAGAAGAAATATGTGTAAACAATTATTAACTTTTTTAAAAAATAACTTGTTCAGTCCACCAGAAGAAATATGTGTAAACAAGCGATCAAAAAGTTTATAATACACTTTGTCAATAAAAAATTGGCTTGGTATAACAAATATGATACTTTAAACCAAGGCAAGTTCCAATTTTTTTTTAAAAAAAAGAAAAAAAACACACACACACACACACAAATGCCACAATGAAGGAACAAATTATATATTTTAAAAAACAATAAATTAAATATATAATATGAAAATGCAATCAAAGCAACCTTGGATCCGTTGATGGTTTGAAATAGCAAAACCTCCCCAATGCCAGTAGGACGACAGCGAAACCAATAATCAAGAGAGAGTATTTACTAGATATCAACAAACAACGATATGTGAGAGAAACGAAAACAATATAGGGGAGTTCAACAAATGAGATATACGACACCGACGATTAGCAATGATAGATGGAGGGAGAGTAAAGTTTCCCAGAAATAAAGTAAGTGAGAAACAGAGGCTTGGGCAGTTATATATACGTTCTATTTTACATATGGCCATATTGGTTCAAATTGTCAAAGACACCAAGGAGTATTTTTGTAACATAAAAAATTTTAAAAAATTATATAGTTGGAAATAAATATACCAAAATTATGAAAAAATGCTTAATTTTATTACATAATGAAGAAACAAATTCCATATGTACAAAAAGGCTACTTTACTTCCATCTCTTTCACCCTTTTTGTAATTATTCAAATTTTAGTCTCCCTGCCCCACATTCAACTGTCTACTTAGTATCCCTCATAAAATGACTTCCACATTCAACCGTATGCTAACTATCCCCACTCTTAACTTCTATTTTTATCTTCAATCTCTACGCTTAACTTTTACTCTTATCTTCAATCTCTAAACAACTTACAAGGCATGGTAGACCTTAAGAGGAACCTAATGCGAGGCGACATATTTTGGTTAACCCTTGATTATTTTAGAGAATCATGGGTAAGTTTATACCTTTTGGCCCAGAAGTTACTATTTTCATAAATTTCTTTCCTTATTATTATTATTATTATTATTATTATATTTTTTTAAAAAATTTCATTGGCAAACAAACAAACCACAGATTTTTCTATATATTCAAATGCTTGTAATTTGCAAAGACTTCCAAATCAAGAAATTTGTACTTTAAGTCTACCATTGAAGGAATACATTACTGTTCGAGTGGGTGAAAAACCATTCCATTTATTTAAAGTTAAAATAGTATACTAACACGTTTTAGATTATCACTTCATTTCATAAGGTATCCGGCGAATAGAAAATCATTACTCACTGGTCTACCCTATAAATGTTATGATGTATGATTTCAATCCATTCAGATTTAAGATTCGAATTTGGCGTGACTTTGAAAGTGAAATAGAATACAGTAGGCCACCAAATGATGCATTCTTTAAAGACAACGTGACGTGGCTAAAAACTTCTTCAATTGGGGACAACATTGAGAATTTTCATGTGAAGATAACTGAGTTCGAGTGGCTTCCTAGGATGTAAAATTTATTTAGGGTTCTAAGTTAAAAATTCCATATATTATTTTTATTATTATTCATCATTAAAATGCCATCATTTAAATACAGTTTATACCAACCAATTTTGACAAATACCCAAGCACGATGAAAAGTTTTGTGCAAATGTGGTGTATGGAGTTAAACTGGTACTAGTTGGTGGAGTATACTCCTGTATTAGGATTGGACGATGAAGTCAGTGGTGGATACTTTGATGCCAAGTTTAGTATGTTTATAGCTAGGTTTGGGGTGCGTCTTTGCATAATGAAATTTATATTTTTTATGATGATGACGAGTATGTTATGGTTTTTGCATTAAACACCAAGCCAACTTGGTGCTGATCTTGAATGTTGCCATTTTGGTTGTGACCATTATGTACAAATTGAATTTTTATATATTTTAATGTCTAAATTATTTAATTTCTTCATCTTCAATCACAAAAATGTTATTAACTTGTTTTGGATTTAATATAGTGGGTTACAAATGAGACAATTCATTATTGGGAAAATGTGATTACATTATAGTCAGTTTCTTGCTACCTTAAGAGAATATATTCAACATGCATATTATATAAAAATTTACATATAGAATACAATGTATTAAGATTTGTTATGCTGTATTCGATTTCATTGCATAATTAACTTCTTTTTTTTTAGGATCCAAGTTATCAATACATTAGCATGACATCACTATTACCACAATTATAATCTCAAAGACATATATCATTATTTGGGTATAAATTGTATTTGGTTTCTACCTAAATTAATTCAATATATTCAATATTCATATTATAAAAAAACTTTAAATTGAAAATAATGAATTCAGAATTGTTATGTCATTATTTTTGATGTATTCAGTTTTGCATTGTAAATAGATTTTTTTTATACGGTTTATCAATACATTAGAAAGAAACAACTATTACTAAAATTATAATTGTTAAGATAGACATCATTATTTGAGTTTTAATTTGTATTCGTATCCTAACTTAATACAATATAATCAATATTCACATTATCAAAAATTTTATGTTGAAAACAATGTATTTGGATTTATTATGCCATTGTACTCATCGTATTCCGTAATGAGCAGCATATTTAGCTTTATTTTTGGATATTTAGCTTTTTCTTTGGATCCAGCTTGTCAATACATTATATTGACATCAGTAAACTCAAAATTATAATTACACAGACATACATCATTATATTGGTTATAAATTCAAATAATAATACTAATATAATGTAGAAACAATATACACAATATTTGTTCATATATATACATCTACCTATTCAATCTTATTCGTATTCAGTGTCCTCATCTTCATGATCACTTTTAATTATTCCTGGTTGCTTATCCCTTTTGTATCAATATAGCAAAAGTCTTAATCTCCTCCTATTCACATCTAAGTCCATCGAAATTGTCTTCCCCTTGATTAAATTTTCAGCAAAGGCGGTTACATAAATTCCGCAGTCACTGAAATAGAAAAATGTAAATATCATTTCTATTTTATGAAAAATGTAAGACAAAACATGAATAATCAATGTTAAAGATAAGTATCACAAATACCTGTTTTCTTATAGGGGAATATCTGCCTCATACATAATGTCGATCGGATGTGTACCTTCTTTATTATAAATGTCCTCAACATTTGCTCAGAACTTTCAAAAATCAACAAGATGAAAATCAACATTTGCTCAGAACTTTCAAAAATCAACAGCCGATTTCAATATTCGGCCACGCATAGAGTCATAGACAACAATTTGTTTATCCTTTAATGACAGCCTGGACAATATCCAATGGACCTTTTCAACATTTATGGGAAAATAGATGTGGTTAACTTTCAACCAGTGTGTATTTTTCTGCATCATTTTTCCTAAAATGTACTTGGCCATCATTACCTATGATTTACAAATGGTGGGTTGTTAGAGTCTCCTTCTAGATTTTTATAGGCATATTGTATTCTTTGATCAAAAAGGCTATCAGTTGTCATGAAAGTACATTTTATATTCTTATCGAGCCTTCTCTTCTTCCTTAGATAATAGAAGATTAGATCCAAATGATGAAATGAACAAGTATATATAAGTTATAGTGATAAGAGTTAATTGAATACAAGGTATAAACATTTTATATTATACCATATTTATTTCCTAACGAAATTGAATACGCTTAATTAACTTCTAATGGTTTAATAAACACGTTGAATTTGTGATAAACTATCCAAGAGAAACCAAAATATACCACTAAATCTTTTCTCTAACCGTTTCAATGCGAAAATCAAAAGGTTCATCCAAAAATCTGAGTTTGTCATCATATGCCCTTTTTTGTGTCTTATATATATATATATATATATATATATATACATACATACATACATATTTAAACATATTACAACTACACTACCATAAAGAAACTGAAGATCCAATATCAATATCAAAAGTGTACATGAATTTGCTTGGATGTGCTTTTAGATATAATGCCAAAGTCAACCCACTTGTTGAATTTAGTTAGATTTAAAATATCAAGTCTAGCTTCAATGCTACCGTCAAACGGGTGTGCATTTTAGTCCACTTTAACATGGTCATGATCAGCCATATGTATTTCTACCTCTTCTGTAATGACATGACCATGATGTCCACGTACTACTTCTTTAACATTTTCTTTTGATTCCATAGAAGAAGTAGGGACAGAAGCCTATTGACATTTATAAAAATAGTTTAAGAAACTATTTTTAAATTTAATATACGAAAGGATAAATTAAGTATTGAGTATAATAATTACTTGAGTGGTGATAACCGGATTTATTTTTTACATTTTTGAAGAATGGGATGCAACAAACTTTGAAACTTCACACATCTTTTTAGAGACTTCAGCTTTGAAAGTTTCAAACTCTTTTTTGAGAATTGAGACCTCTTTCATGAATTCCAACTGCCTACCATATAAATATCGAATCTCATGCATCATGTTTTTGTCATGTACATTTTTTTTAATTTTGTCTTTTGCCTTGCTCAGCAGACGGATAAGGACTGTAGACTGGAAGCTTAAGGGGAATTGGGGTATCTTCATCCTCCATTATATCCTCAATCGATACCCCTTTCTTAATGTTCTTCAACAAACTATAATCCATAGTATATCATTTCATCTCCTCCTCAGTAGGCTGAATATTATACACCTCTAACTATAACAATATAGAGAAAATAGACATATATTAAAATGAAATCCTAGTCAACTTAAAAAGAATAAAAAAAGTATCCAATTTATGCATACATTTGATAAAATTATAAGTAAATGGGAAAATGCATTCATATTTGTTAATAAATTGTATTCGTGATGTCAAATTGAATTTAAAACAATGTGAGCAGATAGTCTTCAATCTGATATAATGTGATTACAGTGTATTTGATTTAGAGAAAAAGTTATGCACAGTAATACAAAAAACATATAAAATCATAAACAATAAAAATAACATAGGAAATAAATAACAAGTCAAAGCTAATTACCTCATTATTGAATAAATGTTGGTCGAAACTTGTACAATACATATGATGTATAATGTTCCATCTTAATATTCTAGGAAGCCTGTCTCCATAAGCCACAACAAACCTCCAATTAACTGCATAGCAACATTTGTAAAACTATACTTGAAAAGCCAAGGGACACCCTCTCAACCTATAGGACTTTGGTTTACCATTATGTAGAATTCCCTTGAGGTTTTGGATTGTCATGTTGAACACATCCTAACCTAGGGATATTCATCATATTGTCCAATATCAATAAGAGCAATAAGATATTTCCTCACCAACCTAGTAGATATGCCGGCAAGAAGGAACTGGTAACAAAAAATAAGATGCCCATCCACACGAAATTTCTATTTTCCTCTCGAAAATGTTTGTTTTATTAATTCCATTGTTATCTTTATTTCTCCCTTAAAGTATTTCTCAATAAACTCAGTACTATCTTTTTTTAAATTATGTTTGTTGAAGTTCCCTTTACACTTCAGACCAGTGACAACTAAAAATTCTTTAAATCCAAACTTTAACATAACACCATTCACATTCACCCATATTTCCTGCCCTTTGTCATTATGAACTTCATTAAGCAATATGGAATGAAGGAGTTTCCTTTGACCTACAACTTTTAGCATGTCCAAAAAGTATCCAAAATAGGATTTTTTGAACGTTCTTATTTGGTACTCACTCAACTTTGATTTAATTTGTGAAATTGCTTCAAAATCTATGCAGAAGAGAACTTTGCTTACTAAATTATCATTCTCAAGAAAATATAAATCCCTAACCTGGTAATAATATGTACAACATATGTCAAGGAGAAAACTTGAAATATTACGATAAAAAAAATTTATTAAAAAGAATAACAACATTAGGAGAGTAATAACATTGTCAAACATTTAACATATAATTTGCAAATTAAAATTATACCTTCATTTTTAGCAACTTTGGTGGATCAATGTACTTGATATCTATGAACATACATTGTAATATAAGAGTGAAGAATAACAAAATAATGATAACACAAAATTTAACACTATATTCTATTTTTTGAATACATTGTAGTCATTTTTTTAACAAACGATTTACAAGTGGTTGTTTCGCTATAACCGAATGCAATGAATTTGCTTTAATCGAATATAATGTATATGCTTATGATGTAGCATTTGGACGATTTTAATAGGGCAAAAATAAGGATAGTTATAAATGCACTTGTTCAAAATAGGAGAATAAATCTTTAAAGGCGAATTTAAAAAGTATAACACTAAAAATTAGGGTAAGTAAAATAATAAAATAAATAATAATAATAATAATAATAATAATAATAATAATTTAAAATAAAAATAAAAATAAACAACTACACACACACACATTTAAAAAAATTAATTTTAATAAAAATATCGATAACGCAAATATATTGTCTACAACTTACTTTGAGAGCAACCTAAGATCTGAAGAAGTGGTAGAAAGGAAAAAATATGAACACCACCTATAGTATAGTAAAACCATGTTTGTCAAGAGAGAATTTTTCTAAGATTTTCGACATCAACAATAAGATATAGACCCAAACACGATAGAAAATAGGTTAAGAATGCGAGATTTATAACGATGACTATTAGCAGATCAAGACAGATATAGAGTGAATTTTCAGAGAGTAAGTAAGTGAGAAGTAGAGAGTATGACAATTAGTTATATGGTTTATTTGACAAATTGATTCAAACTTCAGAGATTAAAAAAGGGGCATTTTTGTAATTGCAATTAAAAAATTTTAGCAAGGGTTGAGTTGGAAAATGTAAAACCAAAATTACAAAAAATGACATGTGCACAAAAATGCTACTACTTTACTTTTGGAAATTGGTTTAAGGAACATAATCAACCGTCTATTGTGTTTCCCTAATTACACGATATATTTGGTTTCTCACCAAAAGCTACCTTTTCATGAAAGAGACTTTTGTTAGAGGGGTTTGCGTCATTTCACTGCCTATAAGTTCATAAGACTCCGATCACCATTACCATCCATTATTATGAACAAGCAATACAACATATTGCCATGCATGGCTGACATTAGGATCTACAAAAACAGGCATAGAGACACATTATAATAACAATACAGTGTTAGACCGACTCTTGGGTAAGTCACTACCTTAACCGGTATATTGAACATGGTATGGCATTTAATTAGTACTTTATTTTCTACTTTAAATCAATCGTAATCATTCAAATAGCGTATATTATATATTTTTAATTAAAATCTAATGCTTGAAATAGAGACTCTCGAAAGAATCAATTATGAATTTAAGGCTTCCATTGAATGAGTACATTATTGTTCAAGTTGGTGAGAAGCCATTCCATTTATTCATAATGAAGATAGTATACGATGAAGGAAATGATCTACACTACCTTTCTGAAGGTATTGAGCGTATACAAAGTCATTACTCACTTGGTTACCCTATAAGGGTTATGATATATGACTTCAATTAAATCAGATTTAAGATGCGGTTATCTTATGAGTTTGACAATCAAATAGATTATGGTAGGCCACCCCATGATGCAATATTTTGAGATAATACAGCTTGGCTGAGAAATTCTGCCATTGGAGACAACATAGAAACTTTTAATTTGATGATAACTGAGAATGAGTTGTATCCAAAATGGTAAAATTTATTCAGGGTTTGAACTAAAATATTTATTGTATTATTTACATTCGATGTTTTCTTGATATAATTATTTTTCATTAACCATTTAAAGGTTATCATTTAAATGCAGTTTATCCTAACCCATTTTGCAAAATATTTGGGCAAGAGGAAAAATGTTATGTAGATATGGTGTATCATGAGATCATGGTACTGGCAGGTAGGGTATACTCCTTTGGTGGGCCTGGATGATGAAGTCGTGGGAGGATACTTCGATGTTGGCTTTAATGCAGTTACATCTGCGATGGGAGTGCGTGTTTGTGACTCAATAAAGTTCATTTTATTTCATGACGACGAAGATTATGCTATTGTTTTCACATCAAACACCTCCCTAACTCTATGTTTATCTTCTTATGTGGCAATGATGATTGTTATATCTATTTGTTTTCCTAGATTGTTAAGAATATGAATATTCAATCAGTTAGTAAGTTAGTCCTTTCATTTTCTGTAATTTAAACTTAAGCAATATAAATATCAATGTCCTTAATTTGTAGTATTGTATGTATTATTACATGGATTATGCACACTCACGTATAAAAGCCAATGATAAACCTAACAAACAATGGCAATCAAATTTTTGGCCATATTTACGTCAAAAAAAAAGAAAACACACACACATGTTTCCAACCAAAATTTTGATGTGGATAAATTCATGCATATTTTCAAATATAAATATATATATATATATATATATATATATATATATATATATATATATATATATATATATATATATATATATATATATATATATATATATATATATATATATATAGTTTGATGCCATTAGTGTATGATCATCCCATCTCTAGTAATATATAAGTAAAAAAAAGATTGAAAGTTGACTGGATTTAGGTGATGACATTGTCTAGAACTATGTTGTAAACCTTGGTTATGTTGTTCTATCCAAATTGGAATCCTTCTTGTGAATAAAATCCTTTCTTCATTTGTTTGGGAAATAGCCTGTAAAAGTATTTAACAATATGAGTTTTTTCCCTCGCATTGTTGATGCCGCTTAGTCTCAACTTTCTTAATTTAACGATTTGCGCTTCTTTACCAATATGATCACCAGCTTCATTACAAACTATAGGTTGCATTGTATGTGGAATTAGTTTCACGAAGAGATAAGAATATGAAAATAGTCAAACATGAATGGTATAGACACATACCAATCTCAAATTCCAATCCAAATTTATGTATGCAATGCTAAACTTCTAATTCATGTGGTTCGTTAAATTGCAAATTATGAACTTCACCAAGAATTTCTCTCCACCTTTAAACCCATAGTCCACCTCTTTACCCCTCTTATCCATGATAATGACATCGAACACAAAGTTTCCTCTATGTTTGAAAAAAGAACATCATTCTCTTTTACATTATTAGCATAAATAAAGTCATATTTGTTGTCATTTAATATGTCATAGTTGTAGCCTTGTAAAAGTGTCATTGGCCAAAGTTGATTATTTTGCATCATTAGGCAACATTCAGCAATCAAAACATTTTCCTGGTCTTAGATAAATACCGGCGGTATCAGCTATATAAAAAATATATATGATTAATTAACTGTGTTATGCAACAATATAGTTCAAGTGAATATAAAAGAGATTAATAAATAATTTTTTAGTTATAAAGAACATTGACCAGAACAAGTGAGTATGCTTTAATAATAACCGTAAAGAATCATTGTTTAATAGACTTACAAATCCGCTAAAGTGAAGCTCAACCCATGTCACCATAATGCAGAATGAATTATCCATTGAAACGGCTTCAAGGAAGAAAATGGAAATGCTTGGGCAATGCAAATGAAGGTAAATGCATAAGGCAATAAGTCTACTTACATTTATTATAGGTTCCCCACAATGTGGTTACTATTTTTGGAGATGTTAGTACTAACCTTAGCCCACCTAATGATTACTCACAAATAACACAGACAGTATAGAACATTAGGGTGTGAAGAGATGTACAGAAGCATTAATAAGGATGGTGATGTTTATTTCTTTTGGAACCAAATCTTATCACATTTCCTTAGGTAGTTGGTTCATCAGACGAGGGTGGTAGTGCATCCCGATATGAGAACTAACATCATTGCAAACGTGATTAAGATACAATTTGTATCCTACACAATCGTCATATTAGAACTTAAAAATTCTACATCCCGTACACAGTTGGGACATTTAGATTACATTGTATTCAGTTCAAAAACATACGTAATCAATTTATTAAAACTGAATAAATTGTATTCTATTTTTTTATTGCGTTGTAAATATCAATGAGATAAGTAAATTGGGTGTATTCATTATTCAAATTGGACAAGTCCGAATATGGTGAAAGAATTTTGACTAAAACATACTCAATTTTTGCAATTCCTATTTCTTCAAAACCAAATACATTGGATGGAAGTTAGACAAAATTGAATATTTTGTGTACACGTTTATATATAGAATGCGTAATCTTTAGGATGACTTAAAACCCTTACGTGGCTGAATAAAGTCAAATAAACAATGAGTGCATTTATTTGAAAAGACTCAGTTGCATTTTTCTAAATTTGAAATTAGTCATAATGCTACTTTTTATTTTTAAAACTAGGTTCAACGAATTCAATTTTTCCACTACAAAATGAAGTGTATTAACTTTTAGCTTGTTAAATATGCCGAGCAAAGTTTACTGTTTGTAAGAAATTAAATCTTATGAATCATGGTATAATGTAATTGAAATTATGTCAATTGCACAAACTATGTCAAGGTTTTCAATTATTTTTAATTCTTCCTAATCAAGAGTATTAATTTTTAAATGCTAACATTTATGATATTATCAAGTATAATTGAAAGATAAATATAGGCCAAAACCGAATACAACACATCCAATTTTGCTTAATACACTTTTAATTTTTTGCAATGGCTTCACACAGATGCATCATTTTTAAAAAACTGAATACAATGAATTGGGAGCGGACAAAACTAAATATAATGTATTATCTTATATATATAGATCATGTCATCTTTAGGTCTATTGATGACACTATAATCATTTTGATTATTGAAGATGTATAAATAGTGTTTTCAGTTATTTGAATATGTTGCATTTCCTAAATCTGAATACAATGACAATACTATTGACAAACTGAATACAGTTTATTTTCCAAGCTTATGTCGTTTAATTCAGTTTGTCAAATAAAATATTAAGTATATTCAATTTTGACAGACTAAATACACCGAGTAAAGTTTATAGTGTTAAAAATTAAATATGATTTCCTTAAACATTAACATATACATTTCCATAATTTTTTTCTTCGATCTTATGAATCACGGTATAATGTAATTAAAATTATGTCAATTGTACAAACTGTGTTAAGGTTTTCAATTATTTTTTATTCTTCCTAATCAAAAGTATTAATTTTTAAATGCCAACATTTATGATATTATCAAGTATAATTGAAAGATAAGCATAGACCAAATCCGCATACAGCGTATCCAATTTTGCTAATACACTTTCAATTTTTGCAATTGCTTCATATAGATGCATCATTTTTTTTAAATTGAATATAATGAATTGGGATCGGACAAAATTGAATATTTTGTATTATCTTGTATAAATAGATCATGTCATCTTTAAGTTTATTGGCTACACTATAATCATTTTGACTATTGAAGATGTATAAACAGTGTTTTCAATTATCCGAATATGTTACATTTTCCTAAATCTGAATACAGTGACGATACCGTTGACAAACCTAATACCATTTATTTCCAAGCTTAGGTTATTTAATTCAGTTTGTCAACTAAAATGTTAGGTATATTCATTTTTAAAAGACTAAATACACTAAGTAAATTTGATAGTGTTAAAAATTAAATATGATTTTCTTAAACATTAATCCATACATTTGCATTATTTTTTTTAAATCGACGAGTTAGGGTCCAACGTTAAAAAATTATGTCAATTACTAAACAAGTGTATTATTTTTTTAAATGCCAACAGTTATGGTATTTATCAAGTAGAATTGAAAGATAAAACACATAAAAGACTTGCATAAATATTGTTGAGACACCATATATTTTGCATTACAGATAAAAAAATGAATAAAACATATCAGATTTCGATACCCCTTTTGAAAACCCTTATAATGAATGTCTTCTTATCATCAAGTGATAGAATAAAAGTGCAAAAGTCTCCTGTATCAAAACTGTAAAAACAGACAAACCATACCCAGCCACACTCAAAGCTTGTTCGAAAGGATATCTTTTGCCCATTCTTTGACATTATTGCCTTGCATTGATAAGACATGATGAATGAATGGGGAGAAACTGTATAAGTCTTATAATAAAATAGCTTGTGGAGTTTTATTTGGAGGTAATATATACCTAGATATTTGTTAGCTTCACGGGGTGGAACAGTCTACCATGTTAAAATGTTACAGCATAAGGTATAAATTCATGTACTTTAACATTGATAAAATGTAAGAATATAGATGCGCTTATAGCATGATAACACCAGCCTTTCTTTTTACAAACAATAGAGAATGACCATGGCGATGCAATATCCATAAGAAATGCAGTTTCAAGATACATAGTTGATAAATATTCGAACAAACAAAATTTTTAAAAAATAGTATACATGTAATATAACCAAGAACATAATTTTTCCAATGAAATTTTAATAAACAAAACAACAAAATAATTCATTTTACCCAGGAGTGGTTGCAGAGTTGGTAAAAATTTCATTGTTCGCTCCAAACCAACACTTAAATTATTAGAATACTCCATATTGACTATGTTCTCATAAAAAACCATCACATGAAAGCATAATGGGGTATGATGAAAAAAATACACGTATAATTTGCCTTTACTTGGTATAATTTAAAGAATAGTTCCAAGCCATCGGCCATTAGAGCTCTACCCTTTACGAAATAGACTCTAACGTTGAATGATGCACACGATAGGCTTCTTAGCTCGACAATCATCACACTGCAAATATAAAACTCACTCAGAGTTCCTTTAGGTAGTAGCTGAAACATAAATAGCATTTAAAATAAATAAATAAATAAACACAAATAAAAAAATAAGATTTACGTCTAAGTTAGTCATAATAATACTCTTAATAACAGATATATGGCTATGTTAAACAATTTAAAATAACTAATCATACCATGGCTCCAAACTGCATTATTTCATTAGTTACAGATACTTCGAATCGTTCCGACATGGGTAGATATTCTCTCTTGATTCTAATCTGCAATGGGAAAATGAAAGTTGCAAAGAACTTAAGTGGATGCATTTAGCTCAAATGATATTTTTGATTTGATATGTAATGGCCTCAATGTCGGATTGATCATGAATAGTACTTTCCGATAGTGAATAGTATTTTCGGGCTGAAAATGACACCCAAAAGTGAAAAATATTTTATTGGACCATTGGAGATTACTAGTTACAGGTAGTCCGAGGTTGAAATTTGAAGAGAATTTGAGGTCAAATAGGCCTCCGAAAACCAAAAGAATAAAAATCGAGAAAATTAGGGTTTAGGGTTTTAATTGAATTTTTGATCGTTTTGCTTATAAAAAATAGCAAATGAAGTCTAAAAATTATCAAAAATTTCAAATGTGCCTAAAATAATATGTAGATTATTTTGATAGAAAAAAGTGAATTTTTCGGTAACATCGATATTTTTGAATCGGACCGATAAAATTGAATCAGACCTGAAATGAATTCTGATTGGGTTGAAATTTTAAGTATAAACTATTTTTGATGTGATATGAATAATGGAATCAAAATTGAAGATAATTGAAGTTGGCAAGTAGGAAAAATTACTTAGGGCCAATTATCGGGTAATTATTGGGCTTAAATAATTAAATTATTCAAGCCCAAGGTAAATCCAGCCCAAGGACCAACATGAAGAGCTATATAAGCCCTTCCTCTCCATAATTCTCTAGAAAAAACTTCCTCCTTCTTCAGTCCTCTTGGTGTTCGAATCACTCCTCTCTCATTTTCCTCTTTTTTTCTTTCATTTTTTCACCAAATCTCATCAAATCAAAGCCTAATAAAGTGATCTCAGCCTCTCTAGAATATCTTAACCAGATCTAATCTTTGATTCAAGGAAGAGAATCAAGAGAAATCGAGGATTAAAATTTAGGTGTCAAAGTTAGGTAAGTGCATTAATTGATTTTAATTTGGTTTTTAGGTGCCTACTACTAGTTTTGGGTGCCTAGAGTTCATTTTTGCTATTAATTTTAGCATTTGAGGCCAAAATAATTGAGTTTACTTTGATGGAAATTTTGGTTTGTGAAGGAATCCAAGAAGAGGAGCAAATTTCTCAAGCCAAAGGATAAGGAAAGTAAGTCTAGGCAAGGATAATCAATAAAAAAAGGCGTGTGACTAATTAATCCTTTTATTTCCCTATTAATTAAGTGAATTTCCTTTAGGTTTCTTAAGAAAAATTTCATATATTAAGGTATAATTGAAAGTAATGTTATATTCATGCATTTAAGACTTATACATGCTTATAAGAGACCTTAAATGAAATTAAAGGAATTTATATGGTGGAGTTGTAGTGTAGGCCGAATGGTATTTCAAAAAAAACTAATGAAACTTTGAGTGAGTTTAGTGATTTTAAGCTTTCTAATGTTAATACTAATGTAAATTAATAGTTATGATTTTTTATAGAATTTATGGAAATTAAATGAATATTTTCGGAATAAATTTTAGTTAGGTATTAGTTGAAAAATGTGAAATTTGAATGAATTATGACATAATTTATAGATTAAATGGTGAACTACTATGAAATGATTCATAGATTGTGTAAAGAAGACTAACTGTAATTATAAGGCACTTATACTGTATTGAAAAGGAATGAAAAGTAAGGAAAAGAATGAAAGATTAACTAATAAAAGGAAAATTAAGAAAAATATGTGCCCTTAAAAAGAGTCAGGCAGTAATACCTAGTTCAGGATATAATTGGCTGGCCATAAGGATACATATACTGCGGTGCAAGTCATGACGACTTGCTTTACTATGGTTGGATCATTGATCTCCATAGTATATATATCATATGTACTGTCATATGTTCATATGTTATATGAGGGATGATTCTTGGAGGTCTTTTCTCATTCTAATATGGCCCTGTGGGGTCTACGTCCCGCATATCCGGTTTGAGAGTTTTTTGTCGAGTCAGTACTAGGGGCATATTGATAAGAAAATGCTAAAAGTATAAAAAGAAAGTTAAAACAGAAGTTTAATATGAAAAAGGACTAAAATAAAAAGATATTAAAAGTTTAGGGGTAAAATGGTAATTTTCCCAAAAGATGAAGTTAATGAGTAAAATGAGAAGTAAACAATTAATAAGGGTAAAATGGTAATTTGGTCAATTAATTGTGTAAAAAGTCAACTTTAATAAGTCAAGGGACTAAAATGTAATTTTACATGGAAGAAGTTAATACAAGGATTAATCAGTAAATTATAAGCTAATTTATAGGTTAAAATAAGAGAATAAGGAATAAAAGGGCAAATTAGTAATTAACAGTATAAAAGGACATTTTTGAAACAAATGAGAAGTTTAAAGACTAAATTGAGGATATAGTAAAGTTTATAACTTAAATCAAATATTAATTGTTAATAAAATAAATATTACTTTTAAATAAGAAAAAAATCAATAATAAATAACTTAATTAAAATTAGTTAGAAAAAGGAATATTTATAAGGGAAATGCTATGATTTTTAGTCACCACTGGACATGTTTAATGCTTAATACGTAGGATTTACTGCGTGCAAGTACAGATAGTTTGGAGCATGGGTACACAGGAGAAATTGAAGCTGTAGAGCTAGTAAGAATATTTTGTGGCATATATATATACCCATTATGTTTTGCTTTATGAGAACAATATTGTATCGATAATCGTACTTTGTATTGTATATAGTGGTATGTGGATGAGGAATTACAGAGAATGGATGGTATGCATAGGTTGCTTGATAATATTTGTGGATTTGTTATATGATTGGATTTAAACTGTTGTGCCTTTGAGAGGCTGTGTAATTGTCTGCTTTTCAGGGGGCTAATTAAGAATATAGCCGTTATATTGTCAAAATTTTATTAAATGCATAGTAAATTCCAGATAGTTATAGGATGAGGATTAATGAAAGTCATATATGCATGATGATGATTAAGTTAAAAGGATAAAAAAAATTCCGACCAATTGCCTGTC
Organism: Excoecaria agallocha; assembly: GCA_037975025.1. Lineage (NCBI taxonomy): Eukaryota > Viridiplantae > Streptophyta > Magnoliopsida > Malpighiales > Euphorbiaceae > Excoecaria > Excoecaria agallocha. The sequence continues at coordinate 32,664,534 of CM075816.1, forward strand.
CGATAAGACTGTTACAGTAAGGGTGTTACATTTTGTGGTATCAGAGCATTGGTTTAGTCGGTTCTAAGATCGGAGTGGAAACAAGTATGATCTATTTGTTTATATATACATGCCAATTGTAAGTAATAAAGTGTGATGGAAATCTAATGTGTACTTGCTCCTTTCTGTTTTATAGTGTAAAGATGTCATCTGATCAAGATAGACAGGTGGGGATGGTGAAAGTGAAGCTTCCATAGGTACTGGACAGTAGGAGGCCCCACAGTGGCAGGCTTTCTCTCCAGCAGTGCCACCTCAACCCCCACAGCCAGACTTCCTTAATCTTATGGCTGACTACATTCAGCAATGACTACAAGCAGGTCAGGCTCAATTCTCCCATACTGTTGTTCAGGTGCAGCCAGCTCCACCTCGAAGAAGACCTATTTTGGAACAGTTAAAAAGTTAGGAGCTGAAGACTTCTCTGGAATGGATCCTTTGACACCCTCACAGGCTAAAAATTGGTTATGTAAGATAAAAAGACTTTTTGAAATCATAAACAGTTCAGTAGAAGAAAAGCTAGAAGGTATAGTTGTTTTGTTGCAAGGATCAGCTTTTGTTTGGTGGGATTCAGTTAGGAGGCACACCCCAGTGGATCAGTTGACTTGGGATTTCTTTGTGTCTCAGTTTGAGCTTAAATATATTGGGTCTGAGTATAAATTGGCTATGCAGGATGCGTTTTGGAGGCTTAGGCAAGGTAATAGATAAGTGGCTGAGTATGAGCGCCTTAGTGCTTACCTTGATGAAAGTCAGTCTATAGATGCAAAGCTACGACAGAGGTTTGAGAGGGGATTGCATACTGAGCTCAGACAGATTATAGGGACCCGGCAGTACCCTACTTTGAGAGCTATGGTGGAAGCATCTATTAAGTCAGAGACCATCCAGACTGAATGGTTGAGAGGCAGTCTCGATTTCAGCAAAAGAGAAAGCAAGGACAATCGAGCAAAAAGGGTGATCAGAGAAGAAGTCAAAGGGATCATTTACTCCTCAGAGCTATCCTCCAGTTCCAGCAGGACGAGGTAGGGGTAGTGCTACTCATGGCAGAGGTTCAGCTACACCAGCCGCTAGTACCCTTTGGGATAGAGACAATGGGACAGCTGCAGCTTGTAATTATTGTGGCAAATTTCATTATAGGGAGTGCAAATTTCAGACTGGAGCACGTTTTCACTGTAGGTCTAAGGAGCACCAGATTAAAGATTGTCCGGTATTACTAACTGCTTCAGTTGCATCTCCAGAATCAGGTACTGGGTCCTCTGTATCGAAAGGTCGTGGTAGGGGAGCTGCCCCCATCACATCAGCCTCTAGACCAATTGGGCAGACATCTCAGGGTCAGAAGAGATTTGCAGGCCAGACTTATGCTATGAGAGCCAGAGAGGAGGAGGATGTTCCAGATGTGATAGTAGGTACATTTCTCCTATTATCTGACTCAGTTCATGCTTTGATTGATCCTGGTTTGACTCATTCATATATTAATATTGCATTAGCTCGGGATAAAGGGATGAAAGAGGCATGCTTGGACAAGGATATCTTGGTGATTAATCCTCTTGGGCATAGTGTAGTGGTAAATAGGGTGTACAGACAGTATCCTATTAGTGTCCAGGGACATATATTCCTTGAAAATCTTATTGAGTTGCCTTTCCATGAGTTCGATGTGATTCTAGGGATGGATTGGCTATCTGCCCACCAAGTGATTATTGATTGTAAAAGGAAAAGAGTTACCTTAAAGCTTGAAGATGATCGAGAAATTATAGTGGTAGGTGTGAGGCATGATTTTCTGTCTTATGTGATATCTGCTACAGCAGCTAAGAGATTAATCAGAAAGGGATGTGTAGCCTACATGTGTTATACAGTAGAGGCAAGGAAAGACAATCCAAAAGTATCAGAGGTGCCCACTGTTAGAGAATTTTCAGATGTTTTCCCTGATGAATTACCAGGTTTACCACTTGATAGGAAAGTAGAATTTTCTATTGATGTTGCTCCAGGCACCGCCCCCATATCCATTGCTCCTTATAGAATGGCACCTGCAGAGTTAAAGGAATTGAAGATTCAACTACAGGAATTACTTGATAAGGGATTCATGAGGCCTAGTGTTTCTCCTTGGGGAGCACCAGTTTTGCTTGTTAAAAAGAAGGATAGGATGCTCAGGCTATGCATTGACTACAGACAGCTGAATAAAGTCACCATAAAGAACAAATACCCCCTTCCTCGCATTGAAGACTTATTTGACCAGCTAAAAGGAGCGGGTGTATTTTCAAAGATTGACTTGAGATCAAGCTATTATTAGATTGGAGTAAACACTGCAGATGTGCCTAAAACTAGTTTTTGTACTCGGTATGGCCATTATGAGTTTTTAGTTATGCCGCTTGGGCTTACAAATGCACCGGCTGCCTTCATGGATCTGATAAATAGAGTTTTTCATCCTTATCTGGACCAGTTTGTAGTGGTCTTCATTGACGACATTCTGGTATATTCTAAGACACCAGAGGAACATGATAAACATCTACGAATTGTCCTACAGACTTTAAGAGAGAAGCAGTTGTATGCTAAGTTCAGTAAATGTGACTTCTAGTTGAATGAAGTATACTTCTTAGGCTGTGTAATTTTTGCAGAAGGTATTAAGGTGGACCCATCAAAGATTGAAGAAATTCTTCAGTGGAAGCCACCTACAAATGTGATCGAAGTGAGAAGCTTTCTGGGGTTAGTCGGATATTACATGAGGTTTATAAAAGGCTTCTCTACCATTGCAGTTCCACTGACTTGACTATTACAAAAGAACACCAAGTTTATGTGGATGGACAGATGTCAAGAATGCTTTGAGAAACTTAAAAGTATGTTGACTGAAGCTCTTATCCTTGTTCAACCTGAGTCGGGTAAGGATTTTGTGATCTACAGTGATGCCTATAAGAATGGACTAGGCTGTGTTTTGATGCAAGAAGGTAGGGTGATTGCTTATGCCTTTCGATAGCTCAAGACTCATGAAAAGAATTATTCTACTCATGACTTGGAGCTAGCAGCTATAGTTTTTGCATTGAAGATATGGAGGCACTATCTGTATGGAGTGAAATGTTATATTTATACTAATCACAAGAGTATGAAGTATTTGCTTACCTCAGGTAGAGGCACTGGTTGGAGTTGATAAAAGACTATGATTATTTTATCGACTACCATCCAGGAAAGGCTAACGTGGTGGCTGATGCACTTCGCAGAAAATTCATGATAGGTAATGTAAATGGTTTCAAATGAATTGATATAAGTAAGTGATATGTGTAATTTATTAATAGTATTGCTTGCAGCTCTTTAAGCTTTGAATATTAGTTTAAGTATGGCTTCAGACGGAGCTTTACTGGAGGAAATGCAATTAAAACCAGATTTCGTGTATAAAGTGAAATTGGCTTAAAAAGAGGATGACCGACTGAAAACTATTATGCATAAAGTACAGGATGGCAATAAAGGAGACTATTCCTTAAATGAAGATGGAAGCCTTTGTTACAAGAAAAGACTCTGTGTTCCGGACCAGGAAGAGTTGAAGAAGAATATTCTTACAGAGGCACATCATAGTAGTTATGCTATGCATCCTGGAAGTAACAAGATGTACCAGGATTTGAAATCTTATTACTGGTGGCCAGGAATGAAACGAGATGTGACAAAATTTGTAAGTAAATGTTTGATATGTCAGCAAGTAAAGGCTGAGCACCAGGTTCCTTCTGGACTACTCCATCCTATTTTAATACCAGAGTGAAAATGGGATAGGGTTACTATGGATTTTGTTACGGGATTGCCTGTCAATCAAAGGAAGCATGATGCTATTTGGGTGATTATTGATCGAGTTACCAAATCTGCTCATTTCTTACTAGTTCGGATGGATTATTCTTTGACCAGGTTGGCAAAAATCTATATTAATGAGATAGTAAGACTTCATGGAGTACCATCATCCATTATTTCAGATAGGGATCCTAGGTATACCTCTCATTTCTGGAAGAGTCTACAAGAAGCTCTGGGTACAAGACTCCATTTTAGCACAACATTTCATGCCTAGTTAGATGGTCAGTCAGAGAGGGTAATTTAGACTCTGGAAGATATGCTACGATGCTGTGTACTAGAGTTTGGTAGAAGTTGGGAAAATATCTACCTCTTACAGAATTTGCCTACAGCAATAGTTATCAATCTAGTATAAAGATGGCTTATTTTGAGGCTTTATATGGAAGAAAATGCAAGACTCCTTTATGTTGGACCGAGTTAAATGAAAAGAAATTGAATGGTTTTAATTTGATTTGTGATTCAAAAGAAAAAGTATGAATTATCAAAGGCAGATTGAAAGAAGCCATGGATCGACAAAAATCTTATGCAGATCTGAAGAGAAAAGCATTGAGATTCAGGTCGAAGACAAAGTTTCCTGAAAGTATCTCCATGGAAGAAGATCTTGAGGTTTGGAAAGAAAGGGAAGTTAAGGCTAAGGTTTATTGGGCCCTACGAGATACTTCAGCGAGTAGGTCCAGTAGCTTATCGATTGAAGCACCTTCAGAGTTAGAAAAGATCCACGATGTGTTCCATGTGTCCATGCTCAAAAGGTACAGATCTGACCCTAGCCATGTCATTACACCAACAGATATTCAAGTACAACCTGATATGACTTATGAAGAAAGACCGATGAAGATCCTGGCTAGGGAGATTAAACAGCTCAGAAAAAAATAGGTCTTATTAGTGAAGCTCCTATGGCGCCATCACAATGTGAAGGAAGCAACTTGGGAACCAGAAGTGACCATGAGACAACAATATCCTCTACTTTTTGAATCAAGTAAATTTTGAGGATGATCATGAATAGTACTTTCCAATAGTAAATAGTATTTTCGGGCTAAAAATAACACCCGAAAGTGAAAAATATTTTATTAAACCATTGGAAAGTACTAGTCACGGGTAGTTCGGGGTTGAAATTTGAAGTAAATTTGAGGTCAAATAGGCCTCCGAAAGCCAAAAGAACGAAAATCTAGAAAATTAGGGTTTAGGGTTTTAATTTAATTTTTGATTGTTTTGGTTATTAAAAATAGCAAATGAAGTCTAAAAATTATCAAAAATTGTAAATGTGCCTAAAATAATATTTATTTTGGTAGCAAAAAGTGAATTTTTCGATAACACCAGTATTTTTTAATCAGACCGATAAAATTGAATCGAAACCGAAATGAATTTCAATTAGGCTGAAATTTTAATTATAAAATATTTTTGATGTGATATGAATAATGGAATCAAAATTGAAGAGAATTGAAGTTGGAAAATAGGAGAAATTTATTAGGGCCAATTATCGGGTAATTATCGGGCTTAAATAATTAAATTATTCAAGCCTAAGGTAAACCCAGCCCAAGGCCCAACTTGAAGAGCTATATAAGCCCTTCCTCTCCAGAATTCTCCAGCAAAAACTTCCTCCTTCTTCAGTCCTCTTGGTGGCCGAATCACTCCTCTCTCATTTTCCTCTCTTTTTCTTTTATTTCTTCACCAAATCAAAGCCTAATAAAGTGATTTCAGCCTCTCTAGAGTATCCTAACCAGCTCTAATCTTTGATTCAAGGAAGAGAATCAAGAGAAATCAAGGATTAAAGTTTATGTGTCAAAGTTAGGTAAGTGAATTAATTGATTTTAATTTGGTTTTTAGGTGCCTACTATTAATTTTGGGTGCCTAGAGTTCATTTTTGCTGTTAATTTTAGCATTTGAGGCCAAAATAATTGAGTTTACTTTGATGGGAATTTCGATTTATGAAGGAATCCAAGAAGAGGAGCAAATTTCTCAAGCCAAAGGAAAAGGAAAGGAAGTCTAGGCAAGGATAATCAATAGAAAAAGGGGTGTGGCTAATTAATCATTTCATTTCCCTATTAATTAAGTGAATTTCCTTTAGGTTTCTTAAGAAAAATTTCATATATTAAGGTATAATTGAAATTAATGTTATATTCATGCATTTAAGACTTATACATGCTTATGAGAGACCTTAAATGAAATTAAAGGAATTTATATGGTGGAGTTGTAGTGTAGGCCGAATGGTATTTCAAAAAAATAATGATACTTTGAGTGATTTTAGTGATTTTAAGCTTTCTAATGTTAATACTAATGTAAATTAATAGTTATGAATTTTTATAGAATTTATAGGAATTAAATGAATATTTTCGGAATAAATTTTTTGTTAGGTATTAGTTGAAAAATGTGAAATTTGAATGAATTATGACATAATTTATAGATTAAATGGTGAACTACTGTGAAATGATTCATAGATTGTGTAAAGAAGACTGACTGTAATTATAAGGCACTGATACTGTATTGACAAGGAATAAAAGTAAGGAAAAGAATGAAAGATTAACTAATAAAAGGAAAATTAAGAAAAATATGTGCCCTTAGAAAGAGTCAAGCAGTAAAACCTAGTTCAGGATGTAATTGATTGGCCATAGGGATACATATACCGCGATGCAAGTCATGGCGACTTGCTTTACTACGGTTGGATCATTGATCTCCATAGTATATATATCATATGTACTGTCATATGTTCATATGTTATATGAGGGATGATTCTTAGAGGTCATTTCTCATTCTGTTATGGCCCTATGGGGTCTACGTCCCGCATATCCGATCTGAGAGTTTTCTGCCAGGTCAGTACTAGGGGCATATTGATAAAAAATGCTAAAAGTGTCAAAAGAAAGTTAAAACAGAAGTTTAATATGAAAAAGGACTAAAATGAAAACGTTTAAAAGTTTAAGGGTAAAATGGTAATTTTCCCAAAAGATGAAGTTAATGAGTAAAAATGAGAAGTACACAATTAACAAGGATAAAATAGTAATTTGGTCAATTAATTGTGTAAAAAGTCAACCTTAATAAGTTAAAGGACTAAAATATAATTTTATATGGAAGAAGCTAATACAAGGATTAATCAGTAAATTATAAGCTAATTTATAGGTTAAAATAAGAAAATAAGGAATAAAAGTGCAAATTATTAATTAACACTATAAAAGGACATTTTTGAAACAAATGAGAAGTTTAAGGGCTAAATTAAGAATATAGTAAAGTTTATAACTTAAATCAAAAATTAATTGTTAATAAAATAAATATTGCTTTTAAATAAGAAAAAAATCAATAATAAATAACTTAATTGAAATTAGTTAGAAAAAGGAATATTTATAAGGGAAATGCTATGATTTTTAGTCACCACTGGACATGTTTAATGCTCAGTACGTAGGATTTACTGCGTGCAAGTACAGATAGTTTGGAGCATGGGTACACAGGAGAAATTGAAGTTAGAGAGCTAGAAAGAATATTTTGTGGCATGTATATATACCCATTATGTTTTGTTTTATAAGAACGATATTGTATCGATAATCGTACTTTGTATTGTATATAGTGGTATGTGGATGAAGAATTGCAGAGAATGGATGGTATACATGGGTTGCTTGATAATATCTGTGGATTTGTTATATGATTGGATTTAAACTGTTGTGCCTCTGAGAGGCTGTGTAATTGTCTACTTTTTAGGGGACTAGTTAAGAATATAGCCGTTATATTGCCAAAATTTTATTAAATATATAGTAAATTTCGGACAGTTATAGGTTGAGGATTAATGAAAGTCATATATGCATGATGATGATTAAGTTAAAGGATAAAAAAAAAATTTTTTGACCAATTGCCTGTCCGATAAGACTGTTACAGTAAGGGTGTTACATGATAAATGATATGGTTGATTTAAAAGTGGAAAGTCTTTGGTTCAGAAGAGGTTTAAAATTCAAAAAGTTATAAAGTAGCTTGTAGCCTTTTTAGTCTAGGCTTTTCACTTCAGGAATTATGCAGCCATTCTATTGTCCAACTATGGCAACATACACAATTAATTTATGCAAACACATTTTGTTGATGTTAACACAAGTGATAAACGTTCATAAACAAGCCAATTGGTGGACGCATGGGCCATTATCAAGAAGAACATCAAATCAATAAAATAGTGATATTACAAAGTTCTAAAAAATGATATTACAAATTTAAAAACTGAACGTTACTATATTGTATAACAATATGTTTAATTATTTTTTCTAAAGGTGATGATAAACTATCAACAATTTTACGTAAATGAGCTAAAAACCACATTTTTTAAAATAACAAAACAAGGATTATATAATCACTTTCGATAGTATGTGAAGGCACATTTAATAAGTATACATTGTTAGATCACAAACAATACCTTATACACTAAACAAATAATAAAAAAATTTGTTGGATAATACCTAACATAAGTTTAATACAATACAATCAAGCACAATAAGATCAGCCATATATAAACAAAAACTGAACTACTATATATAAATATAAGTTTAATACAATACAATACAATCGTCGGACAATAAGCCCGAGATAATTAACAACCAAACTTTCATATATAAACGAAAACCCTAATTTCAATATTTATATATATAAATGGGTTGTATACTCAATACCATTAAACCCTAAATGTATCATCACTCAAATGACAAAATAAACATTAAACCCTAAACAGGAAAAAGGAAACCTATCCTGAATTACACACCCAATGCACATAAAATAATAAATCATACACATTTATATTCATCGTAATTCCATATTCGTCTACCAATCCTTTTGGTATCGAAGCCAATAAAACTCTTTTAGAATTCATAATACATAAGATTATCAAAACAATGAATATTCAAACCCTTTATACCCAAGATCATTAGTTTCAAATCAACTTGCTCACCTGTAATATCATAGATGTCATATAATTCCATTTTGCTCAAATTAATATATATAAATCGTAAGTGTGAAGAAAAAATTAATAACTATCAACATTGGATTACACATTAGTCAATTATGTTAATAAAATATAACATTAATTTAGAAACCCTAAAAGTTTGACTCAACCCCAGTTTTATTCTCAAATAAAATATGAATAACTTTAAATACATTCCATCATAAGAATTGAAACCAAACAACCATTGTCCAACCAAATTACATCCAACCGAATTGTATAAATTTGATATTAGGGTATGTTTGTTAAGATGTAATGGATTGCAATATAATTGAAAATGTAATCAATCAATTGTAAAATTTATCTAAATTTTACACAATGTAATGTTATTATGAATTTTACAGGGGATTGTTTTTCAATTTATTTATTAACGTATGACGTAAGTTTAAATTTAGATGATATTTTTCACTACATAACTATTTTTTCCTAAACATAAATCTTATCAGTACCACCCAAGAGTCACCGAAATCTGAAATTTTTTTATTGCACCTGTGAGAAGTGCTATTTGTGATGAGTGTAGTGATATAATTTAAGGTACAAATAAAGTATTTGGGTCAGCAAAATTCAAAAAAAAAAATAAAAGAGTAGCATAACTATATAGGTTGATTGAAACATTGTACTGATAATAAAACATTCAATAGCCATAAAAAATTATTTTGATTGTATAGAATATCTTGATATAATGTAAAGAAATTTTTTAATGTGAAAAATTAATTTTTTAATAAATCAAATGAACTTAGCTTTCAGACCAGTAATTTAACTCTGGGGTATGGAATATATCGAAATGAACTCATTTTTTAACTGAAATTTTAAACACATTTAAAAAAATATTTTTCAATTTGTTTAGATAAAAAGTTAACAAGGAGTAGATTAATTATGGCTATTTGATCAAAAACTTGATGATCAAAACATTGCCATTGATCAAGCTATATACAAGCATCACACATTTAATGAAGTCGAAGCCAATTATATACTACTTCTCAACTTCACACTCAACTACACATTTATGCATGCGTCAATACCCTGTTATTTTATACAGTTGTATGCATATTGAAAAAGCCTACTTCATTACAAGCAAGCATACACAAACACGTGGCATCCCTAAATACAGCCTACCCATAGTGCCCCATACATGAAGGAGCTTTTGCCCATTATATATACACACGTGAACCGATATCACATATCTTCCATCCAACATAATCACAAGAATCGCTGACATGGACAAGACTCTAGAAAAGAGTATTAAAAGGACCCCTTCTCTGCTTGCTTCACCTACAAGCTTAGAGGCGATGTACAATATAGCAGGGGAAAAGGTTAGATCTATGAGGAATAAAGTTGCCAAGCTAATCAAAAGGGTTACTGAGGATATAGGATCTGATTAAGCTTGTGAGAAAATATTATATGATGCACCACTACTTGAGACATATGACATATTTGTTGGGTCGTTCAATAGGGTTCCTAACTGTCATTCCAATAAACCAACAGACACTGTCATTGTGATATCTGATGACTCATCTTGCTCATGCTCAGGGAAGAACAATGATGAACAAGTTGATGCCTCTTTAGAGGTGAAAGTTTAGATTGCTAAATTGCAAAGTGAATGTCATGGTTTAACTTGAACTTATTTGATAGTAACTTATTACATTTTGTCGTATTTTATGTCATGGTTTTCTTATTTTCCAATAACAAGTTGTGTCAATCTTTGTATAATCTCAGTAACATAATCCAATTAAGCAAACTAACTAGTGACAACTAATATTTTGTTTTCGTAAAACCAGAAAGCAATATTGAGTTTAATTCATTTGTGCAAAACTCAAATGTCCCGTGGTATAAACATAATAATTTAAACAAAATCAGTCAACAATATCCAATATACAATATAGTCTAAAAAATCAATCTATGATGCAACACGACAAAACCAATAAAATAAAAAAAAAAGTTAATAGTAGTAACATAAACAAACAACAATTATGACATGAACAAAAAAATTAACATATTAATGTCAAACTGATTTCAAAAATCCCCACATCAGCACTGGATATTGCTCTTGTAGAAGAAGATTTAGCTTGCAACAGCTCTATTAACTCCCATGTTCACTTGGTCTATTGCCCTAGAACCAAAACCTTTAATATTACATTTTTAAGTACGACACTATTTTGATTTGGGACCACCCATGGTATTGTGCCAACATTATACCAGACTATAACAACTTCACTAATAGTATGTTCTACATTCAAGTCCAAATCATCCCCATTTTTAAATTTTCTAACCAGATTCAGTAAAGCAAAGTCACTTTTCAGTAACTTATACTGTCTACTTCTCGAATCTGCATAGCAAAAACCTGCAATTTTTAAATACCCAATCAATCTTGCAAACAATGTGAAACTTATCCTAGACCTGAGTAATGTAAATTCAAATAAATAATGTAAGGCCTAATTCTTAAGGTATGACAGAATGGGCTTTAGTAATGCAAACTATTTTTCATTGTAAGCCCATTATGATTTGCCTCGTTGTAGTATGCATTACTATAAATAATGACCTTTACTTTAATGTAGACAAATAATGATGGAGAAGATATAGAATGCGGTGGTTGGTTAACTCAATGATGATAATTACATCTATACAGACTACCACCGACACCCAATACTTACTGCAATCATTCTTCCTATGACATGAAAATCCTGATTTCTTTTCCTTTAAAAACAACATAGAAATTATTCTTCTTCTTCTTCTTCTTTTCTTTGTTCATCCCGGCTAAAGCATATATCAAAAGGATGTGAATATATAAAAAATGTATAAATTTGTTACTTTATCTCAAAGATAACTTCTTGTTTTGATCCAGCTTCGCTCCCTACTACAGCAAATAGGATAGGTCTATGTAAACTAGGATGTTTGAAATGACATCCCCTTTTAATGAGCCCAAAGTTGCTCGGCTTGGGTTAGCTTGAAATGACATTTAATTTATGAAGGTTATTTTTTTCACTTCAAGTTAATCAAAATGAACAATTACATATCTACCCCTATTTGAGCCACTAATGTGAAACTTATCCTGGACTTGAGTAATGTAAATTCAAATAAATAATGTAAGGCCCAATTCTTAAGGTACGACAAAATAGGCTTTAATAATGCAAATTGTTTTGCATTGTAAGCCCATTATGATTTTCCTCGTTGTAGTACACATTGCTACAAATAATGAACTTTACTTCAATGCAAAAAAATAAAGACAAACAAGATATAGAATGCAGTGGTTAGTTAACTCAATGATGACAATTGTGTCCATGAATTGAATAAATTATTTTTTCAGCTAAGGCTTGTAAATCTGATAGTTTTGGTTTACTTACCTTCTTATCACTTGTTTTTGCACAACAGGCATTGTACAGTACTCAGTTTAGGGTTTATTGTTTGCCGAAAGTACAATACAGTGTATTCATTTTTTCTCAAAATCTATACACACGATTCAGTTTGACATATCTGAGATAGTTGAATTCACTATGCCAAAGTCAATACAAAGAAATCATTTTACCCAATAGTAATAAAGTGAATATGATGTATGCAAATTTACCCAAATACAACACATTATATTTAACATGGACACAAAATGAATGTAATTTATTCATTTTTTGAAATTAAAATATATTGTATTTAGTTTATCTTAAAGAGGAATCAATGTATTTAGATGATAATGTGTTCATTTACAAAGTGAATATATTGTATTCACATGCTTCATTAATTGATTGTAATGTAAACTTTTCCCAAAATAAATAAATGGTATTGAACCGATCATTTGAATTTAATTGGCAGTCATTAGTGTGTTGAATGATTATGCAAATGATGAAAAGTACTGAAATTAAAATTTAAGTATGCTTTATTATTTCAATTAGTGTAATATATTTCAATTTATGTTAATTAATTAGATTAGATTATTTGTTAATTTATTTTCAAATCTTATTACTAACTTATTTCATATATTATTTATTTATTAATATTATTTTTTTCTTGTAGTATTATTTATTATATGATATTTTTATAATGTTATTTTAAAATACTGTGTATTCCATTGAGCCAATTAAAACAAGCAAAAATGACTTATAGCTCAAATTGAGTAGATCATTCGCCAACGCAATGATCCAATGCACTGTTTTATATTTGGTAAAAAGTTATTGTTTCAATAATCTTTAATTTTTTTTATATTTTGCATCTTTTTTATTTATATTTTATTATTTTAATCAAATTGAATGCAATGAATTAAAATTTGTACAATTTTAATCCAACGTATTCAATATTTAATTTGGTTAACACAATCTACTCTGTTAATACATAATGACTCAATTATATTCACTAATGTAATGAGTGAATGCACTGTATGCAATCTCAACAAAATGCAAATACTGTGTATTAAGTTTGGTAAAATAAAATAAAATTGTATCCATTTCGGTCAAAAGTTAATTTTTTAATAATCTTATATTTTTTTAATAATTTCTAATGCTTTTAATTAATATTTTCAGAAAAAGTTAATATAATGTATTGTTTAATTCAAATCGAATAGATTGAACTAAATTTTTTCAAACACTAATTCAACGTATGAACTAGAATTTGCTATTGCATTAAAACTTTAAGTACAAAAGATACATGGAGTAAATACGACGATTTTACTTTTCAATAAATTGTATTCAAATTGCATAACTAAATAAGGTATATTCACTTTTCAATATAATACTCTATTCTATTCGAGGAAAAAAGAATAAATGGAATTCACTTTGGACAATGGTATACACTATATCCTTTTTGGGCAAGCCTGCTATATCCACTTATAGAGAGAGGGCTTCTCTATGGTGATTTTACTTTTCAATATGTTGTATTCAGATTGCATAAGTAAATATGGTATATTCACTTTTTAATATAATACTCTATTTTATTTGAGAAAAAGAGAATATACCAAATTCACTTTGGACAACGATATACACTGTATCCTTTTTGGGCAAGTCCAATGTATCCACTTACAGAGATAGGGCTCCTCTACGGTGATTTCACTTTTCAATATGTTGTATTCAGATTGCACAAGTAAATATAATATATTCACTTTTTTAATATAATACTCTATTCTATTGGAGAAAAAGAGAATACACCAAATTCACTTTGGACAACGGTATACATCGTATCCTTTTTGGGCAAGCCTAGTGTATCCACTTATAGAGATAGGGCTCCTGTCTCTCCATTGACTTGCAATGATGATCCCTCTTTAGGTAAAGATACAGTAGATCCTTACTACATAATATGCTAATAGAAAATAATTTTTACACAAACAATAGATTACAACTAACAAACTTGATTTCATTATCCATGGGCATCACAAAAATACAACCAATACATTTTGAGTAAATTAATTACTCTGTTGCTTTGTTATGGTAAAGAATTACATTCCAACAATCATACCGACAATAAAGGACTCAACCTTCTCTCTTCCACGAGTCTCATGTAATCCTTTACCACTATCACTACATGCACTTGACTCAGAGTAATTAACATGTAATGAAGTAACTTTAATGGCTTTTACATTAGGAATATTTTCTTGGTTCTTAACATTTTGGGGTTCTACATTTTTATACCTCTTCAAAGCATCTTCAGTTTCCTTATAAGATTCAAATGATCTGTATAGACTACCACCGATATCCAATACTTGTTGCGAGCATTCTTCCCATGATAGGTGAATCCCAGTTTCTTTGCCTTTAAAAACAACATATAACTTCTTCTTCATCTTCTTTACTTTGTTCATCCTCACTTTGTTTATCCTGGCTAAAATAATTTTAACATATACCAAAAGGATATAAATATATAGATAGAATGTATGAATCTTTTGCTTTATCTCAAAGATAACTTCTAATTTTGATCCTGCTTTGCTCCCTACTACAATGCAAATAGGGTAGATCTATATAAACTAGGATGTTTGAAATGACATCCCCTTGTTATGATCCCAAGGTGGCTCGACTTGGGTTGGCTTCAAATGACATTTAATTTATGAAAGTTATTTTTGTCACTTCAATTTAATCAAAATTTACAATTACCTATCTACCCTTATTTGACCCATTTAATTTGAGCTACTAATCATTTTCGATTTTGATATAAGTGTTAAGTAATGGTTAACCACTTACTGTGTATAATACGAGTATTAATCCAATGCACACTTGTAGAGTGCATGTAAAGTGTGCACATCGAGATCATCAAATCGCTTGCATCCTAGTGATCTGACGGTTCAAATAGTGCTTGTATACCAAATCACATCTCATATAATATTTGTCTTTTAATTTTTTTTATTTTTATGTAAATTTTTTCTTTAAATTTTATAAAATTTGTCATATTAGATATAATTTATTATACACAAATTTTGCACATGATAAGTTATTTTAGTGAATATTATGATTATTTATTCATTATGATATTAATTTTAAATAGATCTGTCAAAATATTATAATATTAATTTTAAATAGATCTGTCAAAATATTATAATATTAATTTTAAATAGATCTGTCAAAATTTGATTCGATTAGTATCCAAATAAGATCAAATTTATAGATAATTTAAATAATATTTAATATGTATAATTCAAAAAAAAAATTTCAAATTCGAATTACAGAGGAGTATAGGTTAAATCTTGAATTAAATCTTGTAACCCCTAAATAATTCTACAAGTAAATCCCAATGCACGTTGTTAAATCTCTTTCCTCATACTCTTATTTTTTCTATAAATGAACGTCTTTATCTTGGGTAGCTGTGAATATATAGCTAAATATATATATAGTTGTGTCTATGAGTTTATATTTTAAAGCTATTAAGAAAATTGGTTATGTATACTACATATGACAATTGGGCAGATAGAAAGATATAATATTATCTATTAAATATATATAGATAGATAAAAAATTATTTATTCTTCAATTTAAAAATAACTAATTTTAATTTGATCATATACTACCATACATTAACTGTATAAGAACTCTCTTTTTTTCAAATTTTTACATTTAGGATATGATAATACAAAACATCACCAAGTCCACTTTGGTATAAAAGTCCACTATAAATAGTTATCTTTCGAAGATTGCAGGTATTACACTCTCTATTTTCTCTTTATTTTCTTTCTCTAAGTCCTTTTACTGATTTAAGTTTTAAAGTAATAATACCCAATCCGACCGAACTAATCTTATTGTAGGTTTTAGGCTATTGCTAACCTTATCGGCTTTTATCTTATCTCCTCATTCTGATATTTTTTTGAATTATCGGGATGGATACAAACTAAATTTTTTTTATAAGTTGGTTTGAATTTATTGTTTGAGAAGTCTAAATGATTAAATGTTTATATAATTATGATTGTTTTAGGAAAAAAGAAAAAACAAATGGTCCAACGGGTCGATCCATGACCCATATGATCCAATTTGTTTATAATTTAATCTATTATGAATTCATAATCTGCTTCATTCAATCCAATCCTTTTTTATTTAAACCGACAGATTTGTTGGGTCTAGATTAAAATACAAATGTAAAATATGCCTTATATTTAAAAGTATAGGAATCAAATTATATAAAATAATATAAATAAAATTATCTAAGATTTCATCATACAATACTAATTATATTTTATATTTAATTAATATTTTCCTTTACATTAATTGAAAATACTATAACAATAATGTTTTATTTAATGCAAAAATATACTATTAATATTTATTCTTAATTATATTTTTTATTCTATTTAATTTTATGCGAGAAAATATAATTTTATTATTTTCTTCATAAATATTTTTATTAATACTAATGAATATAGATAATAGAAAAATATTGAAACTATGAAAAAAAAATATTAAAATTTTACAATTTAGATGTGATAACAAAATATGAAAAACAAATTGAGAAAGGTAGTAAAATGCCTCTAATATTATCTCTAGGGTACCAAAATGTCCCTATAGGTAATTTTGGAACAAAAATGCCCCTAACATTATTTTTATAAAAAGGTATTAAAATGCTTCTGGATCAAACTTATGTCAATTATGAGTTAACTGTGCTAACACTTGGCAAAGTATGCCACATCATTGACACATCAGTACCACATGTTTTTTTTAATCTAAAATAAAGTTAAGGGCATTTTAGCACTATAAAAAACACTTTATAGGTATTTTATTTGTAACGCCCCAAAATTTTGGATTGATTATAGTTGGTAAATAGTACATTTTGGTACCAATTTGCAAGGATTAGTTATGAAGTTTCCAATATAAGTTAGTATTGTTTCTGGATTTTAATTTACTAATTGTTAAGTAAAGCATATTATGAAAATTAACATAAGATGATGATAATAATGATAATAATAATAATAATGTTAAAAGGTGAGATTCAAAAAGAAATGTGTGGTTCAAATTTAAAGAGAAATAGTGGGATAAAAACAAAAGTTGTGTGTGTGTAGAAATAAAAAGAAATAAATTAAAAAAGAAAAAGAAAGAGGAGAGGGGAGTGTGGATTGGGGAAGAGAATGAGAGGGCGGAGGGAGGCATTGTCGCTGATCAACGGTGCCTGCATCGGCGATTGGTGCGGCTGCCACCACCTCCTCGCCGTCCCTTCCTTCCGACGGCGTCTGCGTGTTTTTTTCTTCTTCTTTTCTTTGGTCGGATCGATTTCTCTCTCCTTTCCGGCAATTCCTAACTGCAGTGGAAGGGGCTGACGGCATCGATGGGATCCCGAGGCTGAGGTGACTCCTCCGGTTGCTGCTGCTCCTCCCCACTCGCCGACAGCAGGGAGATCGGCGATGGTGAGGGCGGGATCTTTAAGCTTCGATCCTGATAAATGATGGTAGTTTTTGGGCGCGTGATCATCGCCTGGAAGTTACCGGTGGCTTGATCTACCAGTGGACGGCTTCAGTGTCTTTCTGGCGAGGCTCCGATGAGGCAGAATGGAGAGGGCATTCTGGGCTTCAACTACGGTATGGGATACTGAAAATTCCTCTTTGAAATTTAGTTAAGTCAACTTGGAAATTGATTGTATTTGTAAATGTTTGTCTTATGTGTTTATCTTAACAGAGTATGGGAACTAGATTAAGAATTTGATTTCACGTGTAATTTTGAAGTGAGTTTGGTTAATTGTTATGATTGATATTAGCTTTGCATATATTGGATTTATATAAGAAACTGATAATCTATAAAGGTAAATAAAAAATAGTGTTAGTGAGAAATAGTTTTTGAAAGTGTAATAGTTAAAGTGCATGTAGTTAGGCTGAAATAGGCGAGATAGAGTATGAGCTTGATTTGATTTGAGTTTTAATGGTTTAAATGGGTTGATTTCAAGGCTTAAGGATTTGTAAAATTAAAATATGCTTGAGATGAAAAATGAATAGACAACTTAATGGAAGAAATTGCAAATTTGTCGAGTCATTGATTTATTTCTTGTTATCATGTATGATTGAACTTATTGTATAGGTGTCACAGGAATTATAAGCAAATGCTCATGGCATGTAAAAGTTATTGACAGATCTTGAAGATATTAATTGATAGTGAGCTTAAGATGTGATTTGAGTAGAATTTCAATTAAAAGTCATGATATAATTTGAGATTTATTTAAGGATGCTTAAAGATAAGATAATGTTTTGCGGGTAGAGGTTTAATTCTTGAGTGAATGATTATAGTTTGCTCAGCCTTTTTCCTATTGTACTGTAGACCCCAACCTTAACGTATATTCCTATGAATTTATTTTGATACAGGTTTTAGTACATTATAAGTAATATAGTCTCCTTAATTACTTAGGTTTGATATATCTATATTTAATAGACGATAAAAGAAAATTATGGTATCATGAGAAAACGGCAGCTAAATGCTATGCATTTCCACATGTTGGTTTAAATCTATATATGTTTTAAGATTATGCATCTAGATAAGTAATTATGATATTGAACTTATATGCATGTATAGCTGTTAAGACAATATGAAATGGCATAATGATATATGGATTTACTCTAAAATTATATGGTTTGATAAAATTATAGTATAGTAATATGTCTTTGTTATAAAAATAAGAATTTATATCGCATAGTCGTAGTTGTTATCATTTCATACTTTCTAATTTAGTAAAAGAAATGTGACTAGGATAGGATGGTTATTAGGGATTCACTAGACTAAAGGTGAAAACTATAATGTTATAATATAAAGCAAGTGAGAATGTGATTAGTATAGTAACTAGATATTGGTATAAACGTGACACATTGACCTCTCTTGATATATTCTTGTCTGATACTTAAATAATCATTATGTGTATTATTATACTAAATGGAGTGGATATAATGTTATGGTTATACTTTTAAGATAGTATGAGAACCTGATGATGAAAAATGCTATGCTTTACACATGGTTGCCTTCATATATGATTATTTAAAATGATATAGTTACATATATAAGTATGATATTAAATTTATATACATATATAGACATCTCTATTATGGGTAATACATCGAATATATGTATCGAAGATAGTATGTCTATTGATAAATTCAGTACAGTGGAGCATGGGAGATGGTTATAATAAACTATACAGGTATATCCTTCTATAGTGATTATGTGGTTATATATTGACTCACGCATCAATTCCTATGAACATAAAAGAGTCAAATATGAACTATTATGATTAGTACAAGTTAATTCATGACTATTAGACTGTTTAACATAATTTGAAAGAATCTATATATAGTAGATTCCTTTGATGACTGAAGAGTAGATTAAAGATAAGCTGCTGAATTATTGTGACATAATTCATGACATAAGTGGAAGATGGTTTACAAACTGTACAAAAATATTAAAGATTCTAACTGTATTTTCTGGATTAAAAAAAGGAATTGAAATGATGAGAAACTTGATAAATGTTTTGAAAGTAAGTGAGATTTTGTGTCCTTAGAAAATAGTCTGGCAGTAAAAACTAGCTCAGGATATAATTGGCTGGCCATAGGGATATCTATCTGTACCGCGGTGTGAGTCATGACGACTTGCTTTGCTATGGTAGGATCATTGATCTCCATTGTACTTATTTGTATATGTTATATGTTCTGTGGAGAAATGGTCTCTTGGGGTCATTTCTCAGTCTGTTGTGGCCCTGTGGGGTCCACATCCCATGTATCTAGTCTGAGTATTTCTATCGATATTGTACTAGGGTCATTAACATGAAAATAAGTCAAAAAGTGTAAAAGATAAGAAATGTTATAGTTTAGAACTAATTTGTATAAGAATTATCCTTTTATATATGTACAGTAACTGGATAATAAATTGAAAGTTATAATATTAATGAGCATGTGATTCTTTAAATCTATATAAGCAGTATGTAACTATATATATATATATATATATATATAGGTATGAATACCACTCAGTTATCGATCAAATACATAGTATATGGCACACTATGGTGTTAAGTAATATATTGTTCACCTTGTTAAGATTATTTTAATGATTACATGAAAGTGAGCTTAAAATGCATACTATGTTTACAATGATGTATATGTATGAAAGAATTATGCCAAATGTCATTTGTGGTAACAATTAAGGATGTATTGTTTACTGAGTTATTAAGTTTTGTTGCCTATTTGAATAAGATGTTCTATCACTTATGCTTTTGATATATTGCTGAATGTAGAACTGGAGTCTAAGGTAATTGAAGGTATCAATCGGGAGTATTATTAACTTTATACTTGTATAATTGATTTTCTGTGTTCAAAAGATTATCTGTAAAATTACACTGTTCCCCACTGAGCTTTATAGCTTAGCACGGGTTTTGTTATCCGTGTAGGTAATAGGTTAGACTTGTTTGGGGTTAGGCAGTTGCTATGACTCAACCATTAAAAGAAGGGATCTAGTTTCGAGCAATTTCACTTTTGAGGTTCACAGATGTAACGAGGCTATTTTTAATGTAAATTGTTTTTTCATGTTGGAGTTTTATAGCGGTTTAAGCGTGTTATTTGTAAAACTGAATTATCTGAAGAAATGTAATATATAATGAGAATAGATGTATGAGATGCTTGTACAGATTATTTTGTATTGTTGTGCCCCTGAAGGGCTAAGGAAAACTGTCTAATTTTCAAGTGGATTAGATAAGTTTTTAGGCATTATATTGCCGGATTTTTTATTTGAAAATTAGTCATTTGGACAATTATAGTTTTATCAGCTTACTTAAATTATAAGTATTTCTTTTTGAACAAGCTTGGAGTCGTTAAGTTTGTTAAGAAAAAAAAATTCGGCTTATACTTATTTCAGTTAGACTGTTCAGTAAGGGTGTTACATTATTACTCTAAAAAACTTTAGGGACATTTTAATACTTTGAGTTGATATGTCAATGCCATGTTAGCGCCGTTAACTCAAAATCGATAGAAGTTTGATTTAGGGGCATTTTAGTAACTTTTATTAATATCATGGGCATTTTGTTCCAAAATTAACTATAGGGGCATTTTAGTACCTTGGAGGCAACATCAATGGCATTTTAATACTTTTTCCCTTTATTTTTTCTCAAATTTCCCATTTGTTGTTTTATAATTCTTAATCAATCTAAGAGGTGTAAATATCGATCATTTATTACAATCAAATAAAATTTCTTAATTATTTGGAAAGTTTTCGTGTTACAACCCTCTTTTTGTTAGAGTTTAACGGTTACATGCATCGCATACATGAGCGAAATTTTAAATTTTTTCAACCATAAGGTTTGATCTTGCCATGATTATACAATATAACTATATGAGAATAAGAAAAATCACCTCTGATTTTTGTTGAACAGTTGATTTTACTTCGCACCGGGTTGTCGCAAACCACAGTGTCCAAAATCGAACACCTCCAATGAGTAATCCACACTAAAGAGGGATAAATTGAACCAAAAAATTGGTGTAATACAAGGGCTGGCCGAAAATCTCAAGAGCTAGCTTGAGAAATGGCGCAGAAGAGAGAGAGAGCATAGAGAGAAAAAGACTTTCTTTTCTGTTTTAACTCTTAACTCTTATCCTCATCAGTTAGACCTTTTAATTCAAATTAAAACTCTAACTTTTAAATGAGATAAGACTCTTTAAAATTGCTGGAGAATTATTAATTAGGCCTCTAGGCTTAAATAAATCCAAATTAAATCTTTTCATAAAAGACTATGCACAAAATCCACAAACTAGGCCCTTTGTGCATCTAATTGGATTTAAATACCCAAATGGATTCCAAATCCAACCAAATTAAATATGTGAGTTCCATAACACTTATGTAACATATATAAATTAATTTGGTCCAAGAAAAATCCCTCTAAGCCCTTCTGTATGGAGTTGGCGTGTGGCCCTCTTTTGGAGGGCTTCCGCCAACTTCTTCATTCCTTTGGCCCTTTATAATTCCTCCAATGGACCTATTAATTATTATATCAGTCCTACAACACTTATAGTAGTCTTATAACACTTATAAGACAATAATAATTAATTATAAAATACATTATTTCAATTAGGTCCAATTTACAAAATATTTTTTAAAAGTTCCGCGGACAATTTTTCTTGATCATAATTAATTAAACTCTTTAATTAATTATTATCTTATTCACTTCTCTACCCTCATAATAATATCAAATATTATTATCCTTGTTATTTTACCATTTTACCCTTTTCTCTATATGTGTGTGACCTATTGGGTTCCTGTCCATGTTGGCAGTATAATATGTAATTGTGAGTTCTATTCAAAACTCACATGATTTAAACTCCTTTAAATCATTTTATCAATCTCTATTGATATTTTGATACATCATTATACAAGTCATGATTGGCCTCTAGCTAGGCATAATGACTACCCAAATGTCAGGAAAGTCATATGGTTTGACTGTACCCTTCCATAGAACAGTTACAGTGCAATTACTCCTTTCACCACACTTATCTCAATTAGATTCTGAGTATGGATTTCTGTCAACTCATATAAATCTAATTATGTATGTTCTAATAATTTAACCATTGTTCCTAAAATGCCCTTCATGGATCTCTATCCATCTTGGCAATTTACTCTGGCCAGAGATTCACTGAACAAGGTAATTACAGAAACATACGAGATAACTTCCCTTATTAAATCTGGGATGGTGAATCCTTTGTTAATCACTTAACTACCTTCAAATAGGTCATGATATATCCAACCTCCTAACTATGTTCACTCCCAGTTGGAAGTAAGCAGTTATGGAGTCAAAGCATACCACTTGCTACTTAAGATAACTTTGGTGATCTCAAGTCTAAGGATACTTGCTCCATTGCTATGAAGAGATTCCTCACTGACATAGATTTAATATCCATATGAGGATTCTCTTTGCAGATCTCCAATGAACTTGTTCCTCTAACAAGCATCCATATGTTAGCTTTGATTATCATCCATAATCGCAGTTATGAGAACCACTGCTTGAACCATTCAAGAAGCATAACATGTGCTAGTCTGTCCGAATTAACAATGTCCTATCTTGTTAATTCTATGACTAGGGATATTTAGATATTAACACATTTGCATGCGATAGACATCTCACATCATGAACACCTTTATGATTGCCTTTGCACTGTGTTTATAATATCTAGGACTTCATTTATTAATTTAAGATTTACAAACTCATGTATTCAAACATAGCATTAATAAATGAATGATGCCTTTTATTAAGAATATAAAGTCATACATATGAAAAACATCCCTATTATATGGGCTCTAAGGCATACTCTCTAACACTTTTTTCCTTCCCTATTTTTTTGTAGCCCTTTTTCTCTTCCTCTATTTTTCCTTTCACTTCATGCATATCTCCTTACTCATGGCAATAAAATGGAACCAAGGCCTTCGACGCTTGCATCCTTCAAGAACATCCCTTAATGGATCAGTTTCAAGACCGTATTGAGGATGAGATGGGGATGATAACGGGTAAGCTTTTTCGATCTTAGATACATCAAGAAATTCTTATACTCTATTTTTAACATGTTTATGTGTGCTTTGGAAATTTATATTTCAGGGATAACTATGGAGAAACCTACCGTTGGCACTTGAATCAATTCACAATTAGAACCTTTTTGTTTAAAATGCAGCAATTAGATTCCTAACATTGTAAGGCCATCTCAATTATGCCGTTACTTCAATAATTATCATTATAACTAATGAAAATACCAAATTTTTATTCAAGAAAATATTTATTTTTAGCTTTTCTTAAATATTTAATATAGCTAAATACTATAATAAGTTTATCTTGCTGTTTTTAAATTTTACCATTTTATATAGATATATAATAAAGAAAATTTTATTGTGGGTTAATTATGAAAATCCCCTCAATTTCTATGACCACCCCCGGCGCCCCCTTCCCATACTAGAAAAAAAAACCAAATAGATTCCTAACATCTTATAATTTTCATATCTAACCTTCAATTAAATTTTTCAGTGAAAGTCTAACAGAACGACATTTAGTGATAGACTAAAATTTGTCATTGAATACAAGGTGTAGATACATATATATAGAGTGGTGAATTAGCAACACATTTCATAATCCATCACTAAAAATATTCAAAAAAAATAAATAATAAAAATAATATATTTTGGAATATTATATGTATTGTTTTTTGAAAATAATATCACGAGAGATCCAAATCAATGCAATAAAGTATAAATGGCTTTATACAAAATAGTTAGACACATTCTAAAAATTATTTCATGTTTTTTAATTTTATTATCTTTCAATTTAACATTTGAACAAAGCATTTGTTAATTGAGAGTTTATTTGTAGCTAGATAAGTTTGAAGAAAGCAACCTGATTTAACTATTACTTTTTATAGCTCTCTTTACATGTGCTAAAGTTTTATTTTTAACATGTTCATGTGTGTTTCGAGCATCTATATAGAAATCATTGGATACACCAAAGCTAAATGTGCTTGGATGAGAGAAGTATTAAAATCGGTGACATCTTAGGCAGTCCTCGTGTTGTAACCCTCTTTTTCCTCCTTAATTTTTTGCCCTGTACTATAGCACTTTTCCTCTCTTTTTCCTTTCACTTCATACATATCTCTTTACTCAGGGCTCGGACACACCATTCCATTGCGGTGTTCCAGGAGGAGTGAGCTGTGAAGTAATACCACACTCTTTTAGATGATCATCAAACTCTTGGCTTAAGTATTTGCCACCTCGATCTGATCGAATGGCTTTTATACTTTTGCCAAGTTGGTTTTCTACTTCGTTCTTAAACTCCTTGAATTTCTCAAAAGTTTCAGACTTGTACTTCATTAGATAGACATAGCCATATCTACTGAAGTCATCTGTGAAAGTCACGAAGTAGCTAAAACCACTTCTAGCTTGTGTACTTAATGGTCCACATACATCGATATGTATTAGTTCCAATAAGCCATTAGTCCTTTCACCTTTCTTGTTAAAAGGACTCTTTGTCATTTTTCCATGCAAACATGGCTCGCATGTGTCATAAGACTCTAAGTCAAATGACCCAAGCACTCCAGTTTTGTGGAGTCTTGAAATGTGTTTTTCGTTTGCATGTCCTAAACGACAATGCCAAAAGTAAGTAGGGTTCAATTCGTTTGATTTAACCCTCTTTGTATTAATGTTGTATATCGACTCTTTGTTTTGTAAATCAAGGATATAAAGGCCATTTTGCAACATGGCATTGCCATAAGAAATGACTTGGCGACGAATATGAGCATTGCCATTTTTAATAACAAAATCAAATTCATCATTATCCAAACATGAAACTGAAATAATGTTTCTGCTCATAGCAGGCACATAATAACAATTATTCAAAACAATACAAAGTTCGGAAGGTAAAGTGAGGTGATAGTCGCCTATCTCCATGGCAGCAACTCGTGCTCCATTCCCCACACGGAGGTCCACTTCATTCTTCCCAAGTAACCGCCTATTTCTTAGCCCCTGCACATTTGAACAAATGTGAGAACCACAACTGGTATCCAATACCCAAGTGGTAGAAATAGAAAGGTTAATTTCAACAACAAAAATACCAGAACTGGACGCCTTGGCTCCATTCTTCTTTTGTTCTTCCTTGAAGAGAGCGCAATTCTTCCTCCAATGCCCTATCTTGTTGCAATGGAAGCAAGTGCTCTCACTCTCTTTGAGTTTTGGCGCCTTGGGCTTGGATTGGGCCTGAGGTGCACTCCCACTTGACTTGGGTTTTGCCTTTCCCTTTCCCTTTCCCTTAGCGGGTCCCTTCTTAATTCCCTTTTGAACCATTAGAACGGGATTGGTCTTTCGAATGTTTTCTTCAGCATTCTTAAGCATCCCATGAAGCTCAGTGACTGACTTGTTCATTGCATGCATGTTATAATTCATCACAAATGGATCATAAGCAGCAGGCAATGATCCTAAGATCAAGTCAGTGGCCAATTCCTTTGGCACTAGTACCTCAAGCTTCTCAAGAGTATCAAGATACCCTTTCATCTTGAGTACATGGGTACTAACAGGTGTACCCTCAGCCATCTTGCAAGAAATTAATGCCTTTGTTGTCACGAACCTCTCGTGACGAGCTTGCTCTTGGAACATCTCCTTGAGGTGCACCATGATCGCATAAGCCTCTTGGTCCATAAATTGCTTTTGCAATTCAGGCACCATAGTGGCCAGCATCAGACAGGTCACATCGTTGGAGTCGCTCTTCTTGGTCTCAAAAGTTTCCTTTTAAACCGCAGAGGCGTTCCTTCCTGGTTCTTCAGGCAAAGGTGCATCCAAAACATACGACTTTTTCTCTTGCTTAAGAACTATTCTTAAGTTTCGAGACCAGTCTATGAAATTGGTGCCATTTAATTTGTCCTTTTCAAGGACCGATCGCAATGAGAAATTGTTATTTGAAGATGCCATTTTCAATCTACAATAAAATTTAGCAAGATTAAATGAGGTCTTATTTATGATCCCACAAACCGAATTAATATCCCTTTAAATAATTCACGTTAGTGATTTAATGTGGGCCAAGATCCACTTTTCACAACAACTTATTAGTCAAGCTGAGCTTGTACACCTAACAAGTTAAGTTACTTAGGTAGGAAAACTCCAATCATGTCTCGTACATGACTCTTGGATCAAATGGGCTAACATCTTAAGATGTTATAGCACAACCCATTTATTAGTTGCCTAGGTCCGAGCATCCCTTTCCATGATAAGTCCAACCTACATTCACAACCCATGCCTCACAAAGATAATCGGGCGCATCTAGGACTCCTAGTCTACGTGACCGATGATCGATGCCTTGACATGTTTCGAATTAGGAAGGCAACTTTGTGACTTACTATTTTTAGGGATTCATTTTATTACGGCTTACATGGCATACGCTTTGTCATCCATACATAGCATGCATATATATATAATTGCATAAAGTAAAGCGTGACAAACATGGGCCCAAAAACTTACAACTAAGATTCTATACTATTACATAAGAATCTTCGAGTTGGGCTTCTCCACTCCGGTGGGCTTCGTCTTGATTTACAAAGTCTTCAAATAAATTCTATTCTAAGAAATAAATGAAACTTTTACAATAAAATATAATGGCACGCAGGCCATATTTAATTACAAAAACCCAGGGCCCATGAATGCACCATGCATATCCATTCATCACACCAAACAAGCAAATAAATATACATAGCATTCATGGATCAGACAAAGTCCAATTTTAATCAATTTAGCCAAGCCCATTAATGGAAATTGTGTACTTGAACCTTTAAGAGAAGACCCCGTGATGGGCCTGGGCCGAAGCCCAATGGACTAAATCCTCTTATTGAATAAGTTCTCTTAAAAGCCCAAAACACAAACTAGTTAGATTTGTGCCATAAATCAACTCTAGTATAATTTCCAATTTTGCCATTTTTAATTTTATGTCATACAGCCCATAAACATTAAAAATACATATAATATGTGCTAACATGAATTAAAAATAAAATCATGAAGAACACATATAATAGAACACAGTATTCATGCAAAAACAAACAAACAACAAAACTAGTTGTTTAATGCTTATGTAATGCCATGAAATGCACAAACATTTAAATCAATTTTATGAGTCATTTAATAATCTAATTAAGTCCATAAATATTGATTTAATATTCTGTACCATTTTAATCTAAATGTGTTTTTACCATTTTAATCAAAACAAAGCAAACAATGTTGATTAAACATGTAACAAACACAAACTAGTCATTGTTTTAAGTGATTTTAAAATTAATCAATTAAATTATCATGGACCAGAAATAAAACCAAATTTAAAAAATGTCCAGACCTGATAATTAATCTTTAAATATCACTTACAAACATGCCAAAAACGTTTTTACATATAATTTTGAAAACTAGTTGTTAAACTAGCAATTTACATGCCAACTAGCACCTAGTTTCAAAATTAACATGTACCATCAGGTATAAATAATTAAATCCGACCATTACCAGCCCTAATAACATCTTAGGACAGTATATTAACATGTCATATTAATTATAATACCTATCTAATCAATTAAAATCGTTTTTACACCAAAACAATGCAAAAAACTCAAAACAGAAAATTTCATATTTGCATGTTTTCAAAATAACGATTTTTAATTAATTTTTTCATGCATCTAAAGCACTAAAATAAGCATGTCTAGGCTCTGATACCACTGATGGAATATGACATGGTATGATAATCATGATAGCACAGCGGAAAAACAAAAATTTTATCATACATACCATACATATCCAAAGATAGGAACGAAAACATGCAATTTTAGGGTTTTGAAACTTACAATAGATGATGCCTTTTATTCTTTGATTTTGTGATGTCCAGCAACCAAGATGCCTTTATCCACCTTAGATCTCGATCACCAATGCCAAGGAATAGCCTTTTGCACCACTCCCTCTATTCTCACACACACAATTACACCGTTGGCTTAAAAACGAGATTGCTAGATCTCTTTTTCGGTATTGTGTAAGGGTTATAGTTTGAAGCTACAAAACTTGATTTTGTACTTCTTTAGATTGCTATTACTGCTCAATAACACAAGAGAATGAGGAACAATCCTTTCTCCTTGTGAAAAATTGAACAAAAGAATTAAGAGAGAGAGAGTCACTATTCACGAGTTACTATTCATGCCACAAAAAAATTAGGTTTAGGGTTTTATTTCTTTTAATATATATGCTTATCCTTTGGAAAGTCATTAATCTGAATTCAACTATCCTAAGATAATTAATTCAAACTCTATCACTTCCTAAAGATAAGTAATATATTTTGAATTAAATTCCTTTGAATTTAAATTCAAATTTGAAATAAAACATAAGACATTTAAATAAATGAAATCACTTAATTAAATATATAAGTGATTTAATTTAATTTAAATTCCTTTAGGCTTTAATATTCAATTAACTTAATTAACACAAGATAATTAATTAATTGAAATTAAACCTTATGGGCTGAATTTCTCTCTCTCATGGACCAAAGCCCAATAGCAATATTATAACCCATTACATACATTAATTTGACTTTAATTAAAAGCCCAAATTAATGTCCAATACTTAATTTAAATATTTTAAGCCCAATGCTTTGTGTGCGATCCTATAGGTCCATTTAATGTTGGCAATGAATTAATAAATTAATTCAAATGCTATATATATTCTCTAGCAAGATATTATAGCATTCCAAATTAAATGAAAATGCATATGGCATTTGGTGACCTAATGCAATTTCGCATAGTCCCTTACCCATAAATATCATAATTAATATAAGGCATGGAACTAGTCATCCTTATATACATTAATTCATTTCTTGATATTCCAGTGACACTGAACTCTCAGATAAATAATGATTACTCATTATTTCATCTCGGTATGGCCATACACTTCTCAGTTCACTGATCAAGTGGCCGGTGATATTTTTCTCTCTTATCGAGAGGGGTAATCCCTTCACTTCTCTCATGCTCTCTAACATGAATCAGTGCATACCCAATCATACCCGTACTTGTCACTCTGTTACGAGCACGTTAGGTGTATGTCAAAGTACACAGTAATTCATAAAGAGTTTCATAGAGATTTCAGGTCTAAGAACTCCGATACAAAACTTGCATATGAGAAACACTTATGACTTGTACCATGTAGTGTTCTCATGAGCGGATCGAATCCAAATACCATATTCTTTAACATGTATCTATGATCTCTGATTGACACTCTTGTCCTAATGATCCGTAAGACAGAACTCATAAGATCAGAGAGAGCATACTAGTCTTAATTCATTTGTTATTCCCATAACAATGACTGACTAGGGATATTTAGAATGATGTCTCATTTGTTTCAAGGTCTTACAATCCATGTGCCTCACACATGATAACTTAAACCGAAACAACACTCCTGGATAGTTTTATCAATTGATATGCACAGGAATACAAAGGATAAAACAAATGCCTCATTTTATTAATTTCAAGTGTTTCGTTACAATGTATTGGGGCTAGGGCTTACACTAACAATAAATGACTTTTATATGCTTTTACTAGTTGTAAACTCATTGTTTGCATAATTGAACTTGTACCATGAGTATTGAGTGTAATTGAGCAGAAATAATTACATGGATAATGTTACATATTTTATGATTGTATAATGAACATATGAACATGAGTGTATTGTATGTAAAATTAATAAGTGATCATGATTATGTATATTGATATGTGGTTATAGTGAAGTGTAATTGACATAATTGATTATATAAATGAAATGTATAGTGCATACATGAGTGATTAATGTAATGATATAAATTAGTGTGAAAAGCCTTCATGTTATGCTTGAATTGGACATAGCCGTAAAATATATGGGATAGTGATTCAATACCTTTTGGTATCTAGTGTTAGCACCATAATGGTGTCTAGTGATTAAATACCTTTCGTTATCTAGTGTTTGGCATCATAATGATGTCTAGTGATTCGATACCTCTTGGTATCTAGTGTTGACATTGTACTAGTGTCTAGTAATTTGATACCTATATGATATCTAATGTTCCCATTGTCCACGCCTACATCAAGTTCAAGTTATACAAGTGATTATAATGTAATTAAAGTAATGATAGAGATAAGCATGAATTAGAGAATCATTGATTTATTAATGAATTTCATTATTAATCCTAACGTTTGTATGTAGCTAATCTATATGTAATATAGCTGGTGTATATGTGAAATTGGATATGTAAGGATGGTAATGTAAGATGTATGTGTGATGGATGAGATGTGTATAGCTTATATGTCATATGTTAATTAAAATCAAGTACAAGTTGAACGTTTAGAACTATATGGTTCTGATTCCCACTTTTGGAGTACGTAAAAAGCTTAGAATACAAATTCCAAGTTCAAACCAAATACTAGATGAATTGTTAAGTATTTAAGTGCTAGTCACAACCTTAAGAAAGGAAACCCGATATGGGATTTTGAGGGTTTTTGCCTTAAATAGGAATGGAATGAGTAGTAGACATGATTGTATATTTTTAAAGGTAATAATAGCTTCATTAAAGACAGTAAAAGTAAGTACCAAATAAGTCATGAAAGAAGAGGATAACATGGATGACTGAAGAGTGTGTAATTAGACTGAAAATAATGATAGTGTGTTATAAGTTATATGACTACTTAGTTGTATTTGGTAGTATGTTATTAAGAATGACTTAGCTTTTAAATTATTTTCTTGAGTAGGTAAGAAATTAAAGATGTACATAAAGTGAAGATCGAAAAGTTCATGAATAGTTCTCCCAGAAGATGTAGGCTATAGTAATAATTAAGTAAAGTGTAGCTTTTGAGATGTAAAATGTATACTAAACTAAGTTTTAAAGACTTGGTTAATTTTCTTTTATATCACAATTGTGTTTATTGTAAAAGGTTATTCAAAATGTAATCCAACAAAAAGTTTATTTGATTAAATATTTATGTTTATATTAGTTGATATTTGATATGATTATGATGTTTTGATGGCTTTAACACTCATGTATACTCTTAGAGGGTATTAGGGGGTTACAAGAAGTCCTTATGTTGCGCCTTTCTTTTTCCTCCTCGCCCTCCCTTTTTCACCCTGTGTTGCAGCCCTTTTATCTCCCTCTCTTTTTCCTTCCACTTCACGTATAACTTGTTACTCAAGTCTTTAAAAATAGAATTAAGGCCTCCAACACTTGCATTTTTTAAGAAAATTCCTCCACGGGTCAACTTCAGGACCTTGCTGAGGATAAGATGAGGACAACAATAGACAAGCTTTCCTTATCTTAGATATATTGAGAAATTTACGCCTTGTTTTTAACGTGTTTATGTGTCACACATATAGACCCTACAAAAAGGATATAAGGGTGCCCATAGGGTTGATAACACATTTACAGAAAACTCAAATCTATAAAGATTTCAGTATCATAATTGTGCAATAAATATATATACAAACATGTAATTATGTATAGAGCATTTTAACTATTTACAAGATCACATATATGTAGGCATACATGTATACATATATCAAGTTTATTTATAAGATAATGTTTAAAGATTATACAAAAATTTACTTCACTTCATGATAAATACAATCCTAAAACAAAACTCCTAATAATAAAGCTTTCTACAGGGCTCAAAGAGATCTTGGACATCTATGATCATCCTGACTCCTAAAACCTGCTCCACTGCACCTACACGAGGAAAGGAAAAATTTACCATGTTAAGCATACAGCTTAAAAAGGAGTAAGGCATGCAAATGAATGCATACGAGTACAAGAAAGAAATATGTGTATAATATAATAACTGCATGAATAAAATAAGTGAGTAAATAAAGGCATAATAAGTTAAATTAGATAATCTTACTTGATCTTTGGTGTATTCCATCAAACTAATTTAGAACAAACATGATTGAATAGTTACATGGCACAGAACATAGACTAGATAACTGGTAGCCTACCAATTCTAGTAAGTTTGGGTAACGGGTACAGAATAGAAGGTACTCTTATTGTTCATTATACAAAAGAGGTAATAACCTTATAAATATCATAAATTAGAAAGTGTGGTAGCACCAGTATCAGAAGACACCTTAGTGTCTCAAAAGCAACTATGGATCCTTTTAAGTGTGCATATTCACCCTATACTAAGACTCAGTAGGTCAAAACTAGCATTAAATATCGATAACATACATTCAAAACTAGAATACAGAAGAGATAGATTTATTGTATAATCTTATTCACACATTAGTATCTTAAAGTGCATCATGTTCTCATACTATATAAATAGAAAATTCATGATTTAATGTACAACTATCATACATATATGTATTTACGTGGTTATTATAGCCTTTCCAAAGTAGTTATGGAATTTCATGAAATTTCAAACAAAATCAGGTAACCAAACATAAGAATATATTTTATGAATGCATAAAATAGGGGGTACCTAACTAAATTTAGGTTTAATTCAATCGGGTGTTCCCCATTCTGGATTGAATTCAATTGAGTGACCTGACTAGATTAAAACCAATCCAACCGGGTAGGTGTATTGAATAAGTTACCTAACTAGATTAAGGTTTAATTCAGTCAGGTAATACCCATTCTGTATTGACTTGACAAACTAACCCAACTAGTTTAAAATCAACCCATCCGAGTTGATACACCGAATAGGGTACCCGATTGGATTGAAATTCAATCCAATCAGATAAGGGGCATTTTATACTGAATAGGCTTAGTTGACCTAACTGGATTGAGATTAATCTAGTTGGGCAGCTGGCATTCTAAACTAAAAAATAACATACCACTCAATTGGATTGGCTTCCAATTCAACCGAGTAGATGCAAAAATTCTAAAACCTATATATCACCTTCTTTAATTCACTTGTATAGAGTTTGAGGTTATGCAAATGAAATTTTCAGGCAAAAAGTCCTTCTAAACAAATTTTCCATTGTAAATCTAGCTTCTAATGCCACAATAATTAATTAATTTGGATCATTCTATCAAAAATTCTACCTACAAAATAATGGACTGCTTTGTTTTATCTTCAAATTAGATCTTGGGGGTCTTAAGGTCTAAAGCCCACTTTAGTCTCTTCACATAAATTAAAGAAATATCTTCCTAATTTAATTTGCTATTGGTCTCATTAAAGTTAGTAACCCACAACTCAAGTTATACCTTAATTGTTCCCTGCAGGTTTGATGGAACCTGCTGCAGATT
The DNA here is from genome assembly GCA_037975025.1 of Excoecaria agallocha. Taxonomy (NCBI): domain Eukaryota; kingdom Viridiplantae; phylum Streptophyta; class Magnoliopsida; order Malpighiales; family Euphorbiaceae; genus Excoecaria; species Excoecaria agallocha. The sequence continues at coordinate 32,698,492 of CM075816.1, forward strand.
TATCCTCTCTTGCTTTTCTCTGTAATTTCCTCTTTACATGCACATTTTAACGCCCTCTTTCATTCCTTCTAACATCAATACTACTAAAAATAATTTCTAGCAACAATACATAGAATTAAACATACACAAATTAAATACTCCCTTACCTCCTTGGTGACTTATAGCTTTAAGCTCTTAGACCTTCTCCTTACCGTTGTTCATCCCTTGTTCTTTAGCTATTATCACAAAACCTTATGAATTAATATACTAAAATCTGAGTTCACATCTTAATTTGTATATCTTAAGAGTAAAAAAATAAAAAAATGAAAATTTCTATTCAATTTCTATAATCTTACCCACCTTAATTACTTAAGTAGTACAAATTCTCTATTGTACAATTCCAGCAAAAAAAAATAGAATTTTAGAGTGAAAAATAAGAAGGAGAAAAGAAGAACAAAATTTGAAAATGATGGATTCACTTAGAGGGCCAGCCAAGCTTCCTAAGGAGGTAGATTTTTCCCCCATTAATTAGCAAACTTCTAGAAGTTAAAGTTTGTTACTCTTCCATTGGATGATTATTTTAATCTTTTGGCAAATACACTTTTGATCCCTCATTAAAATTTTTAATTACCAATTGTAATATAATATTATTTCCTACTTCAATTTAAGCCCCAAATTCGTAATTTGCAAACATATAATCCACAACTCACATAATACACCGATACGCAAAATAAATGCATAAATACCAATTGTGTCATTAAAGATCAATTAAGACTTATATGTATTAAAACACATGCCTACACACTTTTAAATATGTTCTAATTCCAACCAAGGTATTATTTAGGGCCTTACATTATGTGTGCTTTGGGAATTTATATTTCAGGGATAACTACAGAGAAACCCACCCTTGGTGTTTGAGTTAATTCACAATTAGAACCCTTTCGTTTAAAATGTAGCAATCAAATTCTTAACATTACATAGGCATTTCAATTATGCCCATCTTTCAATAATTCTTGTTATAACTATCAAAAATATCAATTTTTTTATTCAAGAAAATAATTTTATTTATCTTTTCTTTAAATTTTACTATTTTTATCTAGATATATTATAAAGAAAATTTCATTATTGGTTAATTATGAAAATTCCCTTATTTCCTATGACTTTATTTTAATTTAACCCCTAAACTGGAAAAAGGACCAAATCAATTCGGCGAATTAGCGACGTATTTTATAATCCACTACTAAAAATGTTCAAAAAAATAAAGAATAAAAATAATATTTTGGAATATCATATGTATTGCTTTTTAAAAATAATGTCACAAAAATCCAAATCGATGCAATATAATATAAATAAGCTTGCTCAAAACATTCAGACACATTCTAAAACAAATTTTTATCTTTTAATATGATTATTTTTTGATTTAGCATTTGAACTAATCATTTGTAAATTGAGATTTTATTTGTAGTTAAATAAGTCTAAAGAAAGTGACCCAATTTAACTATTAAATTTTATAACTCTCTTTACATGTATTGAAGTCTTGTTTTTAACATGTTTCTTGTGTGTTTTGAGAAACCATAAAGAAATCATTAGATACGTTGAGAAATTTGCACTTCGCGATCCTGTTATGATCGGGGATCTACATATGAGACCTTATGTATGAAATTTCATATAAAATGTCTTGTGGGATCATACCAACACTAATTCACTGGATATCCCTTCAAAACTCTAAAGTTAAAAATACATAGGTGATAGTAGTACTAAGATTAGTGGCCTCTTGGGAAATCTTTGTGTTGCATGTTTTTTTTTCTCAGCTTTTTTTTTTTTGCTTCATGCTACAACCCTTCTCTCTCCCTCTCTTTTTCCTTCCACTTCACTTATATCTCCCAAATCAAAGCTTTGAAAATGGAACCAAGGCCATTGGTGTTTGCATCTGTTTGGAACATCACTCTACAAATCAACTCGAGGACTGCGTAGAGGATGAGATGGAGATTACTGCTAATGAGCTTTTACTATCGCAAATACATCATTCAAAATACTTACTAGACACCAGTCAAAAAAAGTAGTACTATAATGGGTAACCCCTTGAAAAAAAAATCATGTTGCACCCTTTAATTGGTGTCAAGCAAGTATACTAGATCGCTAGTAATATAGGATAATAAGATTAAGACCTTGAATATCAAACCCAAGAGAACATGGATTGCTAAGAATAATGTCTATAACTGAGCTGAATCAATCTAAGATTATTTTCCAAGTTTTTGAATTGAAAACAAGAACTAAACTAAATTAACAATAAAGCAAAATAAAGACAAAAACTAGACTAACATAAATTAAATACAAAACAATAACCAAAACACTTCTGCTAAAGGAACTATCCAGCTCAACTTTTATTACAATTACTCAAATCAAAATTACCACAAGTGATTATGAAAAAATAAATTAAATAAAAATAGATATCTTATTTAGAATATCATTCTAAGTATTAAATCTTCTATTTAGGAATAATATAACACCTAGCATAAAGATCCAATTTTAAATCCTAAACCTTCATTAGACCTTCTTTCAAGATATCTAAATCTAGCTCATTCTTAATTCAAAATTATTAAATTTAAATCAACTTATGAATAATAAATCATTGCCTCAATTCTCAGAATGCAACAATACCGATGAAGAATAAGCTAAGAATATGCATATTAATGATCAAAGTCTAAATTAGCATTCAACCATATATTCAAAACATTAAACACCAATTCAAACATAACCAACGATAAGATTTGACATAGGAAATAAGAAATTACAACTCGCAATCAAATTAAGCTCAAATCCTAGCCTTTATAGTAAAAGAATGAGGGTTCAAGTTTCCCTCAACAAAAGTAAAGAATTACTTACCAAACATAATTAAAATGAAATAAAACTAAAATAAAGAGATACAATACTCAGGAAGCTTCAAACTTGCCCTTGATGACTTCTTAGAATAACAGTAGAAAACTTGAATCTTTTATAGAATTGCAAACTAAGAAAATAAGAAAACTAAACTAAAAATACTATACAATCTACCAAAGAAAACTAGGGTTAACTATGAAGAAAAATTCATAATTCTAACAAGCCTCCCTCTTCTGATGCTTTAAGTATGCTTTTATACTGTCAATAGAAGAAGTTTTGGTGTTTTGATACTTCCTAAACCAAATTGCAACAAAGTTTTATCATGTTTAAAAGTCTTTCACTCAACAAAGGCCTTGAAATACTCGACTGAGGCAATAATGTACTCCGGTGAGATGCTTAGAGTTAACATATGGGTGCTTGTTAGAAGAACAAATACATTGAAGATATATCATGAGAAACTTCACATGTATAAATGATTTATGTCAATAAAGTATCTCATTATATTAGTATTGTAAGTGTTTTTAGACTTAAGATCACTAAGATATCTTAAGTAACAAGTGTTTTGCTTTAACTCTATTACTTTTACCCTGAGCATAGCTTAGGGATTGGGCACAAGATGACCTAATAGAAGATAGTTAAGTGATCAATAAAGAAATTACCACTCCTGATTAATAGTAGAGAATTTATTTCACATATCTTGTTAATTTTCCTTATTTGGAATCTCTAGCCAAAGTAAAATGTAAAAGCGATTAAGATTCACAAAGGCATTTTGAGAATAAGGAAATATTTACTAGATGTAACATATTTTGGGTTTAATCAAACAAACTTGATTAAGCTTTGAGTTGATCGAAATCCAAGCTTAAACAAGAATGAGATAAAGAAATGGTAAAATAAGAAATGGCATACAACTATACATGGAAGTGTAATGTAATACCCTATACCTGATTATATTGAAATGAGTATCAAGTATTACAAAAAACAGTTACTTTAATTAAATTGGTGATTTAATCACCTTATAAATTTGACTGTAATTTTTTTTGCCAAATAAGAGTTGCAACTGTTCTTAACCCTCCTGCACATTTAAATATAAACAATCCCAATATTTCTTGACAACCTCTCAACCTCCAACAATATTCCATATGGCGATATCAACCATCAATAATTAGTCAAGCATAATTAAACATCAACTACTACAAATTATGTATTTGAATTCCATAACTATACAAATAGATATATTTATATATTATCCATTTCTATATTTACAAGATTCTTTACAAATATAAGTGCCATTTTTCTTTCTTCTCCCTTTGAATGCTCAATTTTTCAAGTCCCTTCTTAAAGCTATATGCTTACTATACACCTACGCATAGTAAATAACTACATACTAAACAAATCACACCCAGTGGTGGATGCTTATACTAGCATGTTCCATGCATATTCCACACATACACACAAGTATGCAATGACATGTTAGTTTAACATAGTTAAATAAAATTCATTTATTCAATTTTCAAACATAATTTCTTTAATTCCTAGCATATATTACAAATTTTGCACAGTTATCTAATTATATGGTTATTATTTTCTTTTTTCTATTGTTCATTACTATTTTTCATTATTTTCTTTATTTTATCACATTATTATTATTATTATTATTATTATTATTATTATTATTATTATTATTATTATTATTATTATTATTATTATTATTACATGCTTTTTTTATTTATTTACAATTTTGTCATTAAAATTATGATTTTGCCATTAAAATTGTCCTTTTTCACAAAATTACAATTTTACCCCTAAAACTCCAACTTATCACCAAAATTACCATTATGTCACTAAAATTCCATTTCACTCTAAAATTACTATTTACCCATAAAATGTCAATTTCATCATGTATTTATAAATTTGTCACTTAATTGTATATTTGATCACATACTTACAATTTCGCCACTGTTTCATCAATTTTATCACATATTTAGAATTTTGCCATTGGTTCATCAATTTTATTACAAAATTATAATTTTTCCACTAGTTCATCAATTTCATCACTTATTTACAATTTTGTTCTCAATAGCTTCCCATGGAAACCTATGAACCAAATATATGGGACAAGGACCCCAAAGGTCCAAAATTGTCAAAGTGACCACTTAAAGGGGTCAAACGCTTCGATCACTATATAACGCACTCTGTGTGACTATGTAGATCGCTATTGGCCTATAAATGTGAGTCACCATGACTCAATACTGTAGTGTATGTCCCTATAGCTAGCCAATTATGTCCTATAATTTCAGTTTCAACACTAATGACTAATGGCAAAATAGATTATCATTCCATTACCTTTATTCATATATTTTAATCATTCCCTTCATGATTTCACATTATGTAACAACAAATAATTATGTACCATGCTCGTTGGCCATCATTCATCACTTTTCATTATTCAATGTCATTTTCATTAATTCTTTCGGCAAATTCACATCATTAAATAATATTTCAAGAATGTACGCATTAATACTCATACTTATATGAATTCGACCAAGCATTAAAATCATAATTTAATTTCCATTCTTAATTTCATATTAATCTCTCATTTAATTAGACTAATATTAGTTCAAGTATGAAAATTATCATCAATTTCCTACCAAGACCAATTCCGCCACATCATAATAGGCCTCTAAATTACCCTTTTTTTCATTTGTTTCAAATATGTTTTTAAGGCATTTACTACATAATTATGCCATAAGATCATCAATATCACATGCACTTGAATTTTTCATATATTTACATAATGCATTCCAAATTTTGCTCTATCAAATTACAAATTTTGATATCAATTTAAACCTACAAATTACCTTATTTTACATTTAATTTAACTTTCATACACTTAATTTCGAAAAGGCACATCATTCACACAAATTCCAATCACGTATATAATCATGAAAATTAGGAAAATATGTAAGTTTTAGATATCCACAAACCTTATCTCCTATGCTCCTTTGCTAAGCTTTCTTTTCTTTTTCTTTTCATTTCTTTCTCCTTCATTCCTTACCTTATTCTTCACTAAACCAAATTTCATGGAGAAAAATCCATTCAATTATTCTCAATTATACTTTCAATTTCAATAAATTTTACATGTATACAAATTATATTAATCAATTCTAATACTAATCTCTAAAAATTCTAATGTATAACTTATTTAGTGTAAAATTTCTCTTTACAATTTCTCCAAAATTCCTTAACTTATTGTTCACTAATCACTTGCTTATGGTAGGAATGATTGTAAAACCTCAAAATTTCATCTGACATGCATAGTATATTCTAGACCATGAATAGTAACCCTAGGATAGTTTTTGGTATGACTACAGTAGTATAGCACAGTAAAATATATAGATGCTTAAGTGTTAAACATGCTCGAGCCAAAGAAATTTGAGGATGGGTGACCTATTGACAAGTTGTAGTTAACAATTAAATGAGATAATATGAGTTAAATGAAGTTTAGTGGTATAATTTAAGAGAAAATTAAGCTTAAATAGGTCCCCAAATCATATAGAGAAGGAATTCTTCGGTATCGTAAAAAGGTTAACCATAAGTTTGATCGGACTCTAAAAAATTCTCTAGACCTCCAAAAACTATTTTGATTATATATATCCATTATAAATAACCTAAATGAGCTATTAGAAGTGAAAAATAAATTTTCTAATTGTTTCAAAATTTTGGATTTTAGACCAACTAATTTTGGCTCTGGAACTGAAAGTATACCGAAACAATATTGGAATAACTTAAAATTTTAAAAACATATTTCCTCATATGTTATTGCATGTGAGAAAAAATTTAGACCATTCTGAGGACTGGAACATTAGTTTCTAAAAAATGGTAAAAAACGGAGGTTAAATTAATTAGTGGGCTTAAATGCCATATTTAATTTATCTAAAGGCATAAATGTCCTTTAAAAATGAGCCATAATCACCTATATACATCAGCATAGAATAAAGAGGTGTATGAACCAATGAAACCTTGACAAGTGGCTTAAAAAAATAATTCATTGGATTAAATAGTAATAGAGGAATCTTAGCCATTGGTTTGGTGGAATTAAGGTCAGCCTAGAGAAGTCTATAATCCTCTATAATTCTACCCAAAAATATACAATTCTCCCCCCTTTCTTCTTGAAAATCTGAACCATGCTTCCTTTGGGTATCCCACTATTTGCTTCTCATTTCTTCTAATTTCCACAAAATCTCACGCCCTAATTTCACTCACATATATTAGAAAACATCCTCTTCAACATGGACATCATTTTGGGGCAGAAAGAAGCTAGAAAGTGGAGGATTTATAATGAGATAAAGTAACCCTAAATAGGTAAATTATTGAGTTATTATTAGAACTAATTGGGGATTTTATTATAGACTTGTAGAGTATCATTAGCATGATTATTCAGTAGCAATTAAATTTTTAAATTCATAGCATAAGCTTACTAATTTCTCCTCCATAATTTTGGCCTAAAGAGAAATTCCAAGGAAAAGAGAAAAGCAAGGAGAAGAAAGGAATCAAAAAGGAATAATAAGTGATTTTCAAGCTACTTTGAGGTTAGTGGATATATTTATACACTTAATTTCATTTATTCCCTTGAATTTATATTAAATTTACATTAGCCTAGAGAAGTCTATAATCCTCTATAATTCTATCCAAAAACATACAATTCTCCCCCCTTTCTTCTTGAAAATCTGAACCATGCTTCCTTTGGGTATCCCACCATTTGCTTCTCATTTCTTCTAATTTCCACAAAATCACATGCCCTAATTTCACTTACATATATTAGAAAACATCCTCTTCAACATGGACATCATTTTGGAGCAGAAAGAAGCTGGAAAGTGGAGGATTTATAGTGAGAGAAAGTAACCCTAAATAGGTAAATTCTTGATTTAATATTAGAACTAATTAGGGATTTTATTATAGACTTGTAGAGTATCATTAGCATGATTATTCAGTAGCAATTAAATTTTTAAATTCATAGCATAAGCTTACTAATTTTTCCTCTATAATTTTGGCCTAAAGAGAAATTCCAAGGAAAAAAGAAAAGCAAGGAGAAGAAAGGAATCAAAAAGGAAGAATAAGTGATTTTCAAGCTACTTTGAGGTTAGTGGATATATTTATACACTTAATTTCATTTATTCCCTTTAATTTATACTAAATTTACATTATGTCACTAAGTGAACATAGGTATAATTAAAAATTAAATTGAGATATTATGGTATAAAGATGTAATATCATGAAATAAATGAGAAACAATGAAGAAAATAAACAAAAAGATAATGAACATCAAGTGGATGAATTATTTATTAAGGTGTACTATATGATATTTTGATAAATAATTAAATATTTAATTTGAATTAGGCATTATAATGATGAATAAACATAAATTGATAAATTGGAACTTAAGATTTCAATTAGACACAAAGTTATGTATATGAACATAATGATGTTCACAAAGGTAATAAAGTAATAATGATAAATTTTAAATGTATATCAATACATAACGGTCCAAAATGATCATTAAAACAAGTAAGGCATGATAATACATGAAAAACCATGATGAAAGTATGAGTACATTACATGGACAAATGGTACTTTACATGGTATGATATGATAATTTGATGATTATTGGTATATCAAGCATAAAATGTATAATACTATGATGAATGAGTATACCGTGATTGATTTGGGCTTAAGATAACATGTGGACATAATGGTTGTTATGTGAACATAATGGTATACTATTATGTAACTAAGAGTTACTAATGCATAATGGATGTATGTCAACATGTAAATACATAAATTGATCTTGGGAATGTATATAACATAAGAAATAATGAGAAAACACATGGCATGCATGAGTATATTAAAAGGCTTAAGGGTATAATCTAAGAAAATGCTATGATTTCATCAAGGTTGTATGATAACTATCATATATGTGACAATTTCATATGTGATGTTGATAAATGAACGTGAAAGGAGAATGCATGATATGTGACATAATGGAAATATCATAAAGAATCATGTGGAAATACAATATAAAGTGAAATAATTAATTGCTCTTAGTGTACAGTGGGTAATCCAGGACCATAGGATATAATAGCTAGCTATAAGGACCCATATATCGCAGTAACACCACGAGATCATATTTTTATTGAGGGATGGCTACACTCAAGTAGTCACCTCACACATACTGAGGGATTGCTATGCTCAAGTAGTCACCTCACACATACAGTTATACAGTATATACATATAGCCATACAGTATACACATACAGTCATACACCATACAGTTGTCATCCTGCATATTCGGTTCAAGAATTTCATTGTATGTTACTAGGGGTAAAACTATAAATATGCAAAAAATAGGGACTAAATGGTAAATTATACATAAAAGATATCACATGTGTGATTAAATAATAAATAAAATGAAATATGTGATTAATAGATTAAGAAATGGTAAAAATATAATTACATGATAAACTAAGGGTAAAATCGTAATTTGATATTGAAAATGCAGTTAGAAAGGTTAAAATAGTCAAATAGGCAAAAAAGGTAAAATTGTAATTAATGAAAAATTTCAGGGACCAAAATGTAATTTATCACTTCATGGGTAAGCATAAAGACCAAAATGTAAATTTTCCAATTAAGATAAAATAAAAGCCAAAGGAAGCAAAAAAAGTCAAAGTAGAGGTCAAACAGGGTTAAACACGAAGAATAAAAAGTTTAAGGACCAAACTATAATTTGCCATCACATGAAAAAGTACAGGGGCTAAAATATAAATTTTGAACTTAGAATGGGATAAAAGCAAAAGGAAACCAAAAGGGATAACATTAGAGTAAATTTTGCTTAATAATGAGAAATAGGAAAACCTCAAGGACCAAATGGTAATTTGCCATTTAAGTAAGAATTATATGAGGTTTAATATGAAAAATAAATCTAAAAGATTAAATAGTAAATTAAGACAATAAGAGAATAAAATTTGACTATATTAATTAAAAGTAACATAAAGGGATAAAATGGTAATTTATCTAAAGTTATTTTTATATAGATAAAATTTTGTGTAGTTATATCCACCACTAGATAATAATGTTGCTTAGCGTGTGGTTTGTTTGATTGTGCACAAGGATAGGTAATTGAAGACCTGACGATAGAGAAGAAAAGTGGCATGTGCATGTAATACTTTTGTGGGCGTGAAACTTAACCGTGTAATATATTAGACAGTTAAAAATTGACATGGGATGTATTGTATTGTGTACCCAATGTTTGATATCGGAAACTTATATTATGATGGTTGCGTAGCTGTGATTATATGATTGCATTGTGATAATGTGATGAGATCAAGATTAGAAGTGCTTTGATTGTCATTGGAGTATTGGAGTTGTTGGTTGCCTTTTGGGAGTGTTGTTTTGCCAATTTATAGGGTTGGGTAGCTCGGTTTGCAAGCCATTATGCTGTCAAAATTTTTAAAAAATGAATAGTAACCTTGTGACATGAAGATGAATTTAGAAACTCACGATCAAATTTGGAACTTACCCAACATTACAAAAGATCAGTTAACTTAGTAATCATGTGACGTTGCTAATGAAAACATATGGCATATGGAATTATAAATGAAAGTAGGGTGTTACAATGATGACTGAAATTGGATTTACATGGGAATTAAGGTGGAAATCAAGTTAATTTAAAGAAAGAGGAAATAAAAATGGAGGAGTTATGGCATGGGGTGAATTCGACCATTAAAAAGGAAGATGATGCATGTGTGTGTTCCATGAAAGTTCCAAAATCTTCCATCCATTTATATATACCTAAATGGATTTCAAGATTAATTTAAACATTATTTAATCTAAGGGTTATAATTAGTCAATTTGTCATCCTTCTATTAGTTCCAAATTTTCTTTGTGTAACTTCCATGAAAATATGTCCATAAATATAGAAAAAAATTTCTTTTGGTGTGTACAAATTTTTAGATCAAAACTGTGTCATTTCAGTGAATTTTCTAATCCAATGGTAATTTTTTCAGTTTGGTAATTCACTTTTATATCTAAATTTTATTTCTATTTTCATATTTAAAAATTTCGTTGTACAATTTATAATAAACCCCATGATCAAATACTTTTAAAAGTCTTGGATAATTTTTTTAACCTTGGTTAAACACAGTCAATGAGTGCAATTCTCACACTAAACCCATTACTTATTTTTTATTTTTGACTTTTGAAATCCTATTTGACCTCAATTTTGCATCAAATTACATCCACATGCTCTCCATGAATTGTACTTTATAGTGTTCATAAAAAAAATACATTACAATTTCGAATGGTACTATTTATGGCCTAAAAAGTACTATCCACAAAATCAAGATTTTGAGGCATTATAATTCTTTCCTACTAATTAAAACTTCATCCTTAAAATTTATTTGGATTAAACAGCTTTGGATATTGCCATCTTATGGTCTCCTTTAGCTCCCACGTAGCTTCTTCAATCTTGTGGTGAGTCCAGAGTACTTTGACTAGTGGTATCCATTTGTTCCTCAGCTGTCTATCTCTCTTGCAAGTATTCTCATCGACTCCTCATCATAAGTTAGGTCAAATCATATTTGCACTTTTACTAGTTTAATAATGTATGTTGGGCCAATCGATATCTTCATAGCATGGACACGTGAAAGACATCATAAATATGCTCTAACTCAAGTGGTAAAGCTAGTTGGTAGGCTACTAATCTCACACATTCTAAAATCTCATATAGGCCAATAAACCTAGTGATGGAATATGACATGGTATGATGGTGATGATAACACAGCGGAAAAATAAAAATTTTATCATACATACCATACAATTCCAAAGCAAGAAACGAACATGCAATTTTAGGGTTGTAAAACTTACAACTTTAGATGCACTTTAATATTTGGTTTTGGCGATGGCCAGCAATCAAGAGTGACTTATCAACCTTTGATCTTCTTTGCCAATGCCAAAAGAACAGCCTTTAAGCCACTCTTCTCTATGTTCACACACACAATTGCAAAGACGGCTTAAAATCGAGATTGCTAGCTCTTTATTTAAGTATCGTGAATGGCAATTGATTGAAGCTACAAAATTTGATTTTACACTTCTCTAAGGTTGCTATTACTACCCAAGATCACAAGAGAATGAGGAACATTCTTTTCTCCTTGTGAAAATTTGGCCAAAATAAAATTGTGAGAGAGAGTTACTATTCACGCCACACACAAAATTAGGTTTTCTTTTTTTTTTTTTTTTTGCTTTTTTCTCTCATCCAATATATATATTATCTTATTTATTAAGTGATAAATCTCAAATATACTACCTTAGGATAATTAATATTAGCTAAAGATAATTAATATTTGCCTTTATCACTTAATTAAAATAAGTAATATTTATTGATAAAAACTCTTTTAATTTATCCAAGATAAAAACAAAAGACATATTAATCAAATTAACCACTTAATTAAATAGGAATATACAAGACATATTAATCAAATAAACTACTTAATTAATATAAAGGACATGCTGAAATTTCTTGATTTCTCTCTAGGAATTTCGGCCAATAGTATTCCTATTTAAGTGATTTATTTGATCATAATTCTTTTAGGCTTTAAAACACAATTAATTAAATTAATACAAGACATTTAATTAATTAAAATTAAACCTTGTGGGCTGAATTTCTCTCTCTTATGGGCCAAGGTCCAATAGCAATCTAATAATCCATTACACACATTAATTTGACTTTAATTAAAAGCCCAAATTAATGCCCAATACTTAATTTAAATATTTTAAGCCCAATGCTTTATGTGCGATCCTATAGGTCCATTTAATGTTGGCAATGAATTAATAAATTAATTCAAAGGCTATAAATATTCTCTAACAAGATATTATAGCATTCCAAATTAAATGAAAATGCATATGGCATTTTGTGACCTAATGCAATTTTGCATAGTCCCTTACCCAAAAATATCAGAATTAATATAAGGCATGGAACTAGTCATCCTTATATATATTAATTCCTTTCTTGATATTACAGTGACACTAAACTCTCAGATAAATAATGATTACTCATTATTTCATCTCAGTATGGCCATGCGATTCTTAGTTCACTGATCAACTGGACGATGATATTTTCTCTCTTATTGAGAGGGGTAATCCCTTCATTTCTCTCATGCTCTCTAACATGAATCAATGTATACCCAAGCATACCCGTACTTGTCACTCTGTTACGAGCACGTTAGGTGTATGTCAAAGCACACAGTAATTCATAAAGAGTTTCATAGAGATTTTAGGTCTAAGAACTCTGATACAAAACTTGCATATGAGAAACACTTATGACTTGTACCATGTAGTGTTCTCATGAGCGGATCGTATCCAGATACCATGTTCTTTAACATGTATCTATAATTCCTGATTGACACTCTTGTCCTAATAATCCGTAAGACAGAACTCATAATATTAGAGAGAGCATACTAGTCTTAATTCATTGTTATTCCCATAATAATGACTGACTAGGGATATTTAGAATGAAGTCTCATTTGTTTCAAGGTCTTACAACTATGTGCCTCACACATGATAACTTAAACTGAAACAACATTCTCGGATAGTTCTATTAATTGATATGCACAGGAATACAATGGATAAAAAAAATGCCTCATTTTATTAATTCAAAGTGTTTTATTACAATGCATTGGGGCTAGGGCTTACACTAACAATCTCCCACTTGCACTAGTCCCAATTGGGCATAGCCCTAAGACCGAACGCTCTCAAATGAGCTTCGTACAGATTTGGACGCAACTGTTTCGTCAAAGGATCTGCTACATTGTCTTCACTTGCTATCTTGCTAACCTTGATGTCCCCACGATCAATGATTTCTCTGATCAGGTGGTACCTCCTGAGTATGTGTTTGGATTTCTGGTATGACCGAGGCTCCTTAGCCTGTGCTATGGCCCCGTTATTGTCACATAAAATTTCTAATGGATCTAGGATGCTTGGGACCACTCCTAATCCAGAAATGAAATTTTTAATCTAAACAGCCTCTTTTGCAGCCTCACTTGCTACAATATACTCAAATTTTGTAGTTGAATCGGCAACGGTCTCTTGCTTCGAGCTTCTCCAACTGACAGCACCACCATTCAACATAAAAACAAATCCAGATTGCGATCTAGAATCCTGAATGCTGGTCTGAAAAGCAACATCGGCATAACCTTGCATGACGAGCTCTTCTTGACCACCATACACTAAGAAGTGATTCTTAGTCCTTCGCAGGTACTTCAGAATCTCTTTTACAGCAGACCAGTGCTTCTCACTAGGGTCTTGCTGAAACCTACTGGTTATACTTAGTGCATGAGCAACATCCAACCTAGTACATAACATAGCGTACATGATAGATCCAATACCAGATGCATATGGAATTCTACTCATGTTGTCCCTTTCCTCTTTGGTTTTAGGGCACTGCTCTTTAGTCAAAGGAACTCCCAAAGCCAAAGGTATGTACCCCTTCTTTGAGTCTCCCATACTAAAACGCTTTAGTATTTTGTCTATGTACTTTTCTTGACTTAGTCCCAAGAGCCGATTCGATCTATCTCTATAGATTCGAATACCAAGTATTGTCTCGGCTTCACCTAAGTCTTTCATTGAGAAACATTTTTCCAACCATTGCTTAACCTTTTGCAATGTTGGAATGTCATTCCCAATGAGAAGGATGTCGTCCACATATAGGACCAAAAATACTACTATGCTCCCACTAACCTTCTTGTACACACAAGGCTCATCTTCATTCTTGATGAAGTTAAATTCTTTGACTGCCTCATCAAAACGAAGATTCCAACTTCGGGATGCTTGCTTTAATCCATAAATGGATTTTTAAAGCTTGCAAACCTTCTTAGGATGCTTGGGATTGACAAAACCCTCAGGCTGTGTCATATACACATCCTCAAGTAAATTTCCATTGAGGAAAGCGATTTTGACATCCATTTGCCATATCTCATAATCTTGATATGCAGCTATGGCAAGCAAGATCCTAATGAACTTGAGCATGACTACTGGCGAAAAGGTCTCATCATAGTCTATACCATGAATTTATCGAAAACCTTTTGCTACTGTCTACCTTTGTAGGTCTTATCAGCTTTAATTTTGAATAGCCATTTGCATTCAATTACCTTAGCACCTTCCGATGGATTAACCAAGGTCTAAACTTGGTTATCGTACATTGATTGCATCTCGGATTTCATGGCTTCAAGCCAATTTTTCGAGTAGCTTCTCGGTAAGTAGTAGGATCCTCACAATCTACTAACTCAATGGTGTCACTGTCAGTGATTAGAAATCCATATCTCTCAATCACCTGACGTACCCTACCAGACCTTCTAAGTACTTGTGTAATGGGTTCTTGTTCCACAACTGGTTGTGAACTTGATCCCACTTCCAACTCATCCTCTATAGGAGCCTGTGGCACTTGAATTTCTCTAAGTTCTACTTTACTCTCACTGTCTTTCCTGAGAAGGAACTCCTTTTCCAAGAAAACAGCCTTGCGAGCAACAAATACTTTGTTCTCGGCTTGTGAGTAAAAGTAGTATCCCTTTGTTTCTTTGGGATAACCCACAAACAAGCAGACAGTGGATTTGGACTCTAGTTTGTCAGATATTAATTTCTTAACATGTGCTTCACAGCCCCAAATCCTAAGAAATGACATATTAGGTTCTTTCCCAGTCCATACCTCATATGGTGTCTTCTCAACTGCTTTAGTTGGAGTACGGTTTAATAGAAACGCAACAGTTTCTAATGTATAACCCCAAAAAGAGATAGGAAGATTAGCTTGACTCATCATAGATCAAACCATGTCCAACAGAGTTCGATTTCTCCTTTCGGACACACCATTCCATTGCGATGTTCCAGGAGGAGTGAGCTATGAAATAATACCACACTCTTTTAGATGATTGTCAAACTCTTGGCTTAGGTATTCGCCACCTCGATCTGATTGAATGGCTTTTATACTTTTGCCAAGTTGGTTTTCTACTTCGTTCTTAAACTCTTTGAATTTCTCAAAAGTTTCAGACTTGTACTTCATTAGATAGACATAGCCATATCTACTGAAGTCATCTGTGAATGTCACGAAGTAGCTAAAACCACCTCTAGCTTGTGTACTTAAAGGTCCACATACATCGGTATGTATTAGTTCCAATAAGCCATTTGTTCTTTCACCTTTCTTGTTAAAAGGACTCTTTGTCATTTTTCCATGCAAACATAGCTTGCATGTATCATAAGACTCTAAGTCGAATGACCCAAGCACTCCAGTTTTGTGAAGTCTTGAAATGTGTTTTTCATTTGCATGTCCTAAACGACAATGCCAAAAGTAAGTAGGGTTCAATTCGTTTGATTTAACCCCCTTTGTATTAATGTTGTATATGTACTCTTTGTTTTGTAAATCAAGGATATAAAGGCCATTTTGCAACATGGCATTGCCATAAGAAATGCCTTGGCGACAAATATGAGCATTGCCATTTTTAATAACAAAATCAAATTCATCCAAATCCAAACATGGAACTGAAATAATGTTTCTGCTCATAGCAGGCACATAATAACAATTTTTCAAAACTAAACAAAGTCCGTAAGTAAAGTGAGTTGATAGTCGCCTATCTCCATGGCAGCAACTCGTGCTCCATTCTCCACACGGAGGTCCACTTCATTCTTCCCAAGTAACCGCCTATTTCTTAGCCCCTGCACATTTGAACAAATGTGAGAACCACAACTGGTATCCAATACCCAAGTGGTAAAAATAGAAAGGTTAATCTCAACAACAAAATTACCAGAACTGGATGCCTTGGCTCCATTCTTCTTTTGTTCTTCCTTGAAGAGAGTGCAATTCTTCCTCCAATGCCCTATCTTGTTGCAATGGAAGCAAGTGCTCTCACTCTCTTTGAGCTTCTACGCCTTGGGCTTGGATTGGGCCTGAGGTGCACTCCCACTTGACTTGAACCGAGCCAGGTCATTCTTGGGTTTTGCCTTTCCCTTTCCCTTAGTGGGTTTATTTTTAATGCCCCCTTGAACCATCAATACGGGATTGGTCTTTCGAATGTTCTCTTCAGCATTCTTAAGCATCCCAAGAAGCTCAGTGACTGACTTGTTCATTACATGCATGTTATAATTCATCAAAAATGGATCATAATCATCAGTCAATGATCCTAAGATCAAGTCAGTGGCCAATTCCTTTGGCACTAGTACCTCAAGCTTCTCAAGAGTATCAAAATACCCTTTCATCTTGAGTACATGAGTACTAACAGGAGTACCCGCTGCCATCTTACAAGAAATTAAAGCCTTTGTTGTCACGAACCTCTCGTGACGAGCTTGCTCTTGGAACATCTCCTTGAGGTGCACCATGATCGCATAAGCCTCTTGGTCCATAAATTGCTTTTGCAATTCAGGCACCATAGTGGCCAGCATCAGACAGGTCACATCATTGGAGTCGCTCTTCTTGGTCTCAAAAGTTTCCTTTTGAACTGCAGAGGCGTTCCTAGCAGGTTCTTCAGGCAAGGGTGCATCCAAAACATACGACTTTTTCTCTTGCTTAAGAACTATTCTTAAGTTTCGAGACCAGTGTATGAAATTGGTGCCATTTAATTTGTCCTTTTCAAGGACCGATCGCAATGAGAAATTGTTGTTTGAAGATGTCATTTTCAATCTACAATAAAATTTTAGCAAGATTAAATGAGGTCTTTTTTATAATCCCACAAACCAAATTAATATCCCTTTAAATAATTTGCATTAGTGATTTAATGTGGGCCAAGATCCACTTTTCACAACAACTTATTAGTCAAGCTGAGCTTGTACACCTAACAAGTTAAGTTACTTAGGTAGAAAAACTCCAATCATGTCTCGTACATGACTCTTGGATCAAATGGGCTAACATCTCAAGATGTTATAGCACAAACCCATTTATTAGTTGTCTAGGTCTGGGCATCCCTTTCCATGTTAAGTCCAACCTACATTCACAACCCATGCGTCACAAAGATAATCGGGCGCATCTAGGATTCCTAGTCTACGTGACCGATGATCGATGCCTTGACATGTTTCGAATTAGGAAGGCAACTTTGTGACTTACTATTTTTAGGGATTCATTTTATTATGGCTTACATGGCATACGCTTTGCTATCCATACATAGCATGCATATATATATAATTGCATAAAGTAAAGCGTGACAAACATGGGCCCTAAAACCTACAACTAAGATTTTATACTATTACATAAGAATCTTCATGTTGGGCTTCTCCACTCCGGTGGGCTTCGTCTTGATTTAAAAAATCTTCAAGTATTTTCTATTCTAAGAAATAAATGAAAACTTTTACAATAAAAATAATGGCTCGCAGGCCATATTTAATTACAAAACCCAGGGCCTATGAATGCACCATGCATATCCATTCATCACATCAAACAAGAAAATAAATATACATAACATTCATGGATCAAACAAAGTCCAATTTTAATTAATTTAGCCAAGCCCATTAATGAAAATTGTGTACTTGAACCTTTAAGAGAAGATCCCATGATGGGCCTGGGCCAAAGCCCAATGGACTAAATCCTCTTATTGAATAATTTCTCTTAAAAGCCTAAAACACGAACTAGTTAGATTTGTGCCATAAATCCACTCTAGTATAATTTCCAATTTTACCATTTTTAATTTTATGTCATTTAGCCCATAAACATTAAAAATTCATGTAATATGTACCAACATGAATTAAAACATATAATAATGAAGAACATATAAATATACACGGCATTCATGAAAAACAAACAAACAACAATGAATTAGTTGTTTAATGCTTATATGATGCCAAAAAAATGCACAAACACTTAAATCAATTTTATGAGTCATTTAATCATTTAAATAAGGTCATAAACATTGATTTAATGTTTTGTACCATTTTGATCTAAATGTGTTTATACCATTTTAATCAAACCAAAACAAAAATTGTTGATTAAACATGTAACAAACACAAACTAGTCATAGTTTTAAGCGATTTTAAAATTAATTAATTAAATTGTCATAGACCAGAATTAAAACCAAATTTAAAATATGTCCATACCTGATAATTAATCTTTAAAAATCACTTACAAACATGCCAAAACCATTTTACATTTAATTTTGAAAACTAGTTGTTAAACTAGCAATTTTCATGCCAATTAGCACCTAGTTTCGTTATTAACATGTACCATCAGGTATAAATAATTAAATCCGACCATTACCAACCCTAATAACATCTTAGGACAGTATATTAACATGTCATATTAATTATAATACCTAACTAATCAATTAAAATCGTTTTTACATCAAAACAATGCAAAAAACTAAAAACAGAAAATTTCAGCATTGCATGTATTTATAAAAACGATTTTTGATTAAATAATTCATGCATCTAAAGCACTAAAATAAGCATGTTTAGGCACTTATACCACTGATGGAATATGACATGGTATGATGGTGATGACAACACAGCGAAAAAATAAAAATTTTATCATACATACCATACAATTCCAAAGCAAGAAACAAAACATGCTATTTTAGGGTTGTAAAACTTACAACTTTAGATACATTTCAATATTTGGTTTTGGTGATGACCAGCAATCAAGAGTGATTTATCAACCTTTGATCTTCTTTTTCAATGCCAAAAGAACAGCCTTTACGCCACTCTTCTCTATGTTCACACGCACAATTGCAAAGACAGCTTAAAATCGAGATTGCTAGCTCTCTGTTTAAGTATCGTGTAATGGCAATTGATTGAAGCTACAACATTTGATTTTGCACTTCTCTGAGATTGCTATTACTACCCAAGATCACAAGAGAATGAGGAACAATCCTTTCTCTTTGTGAAAAAATGGCCAAAATAAAATTGTGAGAGAGAGTTACTATTCACAAATTACTATTCACGCCACACACAAAATTAGGTTTTCTTTTTTTTTTTTTGCTTTTTTCTCTCATCCAATATATATATTATCTTATTTATTAAGTGATAAATCTCAAATATACTACCTTAGAATAATTAATATTAGCTAAAGATAATTAATATTTGCCTTTATCACTTAATTAAAATAAGTAATATTTATTGATAAAAACTCTTTTAATTTATCCAAGATAAAAACAAAAGACATATTAATCAAATTAACCACTTAATTAAATAGGAATATACAAGACATATTAATCAAATAAACTACTTAATTAATATAAAGGATATGCCGAAATTCCTTGATTTCTCTCTAGGAATTTCGGCCAATAGTATTCCTATTTAAGTGATTTATTTGATCATAATTCTTTTAGGCTTTAAAACTCAATTAATTAAATTAATACAAGACAGAAATTAAACCTTGTGGGCTGAATTTCTCTCTCTCATAGGCCAAGGTCCAATAGCAATCTAATAATCCATTACACACATTAATTTGACTTTAATTAAAAACCCAAATTAATGCCCAATACTTAATTTAAATATTTTAAGCCCAATGCTTTATGTGCGATCCTATAGGTCCATTTAATGTTGGCAATGAATTAATAAATTAATTCAAAGGCTATAAATATTCTCTAGCAAGATATTATAGCATTCCAAATTAAATGAAAATGCATATGGCATTTTGTGACCTAATGCAATTTTGCATAGTCCCTTACCCAAAAATATCAGAATTAATATAAGGCATGGAACTAGTCATCCTTATATATATTAATTCCTTTCTTGATATTACAATGACACTAAACTCTCAGATAAATAATGATTACTCATTATTTCATCTCGGTATGGCCATACACTTCTTAGTTCACTGATCAAGTGGCCGATGATATTTTCTGTCTTATTTAGAGGGGTAATCCCTTCATTTCTCTCATGCTCTCTAACATGAATCAATGTATACCCAAGCATACCCGTACTTGTCACTCTTTTACGAGCACGTTAGGTGTATGTCAAAGCACACAGTAATTCATAAAAAGTTTCATAGAGATTTTAGGTCTAAGAACTCCGATACAAAACTTGCATATGAGAAATACTTATGACTTGTACCATGTAGTATTCTCATGAGCGGATCGTATCCAGATACCATGTTCTTTAACATGTATCTATGATTCCTAATTGACACTCTTGTCCTAATGATCCGTAAGACAGAACTCATAATATCAGAGAGAGCATACTAGTCTTAATTCATTGTTATTCCCATAACAATTACTGACTAGGGATATTTAGAATGAAGTCTCATTTGTTTCAAGGTCTTATAACCATGTGCCTCACATATGATAACTTAAACCGAAACAACATTCTTGGATAGTTCTATCAATTGATATGCACAGGAATACAATGGATAAAACAAATGCCTCATTTTATTAATTCAAAGTGTTTTATTATAATGCATTGGGGCTAGGGCTTACACTAACACTTAGGACTTAAGTTACCATTCTTACTGAATCTCAATACTTATCTCTAAAAGGACACTTTAAGAAACACATTTTCACCAACATAAAACTTGATATCTTTTCTTTTTAATTCTGCATATGATTTTTGTCATTTTGATGTAGCTTTCAGTTCGTCTTTAATCACATTAACTTTTTCTTATATTTCCTAAATCAAATCTGACCTAACTAGCTTACTTTCATTAAGCTTTGTCCAGCATAAGAGAATTTTACACTTCCTTCCATATAAAAGATTTATAGGGTGCCATCTATATGTTTGCCTAGTAGTTGTTGTTAGAGGCAAATTCGACTAAAAAAAGATATCTTTCCTAATTGCTTTCAAATTCTAGAACATAGCTTTTTAGCATATCTTCGAGCACGTATAACATAATATATAAGTTTAGCTTCTAAATTTTGTCTATTATGTATTTATCCATTAAAATATTTAGATTACCCAAATAACTCTTATGGCTATCTATCTGTCTATGGATGGAAGGCGGTGCTAAAATAAAGCTTGGTACCCAATGTTTCTCGTAGTTATTTTTTCAAAATTGAGATGTGAACCATGGATCTCTATCTAATATGATAAAAGAAGGAATGACATGTAACTTTACAATTTCACTAATATAAATTTTTGCCAGCTTAACTAATGGATAATTATCTCTCACTAATAGAAAATGTGTAGACTTCATCAATCTTTCAACTATCACCTAGATAAAGCCATGCTTCCTCTTAGTGAGAGTCAATCATGTAAACTTCATATGCCCTAGAAGGGGTTTGATAACCCTTGCATATAACTACTTATTAAGTTATCATATCCTTATGCACTTATCACTTTATTAAGAATTTGGTTCAGACTTGGAACCAGTATTCTAAACTTCCTATGTATCCTAATGGTGGGAATCAAACCCATGTAGTTCTAAATGTTCATTTCTTTCTTTCCATTAATAACACAAAACAATAAAGACAATCTATTGCATTCACTTCATTACATTATTACATTTACAATAGCTAAACATAGTTATCAAGACTTGCAAACTAGTGTTTCAATGGTTTACTAATACACAATCATTTGCATTATCATGATCATGTCACTTTATTTACACTGCAATCACTCTTGTAACTTGAACTCCATATAAGCATGGACAATGGGAACACTGGATACCATATGAGCATTGAATCACTAAACGCCATTATAATGGCAACACTAGATACTAAAAGGTATCATATCAATAAACACAATTACGGTGCTAACACTAGATAGCAGAAGGTATCATATCACTAGACACCATTACGATGCCAATACTTGATACCAAAACGTATCATATCACTAGATACCATTACGGTGCCAACACTAAACACCAAATGGTATCAATTCATTATCCCATATATATATCCACCGTTATGTCCAATTTAAGCACAAGATTAAAGCTTCACTCACTATGTCACTTTACATTTCAAACACTCATATGTCTGGTATACAGTTCATTGTGATGTTCATATACACTCCACATGTAGTTTACCCTTAATACATTTTGTTCAATTCATATATTTCAATGTGTAATCACACATTTCATGTTTATCAAGTCATATTTTATCTTAGTATATGTGTTTACTAAGTTTCATGAACATCTAAAAGGGTTTGAGTAGCTTTCGATAATATTTGGAAATAAGATATGCATAATGGGATGATACCGAAATGGGACATGGTTGTTTTGGTTTTAAGATAGCCATGTAGGTCATATTTTATTGAAATTTGAGTCTAGAATGCATCATACATAGCTTTTTTAAACTCCATACAGTCGTGTAGGTGCCTATATCCTAGATTCTTAAAGATAGAATTATGGGTCCATATTGTATAGACATTAAAACATAAAATAAAGCTTTTAAACAAAATAGTATTCTAAAAAATTGCTCTCTATGTCTTTAATTTGCATATCATCATAAATCAAGTCATTTAGACTTTTACATCATGCAATATTTATAAAACAACATAGGTTGCTCTAATGATAAGGTAGCTACAGGTTATCAAGTTCATGCTATATTTTTAGGACCTTAAAGACAAAAAATAGCCTTTAATTTCTTCCACGAAGTGGTGGATCCAAATATTAAGTTTAATCTTCAATCAGAATCACCCAATTGGGAGGTTTATAGACCTAGTTATGGCTAAATTATCAAAACTAGTCTTGGTACATCTATGATAAAATTTCACCCACCTTAATTGTCTCTTTTATCATAATTACTCAATTCTAAGCAAAGTAATACCAAATCAAAACTTCAACATCCATTTTGTATACAAATTAATACATATATTATTTAAACCATGTTAAACACACGCATATTAAATAAGTTGATTCACATACCTTATTTTTGGCCAATTCTTCCTCTAATCACATCGTTTCACCTCCTTCTTTCCTTTGTTGTATTTCTCTACTATATACACAATCAATTACCCATTTTAATCATAATTCAATCTCTACAATCCAACTGTTCTTATATATAGAGCAAGAAAAAAATGAGAAAAGAGTAAAATCCTATAGAAACTCATCTTTATTACTTACAATTTCACTCGGTTGCCTTGTTCCCTCTTAAATCCACTTAACAAAAGATATGTGTGTGTGGAGAGGAGAGATTTGTAGAATTTTTTAAAAATGGATGACCATCTTAATCTTTTTCCCTCTTCCTTTCCCTTTAAATACTTGTTTCTAACAAAAATCTAGAATGTAACATATGTTACCCTCTCATTAGTCCACTTGTTGGACCAACAAAAGTTCTATTATACTCCTCTAACTTCTCTTTTTCTTTCAATTACACACATTTACACTTCTATATGTATATTATTCATATCTTATATTCAGTTATATATGTATTAGCCAATTTGGACAAATTATCGAATATTCCTTATCTTTTAAGTTAATGCCATTTGCGTCCTTCACTACACTTTAACTCAACTTTTCATATTCATTTTCTAATCCTTCCTAGACATGCTCTAATGCTATTGGGTGTAATTTAGGACACTACAAATGTGGTGACAAATTCCATCGTAATAGGTTGTAACAATCCAGATGGAACCTGATGCTCTGCCTTCACTTGCTGGCATATCAAACACTTAATGACAAAATTAGTTATGTCTCTCTTTATACCTAACCACTAATCATGTATTTTTGGATCTTGTTACATTTTAGTGCTGCCTGGATGCATGGTATAATTGTTATTGTAAGCTTCTATCATGATATCCTTTCATAAGTCTGCATCATCGGGTATACAAATTCTCCTTTATAGTATAAACAGTCATCATCACTAAGGAAATATCACTTTTTTCCCTTCTTGAACTTGTTTAGCAATTGAAGCCATTCATTCATCTTGTTTCTAAATAGTTTTTACTTGCTATAATAGGTCAAGTTTAAGTTGTAACTCAGCTAAAATTGCTCCATCCTCTGTCATTGACAACTTGATATTCATAGCCTTCAAGGCTACTCAAAGTAATATTATATTATTACTTCTTTATGTTTATAATTACATATAGAAAAAAATTTAAGTACATTACTTAATTGCTTACTTGCCATGCGATTTCTATTAAACACATCAACTACCACATTTGCTTTGCCATAATCTTTAATAAGCTTAAGTCATCACCTTTGCCTTAAATTGAGCTCCTTTTATGTGGGCAAGTATTTCAAACTCTTGTGATTAGTGTAGATATAGCATTTTTCCCCACAAAGATAATGCCTCCAAATCTTTAATGCAAACATAATGGCTACTCACTCAAAATTATAATGTAGGATAGTTCCTTTCATGTGTTTTAAGTTGTCGTGGTGTGTGGGAAACTACCTTACCTTCTTACATAAGTACACAACTTAAGCCATTTCTAGAAGCATCATTATAGATCATAAAGTCTTTCCCTAGTTTTGGTTGTGCTAGAACTGGTGCTTATATCAGCATGCTTTTAATCTACTTAAAGCTTTCTTAGCACTTATTAGACCATACAAACTTAACATTCTTTTGTAGGAACTTGTTGAGTGGGGCCGCAATCAAATTAAACCCTTTTAAAAACTTCTATTGTAGCCTGCTAACCCAAGAAAACTCTTAATTTCAATAGCATTCCTAGGTGTTTTCCATTCCAAAATGGCTTCAACCTTCTTTAGATCTACTTTATTGCCTTTAGTCGATACAACATGGCCAAAGAAGGAGACTTTTGTTGAAATTGGCATACAGCTACTTGTCCTTTAAAGTCAATAAAACAATCCTGAGGTGTTTGTCATACTCTTCTGGATCTTTGGAATATACTAGAATGTCATTAATAAAAACCACCACAAACTTATCTAGATATGGTGGAAGATTTGGTTCATCAAATCTATGAAGGCTACCGGTGCATTGGTGAGTCTAAATGGAATGATTAAAAACTTAAAATGCCTATATCTAGTCCGAAAAGCAGTCTTTATTACATATGCTTCCTTTACTTTGAGCTGGTAGTATCTTAATTTCAAATAAATTTTATAGATTATGTCATCTCATTTTAACTAATCAAACAAATCGTCTATTATGGGTAGTGGGTGTAACACTCTTATAACACTGACTATACGTACAGAGAATGATTAACTCAAATGTCCCATCAAAGCTAAAGTCACTCAATTGTACTAAACCAGACAGTCCGATAAATTTTTTTAAAGCACCTCTAACGCTTAAGCACTATAACAATAAAGTAATTCACATGCAATGCTAATTACAGTTTATACTTATACAGAAACATATACACAAATAGAAATGTATGCATCATTAATCTGTACCTATAGAATTTCTATACCTCCAATATGCGCATATACATACCATGTCTAATCTCATCCTTATCTTCAATTATTCATGAAGCATTGGCCACTTTAATTTTCCATCGTCTTAACCCACATGCAATTAAACAACTATGCGCTAAGCATTAAAAATGCCCAGTGGTAGAATACATATCCCAAACTTTCCAATTCTAATCACATATATGCATACAAAAGCTTATTTGTATCTCATAATATATCGTCATCATTACCACTAACATCACTAACTTATGCAGTAACATCATCTATAACATTTTCATCCTTAATGGCCCTAATATATTCGAACTTATTTTATATACTGATCACATCTTATGCACACGTCACTGTTCTCATATATGGACTATTCATATGTCTGATCACTATTCATGTGTATGGTTACTAATCACGTGTACAGTTACTATTTATGTATACAAAAACTTTTACAATTTAGAAATCGACATTCCATTAATTCACAATTTACCTTTCATTTGCCAAACATTACTATTTTGGCTATTTCTGAAATAATATTTATTACACTTTTAATTACACTTATGGACTATGCTATATCAGAATTTATATTTCTAGTCCTCTCTTTACTATTATTCATGACCAATTACAATGTGGTCCCTAAAATTGTAAATTTTCCAGATTTCAATTTGGTATTTGCACTTTTACTAAATTACGATAGCGCTCTCTTTGATTACTTATCTACACTAATGCCACTACTAATCTTAACTTTTACACTTAATTTCTTAATTGACACACGATCTATCATTTAATCTCAAATATATTATTTTCATGAAACATTACATGTTGATCCTTATTGAACCATTAACTTACGTATTAAACCATTCATTTTCCTATTTTATCATGTTTATCCTTTAAATTCATCCTTTAATATTATTGCCATTTTTACACTTAAATGCCAATTCGTTTCATTCTTTGCAAATGAGTTCACTAGTGTTTCGTTTCCACTTGGAATTAACTTTTATACTTTTATTCATTAAACAATCATTTAAATATTCAAACATTTATTCATTTATTCAATCATCTAAACAATTATTCCTTGGGTACTGTTCACATACATTACTGTTCACTTATACGATTACTGTTCACGTATACAGTAATTTTAGTATTTTTCATCTTAAGGCTTAATCTTTAACACAATTATCATTTTAACTCTTAAATCTTTTAAATTCCTTTCAATTAAACCCTTGACTTTTATCTATTACAAAATTTCCATTCCTTATACACTTTAATTACGAATTTGCTACTAATTCACTTATTTTCACTCAAAACTTATTATTTGGCATACAAATTGCTAATTAATCTTTATTTTATTATTTTCATGAAAAATCACATTTTGGTCCTCCAAAATTACAAAAATTCCGTTTTAAATCACTTATTTATTTCTTTATCATTTTTACTTGTTCATTTACTATTTAATCATTTTTACCCACTAAAGCTACTATTTAGGTAAATTACCATTTTAACCATAAACTTTCACTTTCTTTCATATAGTTCATTTTTCACTTTAATTCTCATTTTCACTTCACTTTTTACACTTTTCACTCATTTTTATCATGATGCCCCTAGTGCAATCCTAACAAAAATCTTTAGATTAGATATACGGGACATGGACCCTACAGACCCACAGCAGATAGTAGGGGGATAACCCCGAAGGACCAATCCACCTCAGAACAGACAGTCATATAGCAATTATGGGAGATCATTATTATCCTACTATAGCAAAGCAAGTCACCATGACTTGCACCGCGGTATAGGTGTCCCAATGGCTAGCCAAATATATCTTAAACTAGATCAACCACCAGAATACTACTAAAGGCAATTAGTATCCATCATTTCATTCATTCCTTTAATACATGTCCAACATCATTGTACTATTATCATTTCATAACCATACATTAACATTTTAGGATTCTTTATGGTCTATATTCACTTAGATATCAATTATAACACAAGATATCCTCAAATTTCTGCACATATACATTGGTTTAGATAATCACTTATCATTTCATATCATATTCACAAATATTTATTTACATTTAAATTTATCACTTCACATCATTTCTTATCATCTTTCTCAGTAAATTACGAAAATGCCCCTCAGTGTATTTTATTTACAATTTTGCCATTGGATATACGTTTTACATTATAAATTCAATATCTATTTGTACAATTACAATTTTGTCCTCAATCTTCATGTTATTCATATATTCATTTTTAAAACTTGATTAATCTTTTATGCTACCCAATTAAATTTTATTTCCTTAAATTTTTTAATTTCTTCTTTTTAATATCTAATCAGTCAAAATAGAAATTTCACATTTAAATTTATTCTTGTATTACATTTAATCACTACACTTTTCCACCATATCAATTAACATTTTAATTCTTTCATTTACTTTTTCATCTCAATATACTAATTACTTAACTTTTTCATCACTTATGCACATTTTATGAATTATCTCATTATAATTTATCATTTTCACTTGTTACATGAATTATTTCATCATAATTCAATATTTTCACTTTGAACATAATGCAAATTCACTTTCTAAAATATCCATATAATTTTCATAAATTTTAAATAAATTCATGAACACTTATTTTCATCTCTAAGATCATTTTATGACATTAAACATCATAAATTCACAAAATATACCCTAGTACTCTAATGGGCCATCTCAAGTTCTTCACCTTAAAGTTATTTGCTTCTATTTTTAATCATTCAAACTACCATTTCCTACCTCTTCTAACATTATTTTCACTTAAACATGAAATATACACACAATTTCATAACTTGTATAACCCTATATCCATAAAAAAAAAACTCATGAAAATTAAGGGATATTGTATCCACTTACCTTAAATCTTATCCTCCTCACTTAGATCTCCCTTTCCAAGCCTTAAATCCATGAAGACCTTTCCTCTTTAATTTTTCCCTAAAGTGGCCGAAATTACCAAGGCAAGAAATCATCACTTTCTTGCTTCTTTAATTCAATATAATCACATAAATATAATCTACACATCCTAATTTAGCTATTATTACCATTAAACTAAATTAAAATCTCCAAAATCACTTACCTTAATTTTGACACATAAACTTCTTTCCTTGATTTCTATCACTTCTAACCTTTCAATTGAAGATTAGAGATCTCAATTAGCTAATAGAGGGGCTTGAATAACATTAGGTGGCTTGAATTTGGTGTAAGAATTAAAGAAAGATGAAGCAATTTGAAAGAGAAAAGGGACATGGTGTGTTCGACCAACAAATGAGAAGAAGGAGATGTTGAGGTGATAAGGATCACACTAAAAATATCTTCTCCCACTTAGCTTTTATAGTGGCCTTGATGGATTAGGCATTGGTCCAACCAAAAGGCCATCTCATATGCCCAATAACCTTATTTAGGCCCAATTTGCACCCTTTTATATAATTATCTTACTTTTCAATTTCGATTCATCCCAAATTTGATTCCATGATTCAATACATAAATAAGCTAGGTTGTACACAAAATTCAACTCAATCGGAGTTCGTTTTCAATCTAATTCAATTAGATCAATTCGATTCAAAAATTATCGATTTCACCGAAAAATCACTTTTTTACCATCAAATAATTCAAATATTATGTAGAGCCCAACTAGAAATTCCTACAATTTTTAAATATCATTTACTATTTTTAAAGTCTCGATCAAATTCACGGTTAATCGATTAGTATTTAAATCGAAATTATTATTTTTCTTTTACTTCCTAAGTTCACTTCTTTCTAAAAACACTTTTATAATCCTTAAAATATTTTCATTAGGCTCCACAATTATTTTTGAGTCAGTCAAAAACTGTTTCTTGGTCTTGTTCACTTTTACCAGTTTGATAATTTAATTTTTCAAAATCACCGAAAAATTAATTTTTTATTACCATATAATTTTACTCATTAATACGAGCACATCTGTATTCTTAAATTATTTTTCTGAGGTCTGTAACATATTTTATGATCTGGTCAAACTAGTTATTACTAGTCATATTCCAATTTAACTTCCCAGTGCCTTTTTGAGGACAAAACAACTTCCGTTTGGCCACAAATTTGAACCACGGACTCCTGTTGATATGCTTTTTCAATGATCAAATAAAATATTTTTGACTCCGGAGAGATACTCTTCACCTCGATATCACTATTCACCATCAGAAAATACTATTTTCGACTAACTCAATATTTGGGACATTACAGTGGGTGTTTGTTCTTTAGGGTTACTTTATTCAATTGTCTGTAGTCAATGTAAAGTCTAAGTGATCCATCTTTCATCTTAACAAAGAATATGGGTGCTCCCTATATTGACACACTGGAGCTAATAAAACCTTTATCAAGCAGTTCTGAAGTTGTATTTTAAGTTTTTTAAATTTTGTTGGTGTCATTCTATAGGGAGCAATGGACATGGGTGTTGTACCAGGAGCAACATCAATGGTGAACTCAATCTCCTTGTTAGTTGGTAACCTTTTTAAATAATTAGGGACGACATTAAGGAATTCACACACTATAGGGATATCACTAATCATGGGCTTTTCCTTCCTAACTTTAAGCATGCATGCTAGGTATGCCTCACAACTCTTCCTAATTAACTTTTTTGTTGCTTTGGTTGATATCACATTGGACAAGAAATTAGGTCTTTCAGCCACCACTATAACTTCCTGCCCATTTATGGTTTTCAAGATGACCTATTTAAGACTACAATCAACTATGACTTGATATTTATATAGCCAATCCATAGGCAAGATTACATCAAACTCATGAAATGAAAGTTCAACCAAATTTGTAGGGAAGGTAAAATGTTATACTTGGATAAGATAGTATATATATACTTTGTTCACTACCACATTATGTCCTAGTGGGTTGCTCACTAAAATATCTTGATCTAATTGTGAAGTATGCAAACCCTTCCCTTATGCTACCGTGGTGCTTATGTAGGAGTGTATGGATCCTGGGTCTACCAATTTATAAACAAAATTAGCAAAGAGTAGAAATTTACCAACTATAACACCAAAGGCATCTTTATCTTTTTTAGCTTAGACAGTATAAGTACATGCTGGAGTTCCTCCCTCAGTCCCCTGTGATGCATGTGTAGCTCCCCTAAGTGCCGATGTCCCAATTACAACAACTTTGCCTCTCTATGGTGTAGTACCAATTCTCTAAGTTGGTGGAGCTGGTGCAGCAAACTAAACCTTGGGACAATCCTTCCGTATGTGATCTTTGGACTCGTACCTAAAATATGCTCCAGTAAATCTCTAACACTAACTTAAATGCCTCCTACCACAATGATCACATATAGAGTAGGTCCTTTTGCCTAACCTTTAAGTGTGCTAGCCACTGATGCTACTGGTGTACTTGTATAGGCAGTTCATTTCTAAATTTGTGCTAGTGCCTAAGGTGGTGCTCGAGTTTGGGTAGAAGGACTTTCTTATTGTAGCTACCTAAGGGACCGAACTATTTTGTCCTCCTTTTTTGCTAGGCCTTTGACTATTTACTAGCCTTAACTTGTTTAATTGCCTTAACCTCTGATGTTGCTTTTAGCAGATTTCTCATATTTGTATACTCTTATACAATTATGGATTCCTTGATTTTATTGTGGAGGCCTTGCTCAAACAACTGACACATCTTCCCTTCTATCAAGTGATACTCATCTATATAGTAACTCAGCCTCTTAAATTCTCTCATATCCTGATACTAAGTTGTTCCCCTGTCTAAGCCTCTAAAAGGCACTTTATATAGCATTTTTATGTTTCACTCAATTATAATTTCCATTAAAGTGTCTCAAAAAATAATCCCAAGTGAGCTATATTGCTAAAGTGGTTTCCTAACTATCTCCCACCATGTAAATGCTGAACCTTGGAATAGTGCTACTACTCCCTTCAACATCTCTTCTGGTGGACTGTGGGTAATCTCACACAGTCTCTTGGTCCTATATAGCCTAATCCCTACCACAAAAGTCTTCAACTCCTAGTTTCTTTAGCCACTCTAAAATAGGTTTCCTAGGTGTAAGAGATGGCGGCTACTGACCCTGATCGGTTTTATCCTCTAATGAATGTAATCTTTTTCATAACCTATAGAAAATCTAGCTATAGAGGTACCAATGCTGCAGGAGGTGGTGTTGGCTGGCTATGATGATTTATGGTCTCTCGGTCTCCTATTCTAACATATACTTTATTTTTTTATTTCCTCCTCCATCTATCTTTTTGAATTGGAAGTCATTTCTTTAGCTATAAAACAGAAAGGACATTTATACATTAATTTTAATAATTACCTCAATTATAAATATTCATCTATCACATGTATATATGTAATCACTTCATCCATGTCAAAATATTCTCCAATCTTAGAACTGATTAAATCTAGCTCTAATACCACTAAATATAACACCTTGTACCTGATTATGTTGAAATGAGTATCAGGTATTATAAAAAGCGGTTACCCTAATTAAATTGGTAATTTAATCACCTTATAAATTTGACTAAAAATTATTTTTTTGGCAACATAACGATTGCAACTATTTCCAACCCTCTTGCACATTTAAATATAAACACTCCTAATATTTCCATACAACCTCTCAACCTCTAACAATTATCCACATGGCAACATCAACCAAAGCATAATTAAACATCAACTACCACAAATTATATACTTGAATTCCACAACTATACAAATAGATATATTTATATATTATCCATTTATATATTTACACGAATCTTTATAGATATACATGTCATTTCAAAACCTAAATTTTCTTTCTTCTCCCTTTTCGCTTCACATGCTTAACTTGTCCAGTCCTTTCTCAAAACTGCATGCTTACTGTATAACTACGTAGTAAATAACTACACGCTAAACAAATCATACTTAGTGGTGGATTCTTAAACTTACATGTTCCATACATACACACAAGTATGCAATGCCATATTAGTTTAACATAGTTAAATAAAATTCATTTATTTAATTTCCATACATAATTTCTTTAATTCCTAACATATATTACAAGTTTTGCACAACTATCCAATTATATGCTTATTAATTTTATTTTTCTATTGTTTATTACTATTTTTCATTTTTTTTCTTTATTTTATCACATTATTACTATTTTTCCTCCATTTATTATTATATCATGCCTTTTTTTATTTTATTACAATTTTGGCATTAACATTATGATTTTGCCATTAAAATTGTCCTTTTACTGCAAAATTACAATTTACCTTTTAAAACTCCAATGTATCACAAAAATTACCATTATACCATTAAAATTTTATTTTTACTCTAAAATTACCATTTTACCCCTAAAATGTTAATTTATCATGTATTTATGAATTTGCCACTATATTGTGAATTTAATCATATATTTACAATTTTACCACTGGTCCATCAATTTTATCATACATTCACAATTTTTTCCCAGTAGTTTCCAGAGAAAACCTATAAACTGGATATGATGGATAAGGACTTCAAAGGTCCAGAACTATCGAAGTGACCACTTAAGAGCATCATATGCTTTGACAATGTCATAGTGACCACCTAAGGGGTCTAAAATGCTCTGACCATTGCTTGATGCCATCTGTATGACTACGTAGACCGCCATTGCCCTACAAATGTGAGTCGCCATGACTCGATACCGTGGCATACATCCTTGTGGCTATCCAGTTATATATATCCTATAATTCTGGTTTTGGTACTAGTTACTAAGGGCAGAACAAATTACCATTATACTTCCTTTATTCATATTTTATACTCATTCCTTTCATGATTTCACAATATGTACCAACATATAATTCATGTACCATGATCATTAGCCATCATTTATAACTTTTCATTATTCAATGTCATTTTCATTAATTCTTTTAACAAATTCACATCATTAAATCCTATTTCAAAAATGTACAAATTACTACTCAAACATATATGATTTCGGCAAAACACTAAAATCATCATTTAAATTTCATTCTTAATTTCATATAATCTCTCATTTAATTAGACTAATATTAGTTCAAGTAACAAAAGTATCATCAATTTTCTACCAAGACCAATTCGGCCATATCATGCAATCCCCCTAAATTACCCCTTTTTATTTTCATTTGTTTCAAATATGTTTTTAAGGCATTTGCTATATAATTATGCCATTAGTTCATCAATATTACATGCACATGAATTCTTCATATACTTTTATAATGCATGCCAAATTGTATTATATCAAATTAGATTCTTTAACACCAATTTAAACCACAAATTACCTTATTTGACATTCAATTAACTTTTATAAGCTTAAATTCAAATAGTCACATCATTCACACAAATTCCAATCACATATATAATCATGAAAATTGTGAAATATGCAACTTTTAGGTATCCACAAATCTTATCTCTTATGCTCATTTACAAAGCTTCATTTTCTTTCTCTTTTTCTTTCTTCTTTACCTTGTTTTTCAACAAGCCAAATTTCATAGAGAAAAATTCACTCAATTACTTTTTCAATTTCAACAAATTTCATATGTACACTAATCATATTTATCAATTCTAACACTCATCTTTAAAATTTCTAAAATATAACTTACTAGGTGTAAAATTTCTCTTTACAATTTCTCTAAAATTTCTTTCATTAATAACTTGCTTGTGGTAAGAAGATGACTAGAATTGGATTTAAACGAAATATTAAAGTGAAAATCAAGTTAATTTGAAGGAAGATGAAAACAAAATGAGGAGTTATGGAATGAGGTGAATTTATCCATTAAGGAGGAAAATGATGGATGTGTATGTTTCATGAAATTTTCACAATCTTCCATCCATTTATATGAATCCAAATGAATGGTCAAGATTAATCAAACACATTTTAATCCAAGGGTCATAATTAATCCACTTGTCATCCTCCTATTGGTTCCAAATTTTCTTTGTGTAATTTTCATGAAAATATATTCATAAATATATAAAATTTTTTCTATAGGTGTGTACAAAATTTCAGGTCAAAGCTACGTTGTTTCGGTAAATTTTTCAGTCCTGTGGCAATTATTCCTGTCCGGTAATTCTTTTTTAGATCTCAACTTTATTTCTATTTTTTAATTTTAAAAATCCATTCTACTATTTATAATAAATCTCCATAGTTGAATAAAATTTCAGAAGTCTCAAATAATATTTTTACCTTGGTCAAATATGGATCAATGTGTGAATAATGCACACTATACTTACTTTTTCTATTTTGAATTTTGACCTCAATTTGGCATCAAATTACATTATCGGACTCTTTATGAATTGTACTTTCTAATGCTAGAAAAAATTGCATTACAGTTCCAAAAGGCACTATTCACAATTCAAAAAGTACTATTTACAAAATCGAAATTTTGAGGCGTTACACATAAAGTCAAGGCATTAACTTTTTATCACTTAGGTAGTCATCATGCTTGACCGGAATTATCTATTGATTTGTTCTTAAATACGCATGAATGTCAATTAAGAATTGACATAATAATTTGAAAGAGTTTAAATTAAGGAATCCTAACTAGGATTCCTAGCTAGTTACATTGTATGCTGCTAAATTGTACAGAAAACTCAAGGAGTCAACACTTATAGTAAAGAGTAAAAAGCTTAAATATGTAGTATATTATGATATAAGATGTCATAATATAAAATCGTAATGAAAGAGAAAAGAATCTAGGCTTTAAAGCCCAACTATGATGAGTAAAGAGATTTTCTCTTCCTTCGTGCCCATAAAAGATGCGAAATGACTCTAAAGACTTAGGTTGGACTTCTTAAGGCCTAATGGGCATGTGACATGTTATATACGAGATATAGAAGTTATGTGCCTGTTTAGTATCCTAGTTTAGTACATGCATGGACCAAAAAACAAGGGCTTGGAAAGGGCCCATGCTTATAGAGTACTTTGGGTATCCTTGGTTTTGGTGTATGATCCATCCAAATTGTATATGGATTAAGCCTTAACGAAGCTTATCCTATTCCTATTACAGTTAGGAGAATCAAGCATATATATAACCCCTAATTAGAGAATTAGCATAACTAAGTTGCATACAATTCTAAACAAATTATGATTTTATTTTTCTCTTCTTCTATTCTCTCTAGCCGAATCCTCTTGCTAGCTTATAGGGAATTCCGACTCTTGTGTTCCATCCATCATTTGGTTCTTTTAATCCTTTGATGGTGTGGATACAATTGGAGGCATCTATCGTTTTAGATATTGGTGGCTTGCTCCAACTCGATAAAAAAGGAAAAACAACTGATTCAAACTACTTGGGATAATTTTTTTGTATTGCTTAAATTAGCTTAGCTAATAATAATGACAAAATCATTCTTTTGTTATGTAAATATTTTTTATTCTGATATATATATACGATACATGAACCCCTACATAACCTAACTAACGTGATACACAAACATCAATGTTTATATTAACACCGTTATTTCTTTCTAATAGTGCCACACAAAAATGACATATATCTGCCTAAAATATTTTTTTTGTTTAATTTTACCTAAAACATTTCAAAATTTGATATTAATTTGCTTTTTTTTTAGCACCATTAAAGGAAGATAATGGCACTAATGTGGTAAAGAAGTAGATAAAGTCTTAGTCCACATCATCAATAGGCCCCACTCTCCATTAATCCTAATGTTTAAAGGTTTAAGTTTTCTCATAACGTTTTCTCAAAAATAGCTATTTTGCCTTAATTTTTTTTAAAATAGCTATTTTTGCTTTAATATTTTCTAAATATAGTTATTTTATTATTTTTTTACATATGCACAAAATTTACAAGAAAATACTTATATTTGATTCACACTTTATTTTTTATTATATTTTAAAAGTGATTTATAATTTGTTTATATATTATATTATATTATATTATATTATATTATATTATATTATATTATATTATATTATATTATATTATATTATATTATATTATATTTTTATAGTTGTTTTGTCCATTTAACATTTTATTCACACCTAACTAATTTTTTTAAAAAAATGTGTATATTAATTCATATTTTATATTCTATTATATTTTAAAAAGTGAATGCATAAAAATAAAACAAGTTACCATTTTAACACACTTTTTTATGTAATTGCAAAATTTTATAGAAAGTAAAATGACCATTTTATTATTGATATTTACAAATTACAAATTTAAATAAACACTGTATGCTAGAATTCATTGTTTTATTTTTAATATATATTCTGAATATTTTTATAAAATTAAAATCTATAAAATATTTTTTGACAATTATTTTTAAAATATAAAAAATTATAAATTACTTTTAAAAGCTAACAGGAAATAAATTGTAAATTGAATATAAATATTTTTAAAGAAAATTTTTGTAGATGTGAAATAAATTAAAGGGAAAAATAACTAGTTTTTAAAAATATTAAGAGCAAAATAATATTTTTAAACATTAAGATTAGTGAAGACTGAGGTATGTTAAAGATGTGGATGTTGACATTTCAACCAAGTGTGCGCCACATTAGTGTCCATGTTAGCGCCTTTATCTTCTTCTAACAGTGTTAAAAAATAACAAATTATTAGATGTAAGAAAAAAAAATCGAAAATATTATTAATCATAAAATCGATTCGAAATTAAATGAATATTTTCGGTTAACTAATTCGATAAATTTAATTATAATTTTTAATTTTTATATTTTAAAATTTTTATTATGATTTAAATTTTTAATACCAATTAATCGTTAACATACATTTAATCAGTTCATATATAATATATATTATATTTTTATTTTTATACTTTAAAAATTTTTCATTTTTATTTTATTTTTTTTAAAATTTATATAAAATTATATTTTAAATTATATTTTTATTTTTATACTTTTTTATATTTTTCTATAAAATTTATATAATACCTTAAACTAAATTTATATTATGTTATTTTTTTAATTATATAGTAATATTTATATGTAGTAACCGATTAACTTTTATATATTTTTTTTAATTATATATAATAGTATTTAATTATATTTTCTTATATTTTACATTTTATATTTTTAATATTTAATATTATCCAAATTTTTATTTGATTTAGAATTAAGCATACTAATTTTCAATAAATATTAAATTTATTTTATAATATTAGCTATTAATTCGTTGAACATAAATTTTGGCTAGTAAATTATGTGTTTTGTGATTTTTATTTCAAATTACTTTACATATTTAAAATTTAATTAAATTTTACCTAATTTTTTTATAATTTTATATTATAAATTTTAATAGTTAACTAAAAAATATTGATTAATCAAATTAAAAATTCGAAATTGATGAATTAATTAACGTATGTAATGAACTGATCAATAATTAATAATTTTAAAAAATTAATATTAATAAACTGATTTTTTTTTTCTCTCACCTCTGTAAATTAGTACCAATTTTTAAAATGTTTTAGACAAAATGTTTTAAGCAGTTAAGTTCCAAGTAGACCTGATAATTTTTTATTCACCCAAAAAGTCGGCCCCAGGGACCGAATTCAAACCTGAAAAAAAAACCTTAATGATCCAAAAATTTTAGCGTTGAACTTGACCCAAACCCCAAAAAAATCTGCTCAAAATTGGCCAAAATCCCACAAAATCCAAACTCTGTGGCCCAATTATTTTAATTAAATTTTATTTTATATCATACTTTCTCCATTTTTTTTATTTATTATTTTTAAATAAAATTTAAATTTTATTTATTTATCATTTATAAACTTTTAATATAATTTTATTTAATTTTTTAATTTTTTAATTTATTTTTTTTTTCAATAAAATCAGAACCAATCATATTTAATAATTTAATCTTAATTATGTAATTTAATATTAAATTTAAATTTATTTATTATTTATTAATCCTAGTAAAAACATCAAAAATAATTGATAAAAAGAACGGAATAAGTATTTATTAACATTACACCAAATTATTAATATCTTCATCCCTTTTTTTATATAAAATTTTGTGTTTTATTTTTTATTTTTTATTTCTTTTTCTTTTTATATTTTATTGTTTAAAACTTATACAATTAGATAGCATATGCAATGTATTATATTTCACGATTTATATTTTATACATAGTCACTCTTTTCAATCATTTTTGCCTCAATGCCCTAATCTATCATTGTTCTTCTATTTACAATTCATTTACCATTTGAGTCGCCACCACTGCTTAGTTGTACTCTTTTGATTTTTTTTTTCTCATCAAATCATTTTATCTCAATTTTGGTAGAAAGGCTTCTCACTCGTTTCCCTCATAAAGCTTTTTATTCTAATTAACATTCCAAATTTTAGTTTAATTCATTTTGTTTCTATTGATTGAGAGGGGGAAATAATAGACGCATAGAAATAAAAAGAAAGCAATGAATATAGTTAGAGGTTTGTAGAAATAAATATATAAAAAGGTACAAAGTAATATAATTTTATTAATAGTTGGATTATTTTGGTTTTAATAATTTTTAGCTACTAAATATCAAATCGATATAATTGAATTTATATCCAAAATAGAACTAAAAAAACTTAAAAAAAAAAATTGATCCAAGATCAAACAAATTTAAATTCAAACCCATCCTATCCTACCTAACCGATTGTAAAATTTAATTATGGAAAAATCACTAATTTTTTTTTGTTTTTTACTCCCTTTATTTTTTTCTGTCACTTTTAAGTAAAATATAAATTTTATTTATTTGTCACTTTTAAATTTTTAAAGTAATTTAATTTACTTTTTTAATTTATTTTTTTTCAATAAAATTAAAATTAATATCAATCAAATTTAATAATTTAATTTAATTAAGTAATTTAATACTAAATTTAAATTTATTTATTATTTTTTTATTTTAATAAAAATTTATTATTTTTTAATTTTAATAAAAATAATAAAAGTGAGGAGGAGGAAGTAATTAAAAGAAAAGGTTGTCGCCGCGTGTCAACACGCATAGAACCACAGCATAGCAGCAAGTGTTAGTAAGAAAAAGAACACCGACGCGACGAAAACTTGCAAATATGACCGTTGGAAGGCACTTTAAAGACGACAAAGAATCCAAAACCCAAAAACAAAAACATCTCTTTTCGTCAACAACACACACCTATCCTCTTTCTCTTTCTCCCACACTATGCAATCGCAGAACAAGAAGAGACTAAGAGAACATACGCATATGGAAAATCAAACAACTGAGGAGGCACTTGCGGAAAATGAAGCACACCCGTACGCATTTCACGTTTCTGGTCCTCGAAATTTAGCTTCTCCTAATTGGAGAGACCTTATCAATTCCAGTTGGTTAGTATACATTTCCTATCTCCTTTACATTTTTGTTATTGATCCACTCCATTTCATTACCACAAATCATTTAAGTAGAGAAGAATAGTGGGTTTTTGGAATTTGTTGATAGGATGCCTCCTTTAGGATGTGGAAAATAGATTGCAAGGGAAATGGATGTCTAGCTAACGACATTGGTGTTCTTTGGTTGATTTCAGATTGGAAAGGAGATGTTTTTTATTATTACTATTTATGTTTTTGAATAAGGTAATAAATATTTGTCATTTGGAGTTTTCAAGTAGTCCAGGTGCTTCATTCTCTTTATCATTATTATTTATGTTTTTTGCGGGTTTGGCGTATAATTATAATTTAGATTGAACATATGTTGGTTACATTGTTATGCTTAGTCAGTACGTTTGATTGCTTTGGGCAGCAAAATCAGTTACAATTGTTTCATTTCATGACATTGATTTTGTCTCAGCAAAAAGATTTACCGTATGTCACTCTTGTTGATGTAAGAAAAGAAGAAATGTTTTCCAATGTGAGGTGATTAGGGATATTCGTTCATATTTAACAACGCTTGCTCATTCAATGCTATAGTTCATCTGTATCTACAAAGATTTGCCTTCTGAATTGCTGCAATTTTTGATGTTTGCTCATCACTTTGGCACATAAGCAATCCAATTATGCAGGAAAAATGAGAAAAACTTCTGCAATTTTGAATGGGTGGGGGGGTCTGGAGTAAATGCTAGGTTTTTTGTGGGTATGGCGTATAATTATGATTTAAGATTGGACGTATTTTAATTACATTGTTATGCTTAGTCAGTTGTTTTGATTTTGATGGGCAGCAAAATCGGTTACAACTTACAATCTTTTCATTTCATGACATTGATTTTGTGTCAGAAAAAAAGAGTTACTGTTTGTCGCTATTGTTCATGTAAAAAATGAAAAAATGTTTGAGAATGCGAGGTGATTATGGATTTTCATTCATATTTAACCACGCTTAGGTGATTATGGATTTTCATTCATATTTATATTTAACAACACTTGCTCATTCAATGCTATATGGTGTATCTGTACCTACAAAGATTTGCCTTCTGAATTGCTGCAAGTTCTGAGGTTTGCTCATCACTTTGGCACATGACCGATCCATTTGTGCAGGAAAAATGAGAATTACAAGAGAACGGTAGTTGCCTGCTTCATTCAAGCAGTGTACTTGCTCGAGCTTGACAGACAAGAAAATAGAACAGAACAGAATGCCCTTGCACCTAAGTGGTGGATACCCTTCAAGTACAAACTGACTCAGACATTAGTTGATGAAAGGGATGGATCAATATTTGGTGCTGTATTAGAATGGGATCGGTCAGCAGCATTAGCTGATATGATACTTATCAGACCTAGTGGAGCACCTAAGGCTGTTTTAGCACTCCGTGGAACACTACTCAAGAGCCCAACAATACGAAGGGACATGGAAGATGACCTCCGTTTTCTGGCTTGGGAAAGTTTGAAGGGTTCTATCAGATTCAAAGTAGCACTGGAGACATTAAAATCAGTTGCAGAAAGCTACGGAAGCAGCAATGTATGCATTGCTGGTCATTCCTTGGGTGCTGGCTTCGCTCTTCAAGTAGGAAAAGCATTAGCTAAAGAAGGTATATATGTGGAAGCCCATTTGTTTAACCCTCCTTCAATTTCAGTAGCTATGAGCTTAAGGAACATCGGAGAAAAAGCTGGATTTGCTTGGAAGAAAATTAAATCAATGCTTCCTTCAAACAGTGAATCTCCAGTCACCAATGGTGTCGAAGACGGAACTTCTGCTGTAGGATTGAGGAATTGGATACCAAATTTCAGGGATAAAACTGCTATAGGATTGAAAAAATGGGTGCCTCATTTATATGTGAATAATAGTGACTATATCTGTTGCTATTACACTGACCCCGTTGGACCTGAAGATAAAAATGCTAATAAGGAGAATGTTGCTTGTACAAATGGACAAATTGCAGCAAAGTTGTTTGTCATGTCTAAGGGAAACCAGAGGTTTCTAGAAGCTCATGGCTTAGAACAATGGTGGTCTGATGATGTGCATCTACAAATGGCTCTCCATAATAGCAAGTTGATAAGCAGGCAGCTAAGATCGTTATCTAGCCTTTCAGCTCCGCGACCAACGCACAGAATGGCATGATTGTGCTAGGTATGTGTGTTAATTATTTGCTGAAAATTCATTTTAATCTTGGTTCATTCATGCTTCTGCTGCGAATTTGCATAAAGAAAAATTGTATTCATTGTTTCTTTGTAAAGATAGCAACGTTCCAGGCTCCTATATTCAACAAGTTGACAAACATTCACCAATCTCGTCAATTGGGGTTAATTTCATGGATATTGGATTGCAAAATAAAA
The DNA here is from genome assembly GCA_037975025.1 of Excoecaria agallocha. Classification (NCBI taxonomy): domain Eukaryota; kingdom Viridiplantae; phylum Streptophyta; class Magnoliopsida; order Malpighiales; family Euphorbiaceae; genus Excoecaria; species Excoecaria agallocha. The sequence continues at coordinate 32,741,279 of CM075816.1, forward strand.
CTTTTTATCGATAAAATATCTGAATTAAAAAAAAATTATTTCAAAAAAGTTATTTTAATCGAATTTTAAAATTAATTATATTAAAATTTTTCATTTACTATCACATGAAATTAGACCCAGCAAAATTTACCCAAATTCATGGGTGGATCCAAATTGATAAAAAACTAACTCAATTCACATAAATATCCATTGAATCAATCCAAAATTGATCTATTTTATTTTTCAACCCAATTCAATATTAATGGATTAATTTAAAATTAATTCATATTACTATTCAGCCCAATGAATGTTTTCAAAATTTAAAGATCTTGACCCATTGGATATTGCCATCCTGTTAAAGAATAAGAGTTACAAATAAAGCACCGAGGAACAAGATTACAAGAGTGCTTCATGTCTTTCAATCACCTATTCTGCAAATGCTAGGAGGAATGGAGAATATATTTTCTGACCATATGATCGGCGCCACTTGGCACCCTCACCTAAAGGTTCAATCCGTAAGAAGTACTTTCCCTCAATCTGTAAAATATATTTTTATCAAGCTAGCTAATTGCCACCAATTAGGTACAATAAATTTCTTTCAATTATTATTATTATTATTAATGGAGAATATTATTTTATTTGTTTTTTCGCAATCGTACTTTTTTGTTTTTTTTTTTCAATTATTATTATATTATTATTCATCTTCTGCCCAAAAATTGAGTGATTTGTTACCCAAAATGTTAATTTATAAATTTAAATTATTCATGGATCGATCTAAATCAACACAATTTATTAATGATTCATATTTTTTGATCTATTAATGATCTAATTAATTAATAATCCATTCATTAATGATCCAATTTAAACCCATTCAATTCATCTATTTGTCACCTCTATATGAAATTGATGTCTGTTAACCATTAAATTTCGACCAATAGAAAAAAGGTCACATGTAAAAATTTTATGAAAATTTTTATTTTTATAATATTTTGACATCTGTCATTTTTATTGACCGTAGTGTGATGGCCAACATGGCGCCCTTTCCGAGTAGTTAGTTAATATAATGGTTTATATGCAATATATTTGGATGGCATGGATGATATGGCAGGCAAATAAAGATTTCTAATAGGATTGTTTTCAAAATATAGCCAAATTGATTTTCTTGAAATATTTTTATAAATTTACAGTTAAAAAATTTATTTTGTGACTTTTCAATGAAAAGTATAATAGTTCTGGACGAGAGTGAACCTCTTAATTGGTATTGGGTGGTTTAAAAAAAAAACAAAAACATAATTGGTATTGCAATATATATATATATATATATATATATATATATATATATATATATATATATATATATATATATATATATATATATATATATATATATATATATATATATTGTCAAATCACCAATTCACCATTATACAACGTACAAATCAAATAAGAGCATAGAATGTACAATTACATAATTTTCTTAATCTGTAAATATTCTATAGTTCATCAACAAACTAAAAAGTAGTGCTGAGCAAAAATGATTAACAGTAAAATTGGTGAATCGATTTTTTTTTTCTATTTTTTTTGAAATTTACGTAAAATAATACTTTAAAATATATTTAAATTATATTTTTATTTTTATACTTTAAATTTTTTATATTTTTTTATAAAATTTATATAATATTTTAAATTAAATTTATATTATGTCATTCTTTTTAAATTATATTGTAATATTTATATGTAATAACCAATTATCTTTTATATATACTATTCTTTTTTTATCATAAATAATAACTTTAATTATATTTTCTTATATTTTAGAGTTTATATTTTAATATTTAATATTATCTAAAATTTTATTTGATTTAAAATCAAGTATGTTAATTTTCAACAAATATCAAATTTATTTTATAATATTAACTATTAATTTATTGAACATGAATTTTGGCTAATAAATTATGTTTATTTTGTGATTTTTATTTTAAATTACTTTGCATATTTGAAATTGAATTAAACTTTGTTTACTTTTTTTTTTATAAATTTATGTTATAAATTTTAATGGTTAACCGAAAAATATCGTCTAATCAAAACGAAAAAATTGAAATCGATTGATTAATTAACCGAATGTAACTGACTAGTTAATAATTAATTATTTTAAAAAATTGATATTAATAAACTGGTTAATTTTTTTTACTCATATACTGATTAATTGGTCCATACCCACTTCTACTAAAAAGTGTTATGTTTATTTTGTGTTTTTTATTTTAATTATTTTACACATTTGAAATTTAATTGAACTTTGTCTATTTTTTTTTATAATTTTATATTATAAATTTTAATGGTTAACTGAAAAATATTAATTAATCAAACTGAAAAAATTAAAACCGATTAATTGACTAATCGAAAGTAACGGATTGGTTAATAATTAATAATTTTAAAAAATCGATATTAATAAGCTAGTTAATTTTTTTTTAGTCATGTACCCGATTAATTGGTTCATACTTACTTCTACTAAAAAGTGTCATTGTTTAAATAGCACTGATTTGCATCTAACTTGAGCATATACTAGGGGCGAGCAAAAAAAATCAAAAATATAATTAACTATAAAATCGAATAGATTTTTACGGTTAACCGATCTAATGGATTTGGTTACGCTTTTTAATTTTTACATTTTAAGTTTTTTTTTGTTATAGTTTAAGTTTTTAGGTATTCGTTAACCGTTGATCAATGGTTAATCGATTCATATATAATATATATTATATTTTTATTTTTATACTTTAAAAATTTTTCATTTATTCTATTTTTCTATAAAATTTATATAATACTTTAAACTAAATTTATATTATGCTATTTTCTTTAATTATATATTAATATTTATATGTAGTAACCGATTACCTTTAATATATGTTATTTTTTTATTATATATATAATAGCATTTAATTATATTTTTTATATTTTATAGTTTATGTTTTAACATTTAATATTATTCAAATTTTATTTGACTTAAAATAAAAATGTTAATTTGCAACAAATATTAAATTTATTTTATAATATTAGTTATTAATTTATTGAATATAAGTTTTGGCTAGTAAATTATGTTTTTATTTTTATTTTTATTTTAAATTATTTTGCGCATTTTAAATTGGATTAAATTTTGTCCCCTTTTTTATAATTTTATATTATAAATTTTAATTGTTAACCGAAAAATATTGGTTAATCAAACCGAAATTGTTAGACTGATTAATCGAATGTACCAGACTGATTAATTATTAATGATTTTAAAAAATCGATATTAATGGATTAATTAATTTTTTTTTATTTATGAATCGATTAATCGATTTATGCTCACCCTTAACATATGCTATATTTGTTTATTTTTTAAAAATTGGCAATCTTGGTGCATATGCTCCCATTGAATAGCTCGGCCTACTCCCAAGCCACACAGAGGTGCCCAATCCTACTATTATACATTTTTAGTTTAATGTGCTTTTAGGCTTTGTTTGGGTGAAATTATTTATATTATGATATTGTAATTATTGTTATTTTTTTAATTACAATTTTTTGAAGGCCTTTTTATTTTGTTTAAAGTGCTAATTTTTAAATTTTTAAAAAATATCAATTATATATTTTTTTTATTTTATCTATATGTATTAAAAAAAAGAAATAATTAATATAATAAGAATATATGATTGTAGTGGATTAGTAAATGATATTTTAGTAGATCAAAATAAATATTTAATAAAATTAATGTTAATGATTTTTCTTAATACATGTGAAGAGTTAAATGTTATACAAAACGGATGCAATAATATGTTTGGAAAAAAATGTTATGATATAATTTAATAAATTTTTTATATGAAAAACGTAAAAAAAAAGAAATTAATTTTGATAAAATAAATGAAAATTAAAGTTATATTAAAATATAAAAAAAGGAATTATTAAAACTAAGCAAAAATGGTAAGTAAAAAAAATTAGAGGTAGCAAATGAGCACGTTGGGTGGCTTTGGATTGGATCATGGATCTTTAATGGATTGAGTCATAAATGAATAAAAAATATGGGTTAATATTTAAATAGATTGAACGAATTTGGATCGACTATGGATTTAATGCAAATTATTATAAAATTTTTTATTAATTAATTAATGAATTCGATAATAATATTCAAAAATAGAATGAAGGAAATTAATTTCCAAAATTTCAATCAATTTCCAAAACGGTTTAAATATCATGATTAATTGATTGTAATCTTTTATTATTATAATATCATGATTCATACGGGCACTGATAATGTAAGTAGAAGGTGGGTTACGCAGTTGTTGCTTCACTTTCAAAAGGATGGCTTGTTCCGTGTTGTCATCCTTTGAAATTACTGGTAAGGAAAGGGCCATTAGGAGGAGTAAGAAGAAGTGAGGTGTAAACTTTAGAAATGCAGAGGGTAGTTTAGACATTTAGAATGGTTCAAGTTAGTTTTCCGGTTGGGATAGTTTTGCCGGGAAAGAGAGAGGAAATCAAAGAGTAGTTGTAAAGGCTAACGGTAACGGAGATATATAGGGATGAAGCTGGTGAAATGACCCCGAAAATGATAATAATTACAAGGCCAACCAGGAAAAAATGGGAAGTTGGGAGGAGCTTCATCGTTGCAGAAAATTTCGCCGGAGTTTGTGCCCATAAATATCTGAATTTAGGAGATTGGCAACACGGAACAAGCCATCCTTTTGAAAGTGAAGCAAGAACTAGGTAACCTCCCGTCTCTTCAATCGCGGACCTCCTCGTCTCTTCAGATGGCAGTAAAGTCATGTGTTGAGATCAAGTAGAAGGCAGGGATGTGCATGATTTTAGGGATTTTGATCTATTCAGAAGAAACAGAAGAAATTTATTAGGTGTAGATTTAATGGATTAAAAAATAAAATGAATTAATTTTAAATTAATTTGATGAATATTAAATTGAATTAAGAATAAAATTAGTCAACTTTGAGTCAATCCCGTAGACATTTATTTGAATTTAATTAAATTTAAATTATTTTTTTAATAAATTTAGGTCAATTTTATCAAGTAAATAAAAAAATCATACAAAATCACTAATTTTATAATTTAAAAATTTAGACAAAAATAAGCCGTGAAATAACTATCAAATAATATACCCATGAATTGATATATATATTTTTTTTCCAAACAACCATTTGATCAATTTCATTACCGTACATACCAGCCATAACTATGATTCAAACAGGGTTTAAAGTGTCTTATATCTCTTATAACGACAATAATTCAAGGACTTGATGAAAAATATTAGTTGAGGAGATTAATATATATAATATATAATGTCCGAGTGATGTATTATGGAAAATGAAATATCATACTCAACCCCAACATTTTAATGGAAATGAAATAATTTTAGTACAAGCTGCAAATGAATATTTGCCTTGCAGAACCCATCAGCGGTGCCTTGTATGAACTTAAGATACATCCATTTATGCAGAGTCGGTGATCTTCAACCTTGCATATGCTGAATTCTCATATTTTCCACTCCACCTAAAATATGGGACAAAGCATAATGAAAATCTTTTAAACTTGGAATCACACCTATAATTTAATTGGTGGAAAAAATCTGGCTACTTTTTTTTTTATACGACTAAAATTTAAATCTCACTCTCAAGCCCCCAAAACCTCTTAAACCACTCCCTACTATTTGGCAATACAAACACACCAACCTGCAGTTTTCATTTTCAGGAATCTGAAGCTCCAAATCCTCTGCAAATGGCTGAAATACCAGCTCCAGTTTTTCATCCTCCACTTCATCACATGTCGGTGGCTGCCACTGCATGGTTAGTTGATAATTAGAAGACTTGCCAAAACTCTTCCCAACTTAAATAAATTCACCTTTCTCAAAAGGTCATATCCCTTCGAATCATATGTATGTTGATGCAACCGAATTAGTTTGGTTCAATTATTCGATTAACTAATTCAGTGTTAGTTAGTAAAATATGTAAATTTCAGTTTATAGCTTTGGTCTGGTTAATAACCGAATTAAAAAAAAAAAACTTTAAAACGATGTCATTTTTCTAATAAAATTTCCTAAATTACTAATCATTTCAATTTCAATTGGTGATATAAGAAAAGTAAAATTATTCATTCAGTTAATACAAAAAATCGGTTCAGTATATAAGTTGTACCAAAGTTCAGTTTTCGGTCATTTTGATTCAGGTATAACCAAAAACAAAACTGTACTCACCCCTATAAATAAACACGAGCACAAAAGGGAGGGAAGAGACAAAATACCTTAGGTGCATTATCCTTGTCAATGGTTAGAGCCCTGATACCCTTTTAAACAGAAAATAAAGAGTTCAATTTTAGATGCACTGAAACTACAAAATTGATCATTTAGCTTGATGTGTTTTCATTGGTAAACCACACATCTCTAAACAGTACCTCATAGACATCTGCAGATATTGTGGACCGCAGTATGTTTATTGTTAGCCTGAATTCTTTCTTCAGACTTTCTGATAGCGTCCGTTTCCTTCCTTCGCGAATCTGGTGTAAAGATAAATTAGAGAAAACCAAATTATTAGCAATTCTAATCCTAAGCAAACATTCCATAGATGAGATTTTGTGAAAGCTTGGACAATAAATTATGTCATTAACCACTCCGTACAGATATCCTTGCTCAAAAAATATCTTTTCCTTGTAATCTATGGAGAATTCAGATTAGGAAAAAGTTTATTTAGCAAAACAAGTGCATAAAATTTCAAAGCCAAAAACAAGAGAAATAGAAAAAAATATTCAGATTGATATAACTCGTTGCATACAAACAGAAAATTCCTGCAGTGATGATGATTTCCTCTCAGGAATTCAAGAGGATTAGCTGCAGTTTGGAACATGGGTTTGCTCTCATGCCCCAGCTCAGCTTTTGTCCCTTTTTGTTCTCAAGGAATGGGCATATAACTCAATTACAATTGTTGAAAGAAGGAATCAAATTCAATACTTTCCATACTTTTGATTGAATATTGGCCACAAGACCCAATCTTAGTGGTTTGTTGCAGGCCTTTTAGTGCAAATGCATTAATGAATGTTTTATGGTAAAGGCATAGCCCTATTGCTGACTTGGACTATCATAATCAGTAAGAATCTGGTATGCTTTGTATGAATTAATCTCGTATGCTTTGTATGAATTAATCTCGTATGCTTTATATGAATTATAAAATTGGGGATTGTCCAGAGATAGTAGTGTTCCTTCTGATAAACTCATCTCAAATACAAGCAATGAAGCATATAATATATATAACCATTACCGATCTGAGTGTAATTTTTAACCCTGTAGGAGATGATCGTTTCAATCCTTTCAGTATTGGTCCAATCCATCCATTTCCTTCCTTACTTGCCTCGGCTTCCTGCACAACATAATGCATATCCAAATTAAATTTTTTTTGGAAGTGCTTTACTTGAAGGGAAATAGAAGAAGTACTTACAAATGATTCAACAATATCGAGCACAGTTTGCTTGGAAAAACACTTGTCTATAATTGACAGCCTAACATGTAAACAGCAATCTGTCAGGTCCTCATAAAATGGATGCACTAAACTACTGTTGACGATTCACATATGAAAAGCATCATATGCTCAGATATTCATGACCCATTACTTGTTTAAAATACTGTCTTCATCAAGCTGAACATCCACAGAGAACTCTCCAATTGCAGATTTTACTGCTTGTTCATCACCAGAGTTCATGCTAATCAAACGCTTCTCTAGTTCAGCCAGTCTCTAATACATAAAAAACAACACAATTAAGTATCTTGCTCAAAGAGTTTCGACAAAATTCTTATAATCAATCTCACAGTTTAGATACCAACAATTCAGAGAAACAAAACAACAAATTGCAATTCAGCATCATAATTGTTTTCCTTTCCAGGATGTTCATGCACCTAACGTCCATGGCATGAATAGTTATCCAGTTAATAAAATAACAAGATAACAACTGTGAATATAATTCTAAGACCCGCAACATAGCTGGTCAAACTCAGTGCTCATTGAAAGGCAGCAACGAGTTAAAATTTGCATGCAAATACTGCAGTAAAAATGACTCTGTTATAACAACAAAATGAAAACATCAATTCTTCATAAATTTATTTGGTTGAAACTTTTGAGACAGTATTCAAAGGGTCATTATGCCTTATTGGTACACAGTGTGACAATTTTTGGCCCTTTAGTAGATTTCTATCCGGAAAAAGAGAAAGTTAGGAAAAAATAGATAAATAAAAATTAATTTTTCAGGAGAGTCCATGGGAACATAATTACAGTTTTGCTTCTGAACACATTCCACTAGTAGGCATCCAATACCAACCACTAAAAAATGTGCACATTTTGCATGTAACAACACAAGACTGAGCTTGCACAAAAAATGAACACCAAACTCACAGGATCTCCAAGAGAGGAACACCATGAAATAATATTTAACCTCACCTCAGAAGGTACCAAGTGCGTTGCAAGTCCAATGGCAACCAGTTCCTTACCATTCAGCCTTGCTCCAGTTAAAGCTAAAAACTCACCTGCATTGCACATGACAACAATCCACTGTTAAGAATTACACAATAATAATAGTTTCTGTTGTTTTCCATTACTTCCTTTTTTTATTTTATTGTTATTTTTTGTTATAAATGCAAGGTTGAAAATTTTCTGAAAGAAGTCATGTCACCTCAATTCATTACCTTCAAGAAACAATAGCAGATTTTAAGAATATCAAACTCACCCAGATGTCCAGGAAGATGTGAAAGCACGTATGAGAAACCGCAATCAGTATGAAAGCCAATAGTTGCTTCTGGAGTTGCAAAAACCTATGCATTATAATATACACCATAGAGGACATCAACTTAAAATGAGAATTCCAAACCCTTAGACCCAGAATACAGACTGATTTCCTAACATGAACCAAAAACTGAATAAGGACCGAAAACCCACAGTTTTCTCTGTGACAACTGAGAATTTCATTGGAACCATCAAAGATGCACCACCTCCCATTGAGATTCCATGGACAAGAGCGACCTATGACAATAATATTGAAAGTCATCAGGATGTGTCTGCATCAGCAATGACTTAGCAAAATCAAGCTACAGCTTTGAAAGTAGAGGATCCACAGAATGTGTGTTATAGTTTGAAATTAATACCTGTGTTTTCTTATATGTGTGGAGGTGATAACAAAGCCAGTACATTCTATAAACCACTTCAAGGCAAGAATCCTCTGCCAAAAACATTGGGTTGCATAAATAAGTTTGCCTTCAAATGTAGCCAAAAATAAGAAAAATGAAAATCTCCTCTCAAATGTGTTATGTGTACAGTATATATGACTATCTGCACAATGTAAATGAATGAATCCTAATTGATGTCCCAAGGGTTGAGACCTAGTTTAAATGGATAGCGTATTTACTTGATGTCCTGCCATCATAGAACATTTTTAGATCCCCACCAGCAGAAAAAGCTCGACCATTACCCTGAAGCAAATACAAGATCATCTTAAACTTTTGACAACTGGAACAATCCATAAGAACAAAGGGATGAAATCCACAATGGATGCCAAAAATGCATATTGGTCTCAGATGTTTAGGATTATTGACAAAGAACCTTAAGCATTTGTGCCAGTTTTAATGTGGAGTTGCCACACCCTTGTGACCCCTTAGACTAGATAGCTGACTAGATAGCTAATCAAAGGCATTGCACTTCATCAAATCACAAATATGGATATATACACAAATGAACACACACAAACAAGCGCATGCACAACTAATCAGAAAACTGAGTAACATATACAACTACTGGATGCATCCATGCATCAGACAACCCTTCTCTAGGACCATTGGATAATCATGTACCTCTTGTCATAGAAAAATGGTTTTAGATTTCCAGTAAAGGGACGTGCTTTCAATCTTAAGCATCCAATAATGTCCCATAATTGGGGGGATACAACAAGAAGTCACAAACAAGTCAACTTTGTTTGACTAATGACTGTTAAGACATCAGTTTTATTTCAAATCTCATTAAATAGCTGTTGTTATTGATGTGTATCTGTATTTCTGCCTGTCCCAATGACTATATCAAACTCAAACCATTTTCACTGCTTTACGAAATAGTTGTTCAGTGATGCAGTTAAAAATAAGCTCAGAAATCACAGTACAGATTCCATATAGGACTTGTTATTTAGAACTCTAGTCCTCAAAATTCTGGAAATTAATATCTGCTCAAATTTAAAAAGTGCTGGTCTGGTTGTTACAGCTTTAGAAATGAACATTTTATGATTTTAGCTTTGTTAAAAGAGGAGTTTCCAGATGTCTTTATAAAATCCATGTTGATATAAAATAACACTCTTCCTTTTAATTTTCTCTGGATTCTAATTCTTTAGGAAGATTAGACTAGCTTTCGAGTCTGATGGCAAGGTTTAGGATCACTAAAGTCTAAAATATTCGTTTTCAGTTTTTAAATCCTCGTATAGTTAATTACTTGTTCTCTTCAAATAATGATGGGCTAGATGTGGTGCCCACAAATTTCTAATTATGTTGCTCAAGTTCTTTCACAGTAATCCTTAATCAAAGCTCTACACCTAAATCTGAATGCCTCCAAATAAAAGCAGATTTTAGCAACCCAAAATTAGCCTCAGATGTCAAGTTTGGACCCCTTCTGACCTTTACAATGGACTCGACCAGATTTAGAAGCAAATAACAGCCAAGCCTTCCTGGGAATATTTGATAGTATCAGATTTCATTTTTTTTTTTTTAAAAAGGGAAGAAAAAATGATTTAACAATATCAGTTAGTATAACATGAACAATTTGCTCCTAACTAAGAAATTTAATATGAGTAAGTAGAGTTAATCTGACAGTTTTTCCTCTTTTGCCCAAATGCATTCAAAATAGAACGACTTTGCCTATGCGCTTCTTTTTATCAATTTTTGCACATGAACTATTTGAAATTGAGAGATTTTGCCCTTATTCTTTTGAAAACTAGGTAATTTTTGCACGTTAACTTATCGAAACTGACATATTTTACCCTAAATTTGATGACACATGGCATTTTAGAAACAACATTGATTAGCATATGAAATAAGTGAAAAAATATTTCTATTTTGAATAGTGCAGCACAAAAAATCAACAAAAAAAGTTCCATTTCTCCTGTATAGGCAAAATCAGCAAAATCACCCTATTTCCAGTAGTTTATTCCGTTTTTCCTCCTGTACTCAAAATTCCATTTTTCTGCTAGTAAACCATGTGGAAGCACGAAGTCCAACTATAATTAAATGATTATAAGAGTGGAATCCAAAACCTTTAAACTTTTCTCCATTAAGTCCTAAATCTCTACATATCCACGCATCAAACACTTAAAAATAATAGAAAAAGATGGGAGTAAAAACTTCAGGTAGACAATCAAGTAAAACTAGCCTTGATTAGTATAAGTGCTGCATTTTCGTCTTTCTCCCAACTCTCAAATAAATCAGCCAGCAAAGACACCTGATTTAGTGAAAACAAGATTAAATTGCATACAAGAAAATATAAATTCATACAATAAAATGTATGCGTGGAGTTTACTAAACAAACCACTTTGGATGAAATAACATTCAGCTGACGCGGCCTGTTCAATGTGATCAGTCTCACATTGCCTATTTCTTCTCCAAGAACAACCTAAATAGGACAGAGAACAGAAATCATGTGTAATTAAAACAGTATATAGCTTCCAAGGCATTATTACACTATGATGAAGAAAAAATTAAGAAGAATAAACACAAAAATAACATACCTTCTCCTCTAGGTTTATAGTTTCTTGAGCCATTTACGAATCAAACTGCTAGCATGAGAAGATGAGTAAAGGGCAGGTATAAGCAATAAAACGATAGAAGAAAGAGAAGTAGTGAAATAACAGAAGTAGGTGGGGATCGTTAGGTGGTCTAATAGATGATTGGGTTTGTCACACCTACAAAGGCACACTTCCAATATATTCACTTATTTGGTCTAACTTTTCACCAAACACTGAACTCAAACTCACACTCTCAACCTCTTTTCAATGTTTTATGGGCGATTCGCATAGCCAATTTCATCCGCATCCCTTAACTATACTCCGCTATACTCTCTTAATTGCTCATTGTATTTTTCAATCTGTCCCAATAAAAAATTAACCCATTATAATTAAATATCAATAAAGTCAAACGTGCCCAGAATCGCTAACGCTGAATTTGCTGAATCAGCTTAATCATTGTGCTTTATATCTGTGAATATTGCATATTGTTTATTTAATGGATATTAGGCTTTTTTTAGATAGCTAACAGTCTTCAACCAAGTCATAAAGTTTAGTACATAAACATTAAATATACTTTAAAATTAAAAAAGTGTTATGAAATTTAGTAGGGACTTTTACAAAAATACACAAAATAATAGATGTGTTTTTAAAATTACCTTTTCCTTTTTTCTCCCTTTAAAATTACTTTTTTTTTTAAAAAAAATTTATTTTTAAAAATATCACTTTTGAAAATACTTTAGATCATGTTTATTTGGTGGTATGGCATAATTCATTAATGTATTATTCTCTAGAGAATAATGTTTGGGAGTATAATTATTCTCATGATACTATATTCCATGGTTTTGATCCATAAATTTTAAATCATGGTTTTATCTAATTTTGAGAATCACCAAATATAATTTCCGTTATTTAGTTTTACTCTTCTAATCTTATTACTTTTACTTTTTACTATAATTAATTTTATGTATGATAATTTAGAATTAATGTTTATTATGATAATTTAGAACTAATATTTATTAGTATGTTATGTATAATAATTTACAACTTAATTACTCATATAAGCATTGTGTGAAAATAGATAAGTAATAATTGAGTGATACTAAAAGTAAATGAAATTAATTGTTAAGGCAATTATACACTCATATAATACATTAATTGTTAAAATTTTATTATATATAATTACATTATTAATTTGCATGCCCATAAAGGTGTAGTGCTAAAAATAGATGAATTCTAGTTGAATGATACTAAGAGTAAATGAAATTAATTGGTAAGATGTTATATACTCATATAATTACATTAATTGGTAAATTTCATTATAAATAATTATTTTATATAATTACATTATTAATTTATAAATTCGATTACTCATATAAATATTATGCCAAAATAGATGAGTACTAGTTGAGTAATGCTAAAAGTAAATGAAATTATTGGTAAGGTAATTATATACTCATATATTTATATTAATTGGTAAAATTTTATTATAAATAATAATTATATATAATTATATTTTTAATTTACATACACGTATAGTTATTGTACCAAAAATAAATGAGTACTAATTGACTGATATTAAAAATAAATGAAATTAATTGGCAAAGTACTTATGTGATCGCTTACATATCTATATAGATATTTGTAAAAAAAATTAAGTAGTAGTTAAGTGACTTTAAAGATAAATTTAATTAAACACAAATTGTTTTAATTATATATATATATATAATTAAAATTATTTTATTATCTTAATTTTGTGCATTAAAATATTTAATACAAATAATTATAAAGTTAAATTTATATAGTTAGTATAGAATAGAAATTATATATATATATATATATATATATATATATATATATATATATATATATTAGTATAATATATATTAATTAATAAATATTAGGTTTTTCATTTCAATTCGGTTTTCAAAACTGTTTGATACAATTCTTTGCAGATGAAGAGATATCAAAGGGGCTTCTTACTTCCCAAACAGATCCTCCTACATCTATATATAAACGCTGGTTTATCAAGAATATGCAAGAAAAGCACTTCGAATTGTTGATTCATTACCAGAGATGGCTTAGAACCAATAGTTCATTATCTAATGGATTTTTCCGTTCTAATACTCTATCTGAGAGTTATCAGTATTTATCAAATCTATTCCTATATGGTTTTTTAGCCAATTCTAAATAAAATATCCAAATTCGTTCCAAATAAAATCAGTGATACAATTTGGTTTGGTTTTAGTAAAAAAGTTAACGATACAATTCTGTTTTGAATTTTTTATGGTAATTCGATTTAGTAGAGAAAGATTTAGAACCATATACCCCTCATACTAAGAGTGTTGAATTTTATATATTTTCTTTTCTATGCCACCAAAAAATCATATAATATACAGAATTATGTGTTTTAAGTTTTACTCTATTGTGTTTGTTAATTCATACAATAAAAATATAAATAGATGTAAAGTTTAATAAAAAAAATTAAATAAAAAGAACACAAAAACATCTTATATAATAATTAGACATCGCAATTTTTGGTCCAATTCAAAATTTCAAATCAAATCTATCTAAAAATAGTGATCTGAATTCGAAAAAAATACAAAAATTTTAGGATCGAACTTGACACGAACTCGAAACCCAAATAATCTGCACCAAAATATATGAAATTTCAATTGATCTCATGATTTAATATATATATATATATATATATATATATATATATATATATATATATATATATATATATATATATATATATATATATATATATATATAAGAAGTAATAAACGAGTTACCTCCCATAGTGCAGAACCGTTGAAGTCAAAATCACTTGTTTCGCATCACCGGCCTAACTTTCACCTACGTATTGTAAATTTCAAGATGAAAGCTTTGTTCCACGAACTAAAAGGCTCACAGGTAAAGAGAGAAAATGAGTGTAGAGTAAAACCGACAAAGTTTCGGTAAAAGAGTAAATTATGTACCCTAATGTAGATTTTTTTGGCCCTATTTATAGGGATCCAATTAAGAAAATATTTTTCCTTAGTTGGAATTAATACTAAAATTTCAGTTACAATCTATTAATTAAGGAAATGATATCTCATTTAATATTTTAGTTACCTAATTCAAATTAGGTAACTACCCTTTTTAATTCGCACTAAATGGGCAGATTTCCTAATTAAGAAAAATCTCAATATGGAACTAATTTTATATGATTTATTTCTTGTTCCGATATATTCATATTTATATTGGGACTAATTTATCATCTCGGGAGTTATGGGTGTATCCCAAACTCCTTCACCTCCCACTCGCATATGACGAAATGATTTTCAGTCATTCTCTCTAATCATATAGGCAGATAGTTCGTGTGACTGGCATATGTCGAGAACACTAATCTATACACCTGTAAGGAATATATAGCATCTCGAGAAATAAGATCTTCTCACAATTGTATACCAAACCCTAGATGGTTTTCTCACATTCGTTGTTTTATCTCATGATCTCATAAAAATAATTTTTGTGTTCACTATTGTGTCTCTGCTTATAAAGACTACAATATTTATACTGATGAACCACGAAACCACCAAATGTGATTGAAAACATCTTTTCTATTTATTATATGCCATCCATCATAATCCAACTCGCTTTTCTAGTTAGATCCGCTGGGCCAAAATTTTTTTATGACCCTTTGGGACTAACTAAGCTAGCCACACTGAGCTATACTCATAGAATAAGTTAAAGGTTCTGAGGGTTGAAAGACAGGGTCTCACACTAGGAAAAAATTAAGCTCATTCATATAAGATTTCTCTCCCTTAGTCAACTTAAGCACACATGGTATGATGCATGTGCTATGGTGTTCTTTCCTTTCCCTTAAAGGAGCACATATCTTATTATTATTATTTAACACCATACAGAAGCATAAGGTTGCAATGCACTAAAGCATCTAACTTTAGTCCGCTTCCTTTATGACTATTTCTGGCTTTTGGACAGAATATGATAGTCATGTTAAACATATCATCGATCATTCTTAATCCTATTTTGGATCTTAATCCAAAGCACACAATCCCATGTGTGTTTTTATCTTGTATGTTAACAAAAATTATCTTGTAATTTCTGTAGGATATCACTTTTATTTTGAACATGTTCTCAAAAATCACTTTGTTTAAAAATCACCTCATATTAGACTTTGTTAACTTATTAACAAAACTAATGTAAACACCTATGTGATTGGGTTACTTCTCTTTTCGATATGCTCTATCTTATAACAATAAATGTTCACATATTAAACATTCACACTCATATATTACCAACAATGAACTCAATTATTATTATTCATAAATAATAATGTTAAGGGATTACAATATATGTTAAATCCTATATAAACCCTAAAACCTAACGTGCCTCTCAAACACATATTTTGATATAGGTTTAATTAAAGGATCTGCTATCATATCTTGCACGGAAATATATTGAAAGTTTACTTCTCCTCGTGCAACAATGTCTTTAGTATACTAATACTTAATGTCGATATGCTTTATCCTACTATGAAATTTTGGATCTTTTATATAAGCTATCGACAACTGACTATCATTATAAATCTTCACCAGCTCTTCTGAGGCAGTTACACTCAGATGGTCTATAAACCATTTAACCAAACTGCCTCTTGTATTATAGCTGAGGAAGCGACAAATTCTTCTTCCATTGTTGAAAGGGCTACACGGGTCTATTTCTTGCTACTCCATGAAATGGCATCCTTGCCTAACAAGAATATATAACCTAATGTGGATTTCCTCTCATCCATGTCGCCTCCCCAATTAACATTCGTATATCCTCTCAAATGCATATCCTTTCCTTAAAAACAGAGAGAATAATCTACGATAGCTTTGAGGTATTTAAGTATCCTTTTCACCGCCTTTCAATGTGCTTCGCTCGGATTGGATTGATATCTACTTACCATGCCTATAACATAATATATATTAGGTTAAGTACACAACATTGCATACATTAGACTTCCCACAACATTGGCATATGGAACATTCTTCATATGTTTTATCTGCTCTTTCGTCTCAAGACACATACTTTTGTTAAAAAACTAATTCTTAGCAATGTGATTGTCTATGGGTTTATAATTTTGCATGTTAAATCATTCAAAAATTTTTGTTAATGTACGTCTCTTGAGTTAGTGACAATAACCTTCTAAAGCGATCCTTTGAAATCTTAACTCTAAGGATATAGGCTACTTAACCCATATCTTTCATCTCAAAGTTGGATGACAACCAATCTTTGATTAGATTTACGTATTCTTTGTCATTTCCTGCTATAAGCATATCATCTATGTACAAAGTTAAAATGACAAATTTATTTTCAGAGCTTAGAGTAAACACAATGATCTTTATCAATCATGTTGAACTCATTCGACATGATTGTTTCATGACATCTCAAATACCATTATCTCGAAGACTGCTTTAGGCTATAGATAGATCTATCAATTGGCAAACCTTATATTTTCCACCTTTTCTAATAAAACCTATAGGCTATTCCATATAGATTTCTTCTTTTAATCCTTCATTGAGGAAAGCAACCTTTACATCCATTTAATGTACCTCTAGGTCCAAACTAGCCACTAAGGCTAGAATTAACCTTATCGATGTAATCTAACAACAGATAAAAAAGTCTCCTCATAGTCAATTCCTTCATATTGTGTAAACCTCTTAGCGACTAGCTGAGCCTTGTATCTTTCGATGCTACCATCAACTTTTCACTTTACTTTGAGAATTCACTTATCCCTAATTGGTTTACGTCCTTCAAGTAGATTAACCAGTTCCTAAACATGGTTCAATCTCATATAAGACATTTCTTCTTCCATTGCTTTAATCCATTTATCTTTGGCTAGGCATGAAAGAGCTTCTTTTACATTTTTAGCCTTGTCATTATCTTGTGGTGTAATAAAAAAAAGTCTCGTTTAAACCTTCGATCTCAAATCATCGGCGTAGAACACTTTTTCTTTTAGATTTTTGTGGTTTTGAATCTTGATAAATATATCTCATATATTCATCATAGTTTGCAATGCTCCCATTGGGATTAAGCTCTATTCTTCCATTCAAATAAAGATCCTGAATATCCATACTCCCACTGAAGTTAGGCATGCTCAACCTCTTACTTAAGAAAGGATCCCAAACATCCAAACCTTTGAGAAGAGTGTCTTGACCTTGACCTTCTTCATCAATTTCCCTCAACTCAGATGGATAGATCCAGCTAATTCATCTTTTTGAGTTTCATAAAAAGTAAAGTCTTAATTTACTTCACCCAATTTGGAAACTTGTTTTCCAAAAATATGACGTCTCATTATTAAAATTCTATTACTGAGCCATTTACTCGCTCACTCACGAACATGTATCCTTTTGATATTTCAAAATATTACACAAAGATACTCTTTTTACCTCTTGGTCTTAATTTACGAAATTTACTTGAGGTATCATGGACATAAGCAGCATAACCCCAAGGTCATAAATGACTTAGGTCGGGTTACCGACCAGTTCATAACTCATAAGGAGTGAAAGCAACAGACTTTGTAGGCACATTGTTGAAAACATATGTAGCTATTAACATAGCATCTCCCCAATAGGAGATCGAAAAATTTTCTTAAGCCATCATAGAACATACCATGCTTAGAAGGGTCTTATTTCGCCTTTTTGTAACACCATTTTGTTGTGGAGTTCTAGGAATAGATAATTGATGTTCAATCCCTTTTTCATCACATAAAGCTTTAACTTCTTTAGAAAGATATTCTCGACCATAGTTGGTTCTTAATTCTTTAATTTTCTTATCTAATTGATTCTCAACAAGATTCATAAAAGTTTTAAAGCAACTCAATTCTTCAGACTTGTGAATATCAAATAGACATGACCATACCTAATATAGGCATCTATAAAAGTGATGAAATAATAGGCCCCATGCCCTGTTCTAACATTCATTAAACCACAAATGTCTGAATGAATTAATTGCAATAGAATTGTTACTTGAGTTCCTTTTTTGAATGGTTTTCTAACTAGTTTTATTTGCAAGCAATGCTCACATGTAGGCAATTCAACCTCATTTAAATCACCTGATAAACCTACCTTAGCTAACTGACGTATTCGATTTTGCTTGATATGATTTAATCTAGCATGCCATAATTTTATATTATCCTTATATGTATTCGAAGAAGAAGAAATGAAATAAAAACTAGCTTTATTGGAATAATCAGGATCAACATCCATAATTATAAAATTGTACAAAACAAAACTAGAACCATAAAAAATGTCATCCAAAAATAAGTAGACTTTATCATTCTTAAAATGTAGAACAAACCCAAGTTTCATCAAGGTTGAAACAAAAATTAAATTCCTATGAATATCAGGAGCATAAAGCACATTACGTAAAAGCAAGATTTAGCCTTCACGCAAACCTAGTCGGCATGTGTCAATCGCTTGGATTTCCACTCTAGCATTGTTGCTTACATAAATCCATTTTGCTCTAGTAGTAATTCATCAGAACTCAATAAAGGCATCTCGATCCTTTGTCACATGATCCATTGCTCTTGAATCAATCACTCATAAAGGATGAAGTTCAATTAAAAATATAAAACTTGAAATGCAAATTTCACTCCCTCTTGAGTTAGAATAGTGTATCTTTTTGGGCATAGTGCAATCTTTAGAATAGTGTCCCTTTTGCTGGTAGTTGAAACATCACTTTAGAAATGTTTATCTTTTTTTTGCCTTTAGACCCCATACCATTCAGCTTAACTTTATGCTTTTTAGGTTCTTGAGCCTTTTCCTTGCCTTTGCCATGAAAGCTCCTCTTCTTGTTTTGGTTTGATCTCATCTTACCAGAATTGGACTATGCCATATACAATTTAACATTGACCTTGATCGATGCTAAATGGTCATTTTCTAGCTCTAAAGGTCTAATGACATCCTTGCCTTTATGCTATTAATGTGAGTCAGTTGTATTTTCATGTGCTCCTAACTCCTTAGCAAGGATCAGATGACAACTTAAACCTGTTGCTCATCAGTCATCTTATGACCTACTTCACTAAGCTCACATATCATGTTCTTTATCTCTCACATATATTTCCACATTAAATAATCAGGCTTTTTCTAATAAGTATCAAATTTCATCGTTAAAGATCAGAGCCTAGTTAGAGACACTCCTCCAAACTTTTCTAGCAATGTGACCCATAAATCTATTGCATTTCAATACGTGCAGAATTGCATGGTGATATCATCTTCTATCTCACTTAGGAGGATGACACGTGTAAGCATTGGGTCCTAAGGAGGCCTTTGTCAAGGTTACTTAATGAGGAAAACTGCTCATTTAAAGACAACAAATTAAGGATGATGGACTCTTAGTGGTATTGAAGTTATTTTCTGGAAAGCCTTTTAAAATATTTTTGAGCTTGGCCTGTGCGGTTGATTGGCTCAAGGTGGGCAAGCGATGAAATGTACCCTTAGTCGGGAACTTAAAATTTGAGTTATGTGCATGTAACAGCCTTGTACGTTGTGCATTTATAGCCTATGTGCCCGTACGTTCAAAGAATATTCATCATTTGTCCTTGAAAATAGGATATTTGCCTTTTTTTTTTAATGCATGGCCTTGGAGTGTACAACTGTGCACTCCAAAGGATCTTGCCTTTTTAGGAAAGTTGACCACCTTTTGGAGTGTACAACCATGTATACCCATGGTACGGCTGTACACTCAAACGGTGGTGGACTTCACTATAAGGTAAGTGGGCAAATGAGGGGCATCACCAGAGTGTACAATCGTGTACACTCTTGGTACAGTCGTACACTTTACCTTTTATAAGCCTCCTCCAATTCTTTCTCAAGGGTTAGTTGGTTGATTTTGTTAAGATTAGAGATTTGAAAAGTAGAGTCAATACAGTTTTCAAAAGGAAACCTTAGAAACTTCCAAATAGTTTAAAAGTTTTCTAAACCAAAAGTCAATTTTTGGCTTTCAGCTCTTAATTCTTCAACTATCCCTTAACTATTTCAATACTAAGAAGGGCCCATGAATCCAACATCCAACAATCTAATTGAGTAAGTACATTGAAGGTAATATAAAAGGCCTTTCTCAATATTTTCATAATTACAATAAATTTTTTCATTATTTTCATCTGTTAGTTTTTATTATGTATTAATCTTTGTTAGATTTAGGTTGTAAAACCCTTTAAAAGGGGTATATTGCTGTGTGATAGAAATTATTAAGTAATTTTCCTTCTATTTTTTCCATTTCTTTTAAAATCATCTTTTTTATCAAAATAAAACTCGATTTAAAAACTCTTCTTCGTATTTAACTTTTCCTTTCTGCTTCTTTTTGGATCTTATGTTGGCAAGGACTCTATTTTAAAAGGAAGAAAACTTGCCGTTATCAGGTTGATACAGCCGCGTGTTGTTTGATGTGCACTTGCGTGTCAAACGATGCATGGCCCAAAATGTGCTTTCTTGCTTTTTGAGGTAGGTGAGCCGATCGCATGTCATCAAATGCACTCTCGTACATTTTCAACATGCATGCTAGATTCTTGCCTTCTTACCTCCTTTTTTACTTCAAGTAATTTTGTGGATGTTTTCTTTTCATTTTTATTATCATTATCATTTTTGTTGTTATCATTTTTTTATCACCATTGCTCTCGAGAAATAAAGCTCCTTGTAGACATGACCAGGAAAGCACTCTAGGTAAGCCTACTATCCTTTTCTCTATTGTAAAAATACTCTTTCAACTACAAGCAAAAAATGTCATCAAAAAATACTTATAGTGATTAATTAGGATGTTTCGCTAATAAAATCGGACGAATGTCCACCTTTTTACCTAGGAAACTCGTATGTAAAAATCAACTTTTAATAATGTAAATGATTTTTGTATATAATTAAATAACCTGGGATGTTTCTTAACTAAAACTTGGGCTAACAAGTCCCTGTCTTCAAGATCTCACAATGAAACACTTATTCAATAATCCATATGCAAGGACCAAAGTCCTTACCTAAAAGGGATATAATAAACTGTTTGATTTATGGATGTCTTTATCACTTTATTTTATTATATGATTTACCATTTTCTTACATGATTAGATGTGCTTTTAATTTCTATATTTGTTCTACTTTTGCATGAAAGAAAAGAAATAACAAGATTAATCTGAAAGCTATTATGTCACATTTGTCAAAGGTAAAAATAAGAGTGGAATTTTGGACCCTCTCCAAGTTTTTTGGCCTTACAAGGTTAGAACACCCTTCTTTTCTAATGTTCTATTGGGTGGTGACTCCTTCCTATTCATCCTTATGGTGTCCGACTAGATGCCTCCCAATCGTCGGTTGTTAGTTATAAGATAGGGGCACCTTGATATGCCACATCACACCTTTTGAGGTTTATAATTGTGGCAAGTCGAGTTAAGTCTCTTTCCTATCATGAAGCGATCGTCGATCTGGATCGGGAACCTCAACCTAGTTCTGACCCTAAAAGTGGGATCAAACTACTAAAGCTCAGAGGTTTTCTCACTTGTACTCGATGATCCCTTGTTTTTTAGGATGAAATTGAGTTGATGACTCAAAAAAAAGTGCTAAAAGCTTCGAGGGAAGGGCGTGCGTCACAGTGGTGGCTCTACTAGAAGATTTGAGATTTCACTCTAAAACCACTTTTGATTCATGTGACATAAAAGGCATTCAGTTAAGGAATTTTATCTCTTTCTGAAATTGCATTAAAATCATGCTAGAGCCTTATAATAAATTAGGTATCCCAGTTTTCTAACCCCTGTGTGTTTCCAAAGCATTCCCTTATCGTTCTGAGGGTAGTGTTAGAGATAGTCACCGGCCCAAGCTTAGTACCTGATGATATATTAAATGGTGATCCGATCAGTTGTTATGCTTATGATGAGCTAGATCTATTGGCAAGGACCATACTTAGGTAGCCTTATAATTGAGTACCTGGACCAAAAGCCCATCTAATGACATAAAAATCTCCATTAAGACGTCTGTAATAATTTTTGCATTGCTTGTGATATGGATCCTTGTGTATTAGGCATGCCTAAACGAATTCGGATGTTCAATTATCAAAGGCTGCCTTGCCCTAGTAAGCCCATTCTAATTTATTTAGGTCGCCTAAATATGCATTGATTAACACCTTTTTGTGTGCTTTTCATGAGAGATGTTATGCTACTGGGTTTTTGCCGTCCACCATACACGTTCATGAGGGCCCCCCTTTGACCTATGAATTAAGCCCACCTAGGAAAGAGGACTTTGACAATGTGTGTGAGAGGAATAAGGTGGAAAGGAACCTTACGTGTGGTTATCGATACTCATGCATCACACTGACAACCCTTATTTTGATAGCCATAATAGAGCCATCATTTTCCAAGTGGTTTTGGGGTTCAGATGATCGTTTGATCAAGAAGTGGTTTATAGAATAAATAGAGGAATTAGTATCAGAGCGAAGTTCAGAATTGGGGTTTGAGTCGGGATTAGACAGTGTTTCAAAAGAGTTTTTAGATGAATTTTTAGAATAGTCAGAAATGGAAGTTATGGCCGAGCTCACTCCTTCAGTTGGTCCTTTGGTTTCTAAGACGCTGAAAAAGAGGATGGATGATATTGAGAGAAAAATGATGTCGATGTTTGCAAGTTTCACAGCTAGTTTGGCCTCCATCTCAGCTGCTCAGCCTGTCATGACAGCTGTTGCTCGAATTGAACCGACTCCTATCATGGAGACTATAGCAGCCCCTATCATAACACCCCCACCTATAGCAGATGTCAGGAATGTCACTTTGTAAGGAGGAGAAAGGCATGTTACTCGAATTGGTCCCCAATGTGATTTTATAACTGATGAAGAGGATGAGTTGCGGGCCCCTCAAATGCTTAAAAACCTCATCCATAAGGAGGAAAGTCCTATTGTAAAGAAGATGGAAGAAAAGTTGGAGGCCTTGACTAGGATGTTGTCTGTGGAAAAAGGAGTCAGTCTTGAAGATATCAATTTGGATGACGAAGATGCCTTGCCTAGTCAATTTAAAATGCCTAACCTGATGAAGTTTGATGGCACCTCTGACCCCCTGGCTAATATAAAGCAATATGTCTTGCTTATGAAAGGGACTTCCTTTACTAAGAGGCAAAAAGTGGATCTATTTAACCTCAGCCTAATGGGCTCCACTGTTGATTGGTATCATAGTTTGGATAGAAAGACAAACGAGGATTGGGAGAGATTGACAGAGGAATTTTTTAGGCAGTGTGATTGTAGCACACTTATGAAAGTTTCTCTGAAGGATTTGGAGTTATTACAATAGAAACCTGGAGAGTCCTTCCATGAATACCTCATTCGATAGAGGAATAGAGTGATAGAGATAAAGAGAAAGCCTAACACACAGGATCAAATCTACTTGTTCATTTGGAATGCCAGTCGTTATCTGAAGGAATTTCTCAAGATGAAAGGGTTGAAGGATTGGGAGTCTTTAAAGGACATAGCGATTGAAGCCAAAGGGGAATATTTGGCAAAAAGGCCAGTGCTATAAGTCCAAATAGTGGAGGATATAATGGTAACAAGAGAGGTTTTAGGAACTCGAGATTTAGTAAGAGTACTAATGATAGTAGCGACAGTAGAGGTAACAACGAAAGAAATGCTGAGGTTTTGGCAATGAGAGTCAATCAACGTTGTTACTCTAAATTAGGCAAGTCATTATCCTGGTGTCTCGGTCATTTGATGAAAAAAGGTAAGTTGTAGCTGATGCCCTCTAAACTTATAAGGAGTCAGGGCCAGCCTAGACATAGATCTTATTGGTATTGTGTAGTTCACCAATATACGGGGTATGAGATTGATTACAGTCGCACCTTGAGGGATTATAACTAGGATTTAATTGATTCTTGATAGATTCCTAATCCAAAGAAGAGAGATAAGAAGAAAGAAGCTTATAATGTTGTGCCATTGCCGGTATCATGGTTGGGTCCGAGTTGTTTGAATAGTATGTCCTAAAGGATTTGTATGGAAATGAGTATTTGGCTATCATACGCAAGGCCTAGGGAAGCAGTAATGGTCCAGATGCAAGTGCAGAAGGGTCAGTAGGAATGGGGGAAGCAGTCCAGCTAGTAGATATTTGGGATACAGATAGTGAAAAGGTTTCAGCTAAGGCTAAAGAGGGACCAAAAGACATGTGGGAAACTAATGAAGATGAGAAGGAAGTGATAGATGGAAAGATGATTCATGCAGTCACTAGAAGTGGGAGAGTCATGCCAGAAGTTGAGAAGCCATAGGAACCCATTGCTCCCACAGAGGAAAGAACCAGAAAAGATAACTTAATCTTGAAGCAACTCAAGAAAACTCCTACTAAGATTTCGATCTGGAACTTACTTAGGTAGTCACCTTCTCACCGTCAGAAGTTGGTTGAGGCTTTATGTAAATCCACTGTTGCTACCACCATATCCCTTTCTGAGTTGTTAGAAATCATGAAATGGGATTCTAAACAAAAGATTGTGTTCACTAATACAGATCTCCCATTAGAAGGATGTGAACATAACTGCCTTTTATACATTAGGGCTGAGGTAAATGGCAAACACATTGTATGTGTAATGGTGGATGATGGTTCTTTTATCAACGTGTGTCCCTTTTCAGCAATGGTGGCATATGGTATTGATGAGACTATGCTCACTCAATCTTGACTTACCATAACAGCTTTTGACATCTCTAAGAGGTAGGTTGCTGGTACTTTTAGGGTGGTAGTGAAGAAGGGACCTATTGAGACTGAGGTAGAATTTGTAGTGTTACAGATACCAGTTAAGTATTTTGGACCAAATGGTTCAAATCTTGCACAAAGGAGGTACGGTTACCATTAAAGCAGCGAAAGAAAATTTAGTTTCTGCTTTAAGTATAGCTAATTAGCCTTTTAATGGGTTCCATATGGCTAGAATAGGTATTGGAAGGAAAGAGATAGATTCTGCAAGCTCTTAAGCTATTAACATGATTAAAAAAATGAATTACTTGCTAGGTGTTGAATTGGGAAAAAATTCTCAAGGGATTCTTACACCTCTTGCTTCCATTGGTCAGAAAGATAGGAAAGGGTTTAGGTTATTGTAAGAATGATGCTAAGAAACAACACGAGGTACAGCCAGGAAGGATTCCTCATATACTTGAAAGCTTTATGCTAGCATCCAATGAGTGCAAATATTGTAATGAAGCTAAACCTGTGGTAGTTCAGGGAAAGATTGTTCTTGGGTTTGAAATCTTTGACGACGTCTTTAATTGGTCAGCTGAAACTATCAAGCCTGTATTAGGATTCTAGGATAAAGAAGTTATGGCCAAGCTCACCGATTTGGATTTGAGTTACCCTGAGGAGGTACTGACACTAGAATCATTAGTCACCAAGGCTAAGGGTATAGCAAAGATTGAAGATGAAGCAACAACCCTTGAGAAGGTGGATCTACTAGAGAAAGGAGAGGCAACTGCTGTTGCATCGGCCGTACTTGAATTGGAGAATGATTCTTTTGCTGTTGTAATTTATGTTCCTGAATTGTTTTGTAATGATGTACCCTTTCCTACTCAAGTTAATAAGATTAATAACTTTGCTTATTTGTGCAATGTCTCATCTGATTGTGTCATGCACGATCATAATCATGACTCATTCATATTTGACATTAATTCAACAAGCACTACTTCATTTAATCTCGGAACACAAGATAATCCTAAAGAGATATTGATTGCATCCCACATAACTCCTGAAGAGATAATAAAATTTGAGAGAATATTGAAAAAATATGAAAAAGTATTTGCTTGGACCTATGAGGATATGGCTGGGATTAATAGAAACGTTGCCAAACATGCCATTCCAACGTATCCAGATAGTAAGCCAGCAAAGTAAAAGCTTCGAAGACTTAGGCCAGAATGGATAGAAAAGGTGAAAGAAGAAGTGAAAAGATAGATCGAAGCAAAGTTCTCGGTTAAAGTCCAGTACCCTACCTGGCTAGCCAATATTGTCCCTATTGCTAAGAATAATGGAAAAGTGCAAATATGTGTGGATTACTGAGATCTAAATAAAGCTTGCCCAAAAGATGTTTTTTCTCTCCCCCATATAGATCTGTTGGTCGATAGTACGATGAAATGTATGATGTACAACTTTGTTGATGGATATGCAGGGTATAATCATATCTTAAATAAGATAGTGTATAAGGTGAAGACAACCTTCATTACTGAATAGGGGACCTATGCTTACAAGGTCATGCCATTTGGACTAAAGAATGCAGGGACTACCTACAAACAAATGGCTACTAAGATCCTCAGTGATTTAATACACAAAGAAGTTGAAGTGTATGTGGATGACATAATGATCAAGTCAACTACAAAGGAAGGACATTTTGAGGCCTTGGAGAAGGTTTTCCAACGGATTGACAAGTACGACCTTTGTCTCAACCCAAAAAAGTGTGTGTTTGGAGTGACCTCTAGCAAGCTACTAGGGCATTTCATCAGTCAAAAAGGGATAGAGGTGGATCCAGATAAGGCGAAGGCCATTGAAAAGATTCCAATGCCAAAAAAGGAGAAGGAGATCCGAGGGTTCTTGGGATGGATTTAATACATCAGCCGATTCATCGCTAAACTCACTTCTATATGTGAGCTGATTTTCAAGCTTTTGAGAAAAGATCAGCCGGTCAAGTGAAACGATGATTGTCAAAAGGCCTTTGACATCATCAAGCAGTACTTGTTGCATCCTTCGATCCTTCAGCTGCCCAGACTGTCGAAGCCTGTAATCTTGTACATAGCAGTGGAGCAAAGTTCAGTAAGGACCATACTGTCTCAAAAAGATGATGCCAAAGCTGAGTTTTCCATGTACTACTTGAGCAAAAAGTTCCTACCCTATGAGACCAAGTATATAGACATGGAAAAGATTTGTTTAGTAGTGATATGGGCCTCAAAAAAGCTAAGGCATTATTTCCACTCTTATAAGATCTAAGCAGTGGCTAAGCACAACCCGCTCAAATACCTCCAGTCAACATCCTTTTTGCTCGAAAAAATAGGAAGGTGTCTATTGCTCTTGTAGGAATTTGAAGTAGAGTATATAACCAATAAGATGATCAAAGGAAGGGCAGTCGTAGAGTTTCTAGCTGATCACCCATTGGAAGGAGACCAAGTTGAGTATGAATTCCCAAATGAAGGCGTCAGCATTATAACAATTTAGGGCTGGCAAATGTATTTCGACGGGGCCACCAACAACAGAGGGGCTGGAGTATGGGTAATTCTCATCACACCTGATGGTGAAAAGCTTTATTTAGCCAAAAAATTGGGATTTAAAGTGACCAATAATAAAGTAAAGTTTGAAGCCTATCTACATGGAGTGGAAGCCTTGATAGAACTGGGGGCAAGAACAATCAAGGTTTTTGGGGATTCATCTTTAGTAATTCATCAAGCAAAAGGTAATGGTCCATTAAGGAGGAGAGATCGGTACCTTATGTAGAATACCTAAGGAGACTAAGTAGACAATTCAAGACCTGCACCTTCCAACATATGCCCCGAGATAAAAACCAATTAATAGATGCATTGGCGACCTTGGTATCTATGTGGGACAATCCTGAAGGGATGATCATGAGGCCTATGATAGTCACAAGCTCAACCAAAACCTATTTTAAAAATGAGAACCTCATGAGTCTAGATGGATCTAACGGAAAGCTCTGGTATTACGACGTTTAGAATTACTTGGAAACTTCTAAGTTCCTCGAGGAAGCGATGGAGAAAGACTAAAGAATAATTCAAAAGTTATCTAGTTAATTTATCAATGTAGATAGGGTCCTATATAAAAGGCAAATTATCGGTATTCAGATAAGATGCCTTGATGAGAGGGAGGTGAAGAAAGTCATGAAAGAGACATATGCAGGGGTATGTGGGGCCTATATGAACAGACTAACCTTGTCCAGAAAGATCATGCAACAGAGATTCTTCTGGCTAACCATGGATGCTAACTGCTCCAAGTATGTGAAGATGTGTCACCAATGCCAACAATATGCTGATTTAACTCACCCATCTATCTCAAAATTATGGAACCTTTCCTCATCCTAGCCCTTTTCAACTTGGGGAATATACATTATTGGAGAAATTCATCCGACGGCTTCCAACAGTCATAGGTACATAGTGATTGCGATTGATTATTTCACAAAGTGGGTTGATGTCGAGTTCTTTAAAAGACTGGGAGCATAGGAAATGGCTCAATTTATTGAAAGAAATTTGGTATGTAGATATAGGGTGCCTTATCATATAATGTCAGACAATAGGGTCTAGTTTCAAGCAGAGACTAGGCATATGCTTCAGAAGTACAGAATCCGACACCACAAGTCATCTCCCTACCGTCCACAGGCAAATGGGGTAGTTGAAGCCGCAAATAAGAACCTGAAGAAAATTACATCTAAAACCATGCAAATGTATAAAGATTGGGCTAAAAAGTTACCATTTGCACTCTATATACCAATTTACTTCCACATTGCCCTCCCCATATACCAAGAATATATCTTTAGTCCTTCTCAAGTACTTAATGATATTCTTGATAGCTGCCCAGTGTTCCTCTCCAAAATTGGATTGGAATCTGCTTGTGACACTCAAAGCAAATGCTACATCTAGACATGTACATAACATAACATACATGATAGAACAAATTGCAGATGTATATGATATTCTATTCATGCTCTCTCTATCCTCTAGTGTCTGTGAAAACATAGACTTAGAAAGGTATTTCCCATGCATGTTGGGTATAAATCCTTTCTTAGAAAGATCCATATTGAACCTCTTCAATACTTTATCTATATATGTACTTTCCCAGAATATAGGATGCTTCTCCAAGGTCTTTCATGGAGAATTGCTTGGATAACTATATTTTAACAAATTAGAGAAGAGAAATGTCATTTTTCATGATCAATATGTCATCCACGTATAGAACTAGGAAGACAATTGCACTCCCACTAACCCTTTTATATGCATAAGGTTCATCTTCATTATGTGAGAAACCAAACTATTTGATTGTCTTATTGAATTGTATGTTCAAACTCCTAGAGGCTTGCTTCAATCCATAAATGGATCTTTGAAGCTTGCATACTTTTCGCCATTTCCTGATGTGAACCCTTCTGGTTGTGTCATATACACATCTTCAGTCAGATTTCCATTTAGGAAAGTTGTCTTCACATCCATTTGCCAAATCTCATAATCATAATAAGCTGCAATGGCTAAAAGTATTCTTATAGACTTAAGCATCGCTGTAGGAGAAAAGGTTTCATCATAGTCAATACCTTCTTTTTAACGATAGCCTTTTGCTACTAAACGAGCTTTATAGGTAACTATATTACCTTCCATGTCAGTCTTCTTTTTGATGACCCATTTGCACCCTATGGATTTTATCCCTTCAGGTGGTTGAGTTAAAGTCTATACTTTATTCTCATACATGGAGTCCATTTTAGACTGCATAGCCTTAAGCCATAAATCATGTTCTGAACTATTCAAAACTTCTTGATAGCTTATAGGTTCATTGTCCTCTACTATAGTTATGCCTCTATCTGAATCAATTTGAAATCCATATATCACAGGGATATAATGCATTCTAGTAGATCTTCTAGGATTTTATGTATAATCAGGTTCAACTGTAATCTCATCATTATGAAATTTAGTCTCGGGTTCAATTGGTTGATCTACTTCTATTTGTGGGTCTTGAACTTCACCAAGTTTAATTTTACTCCCATTGTCCTCTCATAGGACAAACTCTTTTTCTAAGAAGACAGCATGCCTTGAAACAACCACCTTTTGTTCTAAAGGATGATAGAAATAATATCCAAGCGTTTCTTTTAGATATCTCACAAATAAACATTTGTCAGACTTAACATCTAGTTTTTCTGACATTGTCCTCTTCACATAAGCAGGACAACCCTATACTTTCATATGAGAAAGTGTGGGTTTCTTGTTATTCCATATCTCATATGGAGCAACATCAACCGATTTACTAGAAACTTTGTTTAACACATAAATAATAGTTTCTAGTGCATATCCCTAAAAGGACTTAGGCAAGTCTGCTTGGCTCATCATGGATCGAACCATACCTAATAATGTTCGATTTCTCCTTTCAGATACACCATTATGTTGCGGTGTATATGGTGGAGTCCATTGAGATAAAATCCCATTATCTCTAAGATAATCTTGAAATTCTTGACTTAAGTATTCTCCACCTCGATCTGATCTAAGTGTCTTAATACTCTTGCCAAGTTGCTTCTTTACTTCATTTCTAAATTCTTTGAAATTTTCAAATGCTTCTGATTTATATTTCATTATATAGATATATCCAAACCTGGAATAATCATCTATGAAAGTTATGAAGTAGGAGTAACCTCTTTTGGCATGTGTAGTCATTGGACCACATACATCTTAATGAATTAAGTCCAAAACCATTCTAGCTCGTTCTCGTTTACCAATAAAGGGAGTTTTTGTCATTTTTCCCAATAAACAAGATTCACATGTATCAAATGATTCATAATTAAATGATCCCAAATCACCTGACTTGTGTAATTTGGTCATGCATTTCTCATTTATATGGCCTAAACGATAATGCCATAAATATGAGGTATTTAGATTATCTTGTTTCATTCTCTTGGTATCCACATTATGCACTTCTTTAATTAAATCAAGAACAAATATACCATTCTTAATGATAGCTTTAGCATAAAACATATTGTTCTTAAAAATGTAACAACACTTGTCTTTTAAAGAAATGTCATAATCATTCAATAAACAACTAAAAGAAATAATACTTTTGGATAATGCTAGAACATAATAACAATTATTTAACTCCAATATTAATCCACTTGGAAGAGGCAAATGGTAAGTCCCCACAACTATTGTAGAGATGTTTTATCCAGTAGCTGACTGTAGACATATTTCTACCTTTCCAACTCTTCTATCGCTTTTAAGCCCTTGTAGATCATTACACAAATGAGATCCACATCCGGTATCTAATGCCCATGATTGTTTTGAAGCAATAGAATAAGTATTAATTTCAATCATATGAATACATGAAGTAGAAGCATCAGGTTGCTTATTCTCCTCGAGAGAATCTAGATAGGCCTTGCAATGACGCTTCCAATGACCATCTTTTCCATAATGGAAGCAAGTTCCTTTAGGATTCTCTTTTTTGGCAACCTTCTTCTTGAAAACCCCACCATGCTTTGTTTGCGCCATGGTCATCATCTTCTTCTTCTGCTTCTTGCCTTTAGCTAAAGTGACAACCATGATACTTTTTGAATCCTTCTTAAAGGATTCATCAGCTGTTTTGAGTATGTTGATTAACTCAGAAATGGTTACTTGGATCTTGTTCATGTTAAAGTTAAGCACGAAAGGTAAAAAACTTAGTGCCAATGAGCACAAGATTAAATCTATGTATAGATCATTATCCATTACATAGCCAAGTCTACTCAAATGTTCAATATACCCATACATCTTCAATGCATGAGCAGTAGCCGAAGTGCCTTCCACCATTTTGTAGCTAAATAGAGCTCGAGCAATCTCATATTGCTTAGTTCTAGCCTGAGAAGAATAAAGCTCCTCTAGATGCAAAATGATGGTTCTAGCATCCATCATCTCATGTTGCTTCTGACAGTATCAGACATGTCGTTACTTCACCATCCTCCATTTATTTTCGATAAGTGCCCTTGATCTCATCAATGGCATCATCTGATGGAAGTGATGGTGGATCTTTATCCAAGACATAATGGATATTTTCAGCTCTAAAAATAATTCTCATTTGTCTGATCCAATCAAAATAGTTGCTACCAACCAGCTTATTATCCAAGATTGATCATATATTAATGTTTGATATGCTCATGATGATGACCTAGATGTGAAAAAGAAAACATATGAGAGTATATTCATATATATGTATGTATTAATTAGGTTTTTAATTAATCCATTTACTCCCACTATTTTATTACGAATCAATAGCCCTCGCTATTTAATTCGAGTAAACCCGATGGTTTTCTTAGTGGGCCAATATTCAATCCTTGATATGAAATTTGACCTTGACTGTGGTCAACAAATCAAACTCCATACCCTTGAAAGGTAGGTATCTCTATACCAATTGTGTCTTTACACAACTATTGGATCATTAGGTTATCAACTCTTGATACATGCATATCATATATGCATTTTCTAATCTTGCCTCTAGAACAATTAGCCTTGACTGTGGTCAACAAGCTAATGGACTAGCTAAGATGACCCATTTAATTAGATTCAAACATATTAGATATAATGTGAGTTTGACTGTGGTCAACAACCCACACTATAAAGAACTCTGGTTCTCCTCAAATTAATGGAAGGCTTATATACCTTAGTATTAGTTTGAGAAATTTTAGTTAATTAAGTCTCATCATACATGGTTGGCATACATTGGTATGTATCCTATATCTATCACATAATATAAGCATACAAATATGGTATAGTTATGGACTTTACTACATTGATTTCCCTAAGCTAAAAGGGAAATCAAAAGGTCATACCTAGGTAATGTTCATGATTCAAACAAGTAAAAATAATTACATTATCTTCAAACTTGTTGGATCTCCATCCGACCCATCTTACTCCTTGATAATGGTCTCCATCTCTATCTCTAATTCTAATCTAAGTAATCTAATTACATATTATAATTTGAAAAATAAATACAAACCAAAAACAAGTGGCCAGGACATGAAAGTCCTCATTGGGCCGAAACATGCATTATGCTCAATCACATTGGCTTTTGTCCATAACTATCTATCATGCCAATCGTACACCCTTATATGCATTTCTAATGCATAAAGTAAAACATATAATGGATTACTAACTTTTTTTCAACTCTTGAAACATACTTTTGAGTTATTTTGATAATGTGATCAAATTAGGAAACTTTTTCCATTTTGAAAACTTTCATTTTAGGAAACCTTTTTGCATGCATGTGTTCTTGCCTTAATTATCAATCCAATTGATTATGAATTAATTATCAATTGATTATTTAATTAATTAATCATATTAAATAATTAAAAAATCAATTTTGGGCTTAAAACAAAGGGCAGGCCAAAACCCACACTATAAACCCTAAAGTGTGTTTACACACAAACTAGTTTTGTATCTATTGGACCATTTAGGCCTTTTGGAATAAGCCAAGCCCACTCCAGCCCTTAAAATCCATTAATAAACTCAATTATAGTTTATAATATTTAATTTAAATCAGCTCCTTGGGCCCACCAAGTCATTCACTAATTTAAATCAAGTCCGTAAACATAATTAAGCCCATTAAGTGATTTTAATGAATTAAAATTAATCCAATTAATTCAAGGCCCATTTTAATTAATACAAATAATTAACAACACATTAATATATTAGATATATTAGATTTAGAAGATTAAAAATCGTTCTAAACATGAACCCATCAAGAACACACAAAGAATACCAATTTATCGAACTTTTCGACTAAACTAGTTTTTATGCAAAACTTGTTCGATTTAAATTTTGTTTGATCCTATGGCTTAATATCACATATTAAACACATAAATTATCATCAAAATAATTTTATAGTGGATCAATAAAAATTTAATTTATAAAAGCCCTTAAACTTTATTGAAAAATAAAAGCCATTCACGCCAAACATAATGATTCTTTTCTAAAAAAAATATTTTTTATTTTTTGTTTTATATATTTGATCACATAAATCCAAAAATCAATATTTATAATTCTTGAACAATCAAATCTGATATTTTAAAGTTCATGAAATAAATAAATCAAAAATAAAACTATTTCGCAAAAAATATAGAATTGTAGATTCATGGAAAAACTGAGGCTCTGATACCATGTTGGGAATTATCGGTTACATGCATATCATGCATAAGCGGAATTTAAAATTTTTAACCAATAGATCTGATCTTGTCATGAATTTACAATATACATATTAATGAGAATAAGAGAAATCACTTTTGATTTTTGTTGAACAGTTGATTTTCCTTCTCAATGGGTTATTGCAAACTACAGTGTCCAAAATTGAACACCACCAATTAGTAATCCACACTAGAGAAGGACTGAATGAACCAATAATGGAGGAACACAAGGGCTGGATGAAATCCCCTTGATGCTAGCAAGGGGTGTGGCGGCTAGGGTTAAGAGAGTGAGAGAGTGTTTCTTTTCTCTTAATGTTCACTTAACCCTAAAATCCCTATCACTTGGATTTTTATAGTTAGGTTAAAAATCCAACTTTATAATAGGATTGGACTCTTTAAAATTGTTGGAGAAATATTAAATGGGCTTCTGAAATTATTAATAATTTATTTGGGCTCAATTAAATCCAATTTAAATCCTTTCATAAAAGACTATGCACAAAACCCACAAACTAGGCCCTTCATGCACACACTTGGATTTAATCACCCAAATGAATTTCAAATCCATCCAAATTAAATATTTAGGCTCCATAACACTTATGAAATATAGTTAATTTATTTTGGTCCAAGAATTAAGCTGCTAAGGCATTCTACTAGGGTTTGGCATGTAACCCTTCCTCTAGAGGGTTTTTATGCCCAAACCATTCTTCTAGGCCTCTTTTAATTTCTCTAATGGATCTATTAATTATTATATCAGCCCTATAACACTTATAGTCCAATAATAATTAATTATGAAATATAATATTTCAATTAGGTCTATTTTACAGAATATTTTTAAAAAGTTCTGCGAACAATTTTACTTAATCATAATTAATTAAACTCTTTAATTAATTATTCTCTTATTCACTTCTTTATTCCCATAATAATATCACATATTATTATCCTTGTCATTTTACCATTTTATCCTTTTCCTATATGTGTATGAACTATTGGGTTCCTGTCCATATTGGCAGTATAATATGTAGTTATCAGTTTGATTCAAAACTCATATGATTTAAACTTCTTTAAATCATTTTATGAATCCCTATTGATATTTATGATACACTATTATACAAATCATGAGCGGCCTCTAGCTAGGCATCATAACTGCCCAAATGTCAAGAAAGTTAAGTGGTTTGACTATACCCTTCCATAGAAATAGTTACCGTGCAATTACTTCTTTCACCACTCTTATCTCAATTAGATTCTGAGTATAGATTTTTATCAACCCATATAAATCTAATTATGTATGTTCTATTAACTTAACCATTGTTCCCAAAATGCCCTTCATGGATCCCTATCCATCTCGGCATATTACTCTGGCCAGAGATTTTTTGAACAAGGCAATTATAAAATCATGCGAGATAACTTTCCTTAATAAATCTGGGATGTTGAATCCTTTCTTGACCACTCAACTAACTTCAAGTAGGTCATGATATATCCAACCTTCTAACTATGTTCACCCCTAGTTGGAAGTAATCAGTTATGGAGTCAAAGTATACCACTTGCTACTTAAAATAACTTTGGTGATCTCAAGTCTAAGGATACTTGCACAACCACTATGAAGAGATTCCTCACTGACATAGATTTGATATCCATGTGAGCATTCTCTTTGCAGGTCTCCAATGAACTTGTTCTTCTAACAAGTATCCACATCTTAGCTTTGATTATCTTCCATAATCATAGTTATGAGAACTACTGCTTGAACCATTCAAGAAGTTTAACATGTGCTAGTCTATTCGAATTAACAATGTCCTATCTTGTTAATTCTATGACTAGGGATATTTAGATATTAACACATTTGCATGTAATAGACATCTCATATCATGAATACTTTCATGATTGCCTTTGCACTATGTTTATAATATCAAGGACTTCATTTATTAATTTAAGATTTACAAACTCATGTATTTAAACATAACATTAATAAATGAATGATGCCTTTTATTAAGAATATGAATTCATACATATGAAATACATCCTCTTTACATAGGCTATAGGGTATACTCTTTAACAATATATAGACTATGGGGTATGGTGGTAGGTAGGCCGATAGACATGAGCCACGCTATTTTGGAGTATATCCACACTACCCAGCACCATCCAGGTGATGCCATATCTATCGGGGGTTTGGTCACCAGGTTACTTCTAGTAGAGGGTATGCTAGAGGTATGGATGGGGCCATTTGTTAGAGAGGGTATGTATTTGGAAAGAGAAACAGTGTATGATATGCATATGGCTAGGGAGGATGATGCTGCTCTAGATGGAATTAGGTTGATGACACTTGAGGAGATAGATGCCGCTCTTCACCCAAATAGGATGAGGCGTGGTCGTAGCCCATGGCCACCACGACTTTAGCAAGTGCCAGATGATGATCAGTAGATGAAGGATGTCTTGGGACCAGGATTTAAGGAGGAAGAGGAGATCCCTTTCACTGACTATTTTGCAGAGGAGGCCCGTCAGGAGCTAGTTGTGCCTCCACCTCCACAGGACTTCCTTACTTTCCACCAGGATCTACCTCCTAGAGCTTATGGTTACCCTGGTGCATTTAAGTCTTCAGCACCCCTTCCACCTCAGCATGCCATCCCATGCGATGCTATTCTATAGGATATTCAGGATTTAACTATGGCTCAGACTACCATAGAAGCAGACATACAGGCAATATGCTAGGAGCAGGGTAAGTAGAATGAGGCCTACATAAAGAGATTTAATGATTTTGATGCTTTACAGCGTTGGTTTATAACTGATTTGACCAAGATAGAGATGAGGGTCCAGAATGTGGATAAGAGTGTGCAGAAGGCTACAGATCGCTTTATAGCATTAGAGACTGCCTTCCTGATTGGTAAGGATGTTATTAAGGGAGCCAGAGATGAGATTGAGAAGAAGATTGACAAGCTGGACTCTGACCTCAGGGCTTATGTGATCGGTATAGATGGGATGGTTGCAGGTCGCATCGCTGCGCATACGAAGGATTTGGCTAGTATTCGGGGAGATGTGGACTGCCTCATAGGGTAACTCAATGATTTCCTGCATCCTATTGCAGCTTAGCCTCTAAGACCCACACAGCCAGAACCTTCTTCAGCTCAGGCACTAAGTCCACCATTTTATAGGCATTGTTCTCGATCTCGTTCTTCATCAGAGGGTCCCACAAATTATGGCATGCATTGAGTTCTCGAGGGTTTAGGGAGATTATGATTTTCCATATACATACATTCTCATACCACAGTTTTCACACACATTTGTAGATTGGGAAAGTTGTTATAGATATTCATGTTGCTTGTTTGTTTGTTAGTTTTTTTTATTGCAATATGGATATTTGTTTTCTTTTATAGTTGGATGTTTCTTTTAAAAATTTACCAGGATTGTCACCATGAACTTGCTTGAAAATTTCATTTGTTTTCTTTGATTGATATTAGTTATTGCTAGCATAAAAGGTGCCTTGTATCATAGGCCGTTGTCATTTGATATTAACAGGTTAAGCATGCTTCGTAATTAATTCACATTACAAGATAAATTGATTGATTATCAATGAAATGCATACTATAATGCTAGACAGGCATTGTACTTAATAAAATTCGTATATCATGCTACCAAAAGAGAATACACATAAACATGATAATAATACAGAAGGAAAGTAAGTACACGAAAAGTGAACACAAACAAGTGTCTTAATGGATGAGATCGGGGGCAACAAATCTCTATGTAACCTTTTTAACACTGCAAATGCAAGACAAGCTAAATTTAATTAACTACATAGTATAAACAAGTGCAGCCTTATGAGTGTCGCCTGCGATGACACTCCTTTCGCTGTAAGGGGCAAGTGGTCATGCGAGGTAACTTCAGATCCAAGCCACCCCAACATTCTTGCAAAATTTTTGCAAATCAAGGTATAGCCACATAGTGGGATCGCCTCAAGGTATAGCCATATAGTGGGATCGCCTTAAGGTATAGCGACAGAGTGGGATTGCCTCAAGGTATAGCCACATAGTGGGATAGCCTTAAGGTATAGCCATATAGTGGGATCACCTTCAAGCCAAGATAGAACCACATAGGGGGATCACCTTAAGGTATAGCTACACAGTGGGATCACCTTAAGGTATAGCCACATAATGGGATCACCTTCAAGCCAAGGTATAGCCACATAGTGGGATTGCCTTAAGGTATAGTCACAGAGTGGGATCACCTTAAGGTGCAGCCACACAATGGGATCGCCTTAAGGTATAGCCATATAGTGGGATCGCCTTAACGTATATCCAAACAGTGGGATCACCTTCAAGCCAAAGTATAGCCACAAGTGGGATCACCTTAAGGTATAGCCATAGAGTAGGATCACATTTAAGCCAAGGTATAGCCACAGAGTGGAATTGCCTTCAAGCCAAGATATAGCCACAGAGTGGGATCACCTTTATGTCAGGGGTATAGCCACAGAAGTGGAATTGCTTTTGAACTAAGGAACACGCCATAGGCTGGCGTTATTCACCAACCAAGCCTTCTTAAGAAGCAAGTAGGGAGGTCGCCTCCTCAAGTAAGTATCTCTCTCATGCACGGAACTTTGGCTCATCTAGACTCCTGCATGCACTAGTCTCCCCAAAGTTAGGGGCAACTGTAAGCACTGGGTCCTGAGGAGGCCTTTGTCAGGGTTACCTAATGAGAAAAACTACTCATTTAAAGAACATGAATCGAGGATGACGGACTCTTAGTGGTATTGAAATTATTTTCTGGAAAGCCTTTTAAAATACTTACAAGCTTGTCCTGTGCTGGTGATTGGCTCAAGGTGGGTAAGTGATGAAATGTACCTTTAGCCGAGAACCTAAATTTTGAGTTATGTGTAGGTAAGGGCCTTGCACGTCGCGCATTTATGGCCTACGCGCCCGTACATTTGAAGAATATTCATCATTTGGCCTTTAAAATAGGAATTTTGCCTTTTTTAGAATGCACGGCCTTGCATGAAGGAGTGTACAACCATCAACTCCAAAGAATCTTGCCTTTTCAGGCAAGTTGACCACCTTTTAGAGTGTACAGCCGTGCATACCCATGGCATGGCCATACACTCAAATGATGGTAGACTTCCCTATGAGCTGAGTGGGCAAGTGGGGGGGCACTACCGGAGTGTATAACTGTGCATACCCTTGGTATGGCCGTACACTCCACCTTTTATAAGCTTCCTCTAATTCTTTCTCAGGGGTTGGTTGGTTAATTTTGCTAAGATCAGAGATTTAAAAATTAGAGTCAATACGATTTTTAAAAGGAAACCTTAGAAACTTCCAAATAGTTTAAAAGTTTTCTAAGCCAAAAGTGAATGTTTGGCTTTTAGCTCTTAATTCTTCAACTGTTCCTTAACTATTTCAATACTAGGAAGGGTCCATGAATCCAACATCCAACATTCTAATCGAGTAAGTACACTGAAGGTAATATAAAAGGCCTTTCTTAGTATTTTCATTATTACAATAAAATTTTTCATTCTTTTCATCTATTAGTTACTATTATGTATTAATCTTTGTTAGATTTATGTTGTGAAACCTTTTAAAAGGGATATATTATTGTGTGATAGAAATTATTAAGTCATTTTCCTTAACTTCTATTTTGTCCGTTTCTTTTAAAATCATTTTTTTTATCAAAATAAAACCCGGTTTAAAAACTCTTCTTCGTATTTAACTTTTCCTTTTTGCTCCCTTTTGGATCTGCTTTGGGCAAGGACATTATTTTAAAAGGAAAGAAAACTCACCATTATTAGGTTAATACGGCCACGTGTTGTTTGATGTGCACTCCCTCATCAAACGATGCACAGCCTAAAATGTGTTTTCATACTTTTTGGGATAGGTAAGCCAACCGTGTGTCGTCAAATGCACTCTCGTGCATTTTCAACATGTGTGCTAGATTCTTGCCTTCTTACCTCATTTTTTACTTCAAGTAATTTTATGGATGTTTTCATTTCATTTTTATTATCATTGCTATTTTTGTTGTTATCGTTATTATTATCACCATTGCTCCCGAGAAATAAAGCTCCCTATGGACATGACTAGGAAAGCACTCCAGGTAAGACTACTATCCTTTTCTCTACTGTAAAAATAATTTTTCAACTGCATGTGAAAAATGTCATAAAAATACTTATAGTGATTAATTAGGATGTTTTGGTAATAAAATCATACCAATGTCCACCTTTTTTCCTAGGAAACTCGCATGTAAAAATCAACTTTTAATAATGTATACGATTTTTATATATAATTAAATAACCCGGGATGTTTCTTAAATAAAACTTGGACTGATAAGTCCCCGTCTTCAAGATCTCGCAATGAAACACTTCTTAAATAACCCACATGTGAGGACCAAAGTCCTCACTTAAAATGGACACAATAAATTGCTCGATTTGTAGATGTCTTTATCATTTTATTTTGTACCATGATTTACCGCTTTCCTATATGATTGGATATGCCTTTAATTTCTATATTTGTTTTACTATTGCATGAAAGAAAAGGGATAACATGATTAATCTGAAAGTCATTATGCCACATTTGTCAAAGGTAAAAATAAGAGTATACCCTTCTTTCAAAATGTTCTATTAGGTGGTGACTCCTTACTATTCAGCCTTGTGGTGCCCAACTAGATGCCTCCTGGTCATCAATCATTAGTGATAAGATAGAGACACCTTGACATTCCAAATCACATCTTTCAAGGTTTATAATTGTGGCAAGTCGAGTTGAGTCTCTTTCCTATCATGAAGCGACCGTCGACCTGGATGGGGAACTTGAACCTAGTTTTGCCCTAAAAGTAGGATAAAACTGCTAAAGGTCAAAGGTTTTCTCACTCAAACTCGACGATCCCTTGGTTCCGAGAGTAAAATTAGGTGTCGATGACTAAAAAAAGTACTAAAAGCTTTGAGAGAAGGGAACGCATCACAACACGAGCAATGGAATTCTTCTTCTTTTAAGCCGCATGCTTACGCTGAGCAAAAGTGCCATTCTCAGGTCAATTATAATTGAACTTAAGGTTTCGAAAGCCTCCTGCTTCTTAAGCACATATTGGATTTTCATGCTTTAAATTTCATAGTTGTTGCCATTGAGTTTCATATCTTTGTTCAATTCAACGACTATTGATTTGGAAGCCATTTAGATCCTTTGATCAAAATAGAACATATGTTACACATTATTAAGAAGAATCTGGCAATACATGCTATTTACTATGCATCTGAAATTCTAATCTAATTAATTTATCTATTAGGCTTAAAATCGAAAAGGTTACTAACAATATCTAATTACCCTCTAAGTCCTAATATCTAACCTTACATATTAAAATTTCATGCATAGTAAATTTAATTTATTGGAAGTTAAGTTCTTTAACTTAAATGTGTATATTATTTGTATTAGATAATTAAGCCTTAACTTAATAATCAAACAACTATTCAACTCAAAAAATATTGAAAGGCAAATAATATTAAAATAAACACATTCATTATAATAATAATAAGCCATAATAATATCCAAAATAAAAATAAATGCATTTATAATAAAATCCAATAAATCCCAAAATAAGACATATTTTTCTCATCTCAAATCAAAATAGGAAACATAACTCTTAACATAAAAGTCCACAAAAATAAGGATAATAATTTGACATTCATGTCAACAAATTAGGAACCTTATGGTTCCAAAAGCATCCTAGTCACAGGAAGTAACCTCATGACCATACTCATCAACTGAAAGGGAATGCCATGTATAGGATTATGAAGCCAAGGATGATACACTTTATGCCCACTCCTGAGCATCAACTTAGATTGAGTGTCACTTTTTAACACTCCTTCTTTAGTTACCTTATATAAAAATTGAATAATGATTCGACCATAATGATCACTCCAGCACTTGTCCAACAAGTTTTGGAGCTCCACATGGTAACTAAATGAGTCGCACATAACATCATAAAGTATCCTACGATCCCTCCCCCTACTTAGGCCACCAACCCAAATATAGCTTTGCATCTTCTTATGCATGTTGACCATAAGATGCACAATAGCATCAATATCATCAATTTTGGCCTTCTTGTGCATCCTCATGCTTTGAACCTTATACACTTATGCATAGACTGAGCAACACCTTAAGGAGTCCATGGAATTATTGGCATTTTTATCATCACCATATCTGTTACACATAACAGAAGAAAAAAATTGTTAGTACACTCATGTATAAACAAATATGATTGAAACTTATTTCAATCAAATATATAGACGAAATCCACAGAATTAATTTTCAAACAAATTTTAAAATTAAAGAAAGCAGAAAACACATTTTTTTTAAAATTTTTATATATTTTTCAATAAAATAATTTATAAAAAATTATTCTATTGCTCAAAAACCAAAAAATTAGAAAAAATATGAAAAGTAGAATTGCAAAAAAAGGGGACAAAAATGGTGGCTGAAGGAGGGATTATGTGCCCTCACGCATCAGCGAATGTGGGCCTCACATGCTTCATAGGCTAGCAGAGGCACAGTGCCATGTGGCATGAACCCATTGGGCCACGTGTTGCCACATCAGACACCAACTAACACATGGAAAGCACTCATTAGTCCACATGGATGCTAGTGGTTCCCAACTGGACTGACTGGTGCCATGTGGTATGACCATAGTCTGCCATGTGGCTGCCAACTAGTGTGCCATATGGCACATTGCCACCAGGACCCGTGTGCCAGGTGTTAGCACCATAGACTACCATGTGGCATCCCCTGGATGGCCACTCAGTGCCATGTGACACAATTAGTTATCCCATATAGTGCCACATGAGGACTTACCTTACCATGTCAACTGACACATGGCACTTCACGATTGAGCCATGTGTTAGGTTCCCACTGGTCCACATGTTTGATTGATATTTCACTCAGGCGTATGGAATGTAGTGCATGCTGGAGACGTGCCCTTTGATATGCACACAGCATGGGTGGCATGTGTAAGCCACGTGCCGCCTTTTCGGTGGTTTCAGGCCTCTGGATTTTGGCTAGTGGGGGATTTTTGGGGTCCCTGAGTCCAATGGTATGATCAAATTTTAAAAATTCCCACATGAAATTTCTCATTATGGACTTTAATTCAATTTTTCGTATATAAATACACATAAATAAAACAAACCATTAAAATATATATATACAGAACAGAAAAAAATATATTTTTATATAGCCTATTATATAAAAATATATTTTCACAAAAATATAAATCCAGAAAATATAGTCATAATGAAAAAATTCTAGCTTTGATACCAATATTAGATATATCACGATATATCATATGAGAAGTAATAAACAAGCTACCTTTCGTAGCGTAGATCCGTTGAAGTTGAAATCGGTTGTTTCGCGTCAATAGCCCAACTTTCAACTATGCATCTTAAATCTCAAGATTAAAGCTTTGTTCTACAAATTAAAAGCCTCACAGGTAAAGAGAGAAAATGAGTGCGGAGTAAAACAGATAGAGTTTCGATAATGGAGAACATTTTGTACCCCAATGTAGAATTTTTTGGCCCTATTTATAAGGCTCCAATTAAGGAAATGTTTTTC
The DNA here is from genome assembly GCA_037975025.1 of Excoecaria agallocha. Classification (NCBI taxonomy): domain Eukaryota; kingdom Viridiplantae; phylum Streptophyta; class Magnoliopsida; order Malpighiales; family Euphorbiaceae; genus Excoecaria; species Excoecaria agallocha. Next base: position 32,785,455 of record CM075816.1, read on the forward strand.
CTTAATTGGAATTAATACTAATATGTTAGTTATAATCTATTAATTAAGGAACACTACAAGAAAAATTCATTTTCCCGACGGAAATTTCCAACGAAATTGAGTGAATTTCCATAGGGAAACCAAATTACCGACGGAATTTAGCGACGGAAATTGGCGAAGGGGATCCGGTTGTAGGCACTTTTACCGACGAAATAATTTCAGTTGGTAAAATTACCGACGGAAATTATTGACCGTCACTAATTCTGTTGAGAGATGCAGACCAAAAACTGTCGTCATTTGCTATATTTACCGACAGAATTATATTTGCCGTCGGCAATTTTACCGACGAAAATAATTATCCGTAGGCAAATTTCCGACGGAATGATAAATTCCATAGAAAATTTTACCGACGAAAATAATTATTCTGTAGGCAAATTTCTGACGGAATGATAAATCTGTAGGCAAATATAACGACGGTATTATATTTCTATCGGTAAATTTGCATTCTACTAAAAAAATATGCGACGAAATTATCCATCACTATTTCGTCACTAAAAATATTATATATTTTTACAATTATTTAATAATTAGAGGGGGGAGGGGGGGAAATGATTTACAATCATCAGTTTTGACCTATTTGTTGCATAGCTATTGGGAAGGCCAAGAAAAAATATAAAATGATCGAAATATAACAGCATAGATAGTTCAATTGCAAATGCAAAGTACTGTGCTATACCCTTTACTAATTAAAGATATCTAAGAATCAGAAAAAGATATTCTTCCATCTCAAAATTAATGCCTCACAGATTCTCATGCCGTACTATTATCTATGTACTTACAGGCGAATATATATAATTATCAGCCCAAATTCAAATATACTCAAATCAAAGAATCAAAATGTCATTGCTTTACTATTCAATCAAGGTAAAAGTAGCAATGCTTATTTTTCACAATAATCCCTTTGTTATTTGGGTTACTATCTATTGATCGTGTTCATCTAATTTCTCAAGAATGATAGTAAAAAAAATTCCAACATCCAAAGCAGTGAAGTATTATATGTGACATCAGATGTTGCATTCCTAATCATCTATCTATACCAAAACACCATGTTATTTTAAGTTTACTTGAAAATGGTTTAAAAAATTAAATTTAAATTTATTGATCATTGAGAAATTAAATAAGAGTAGAATATAAATAGCAAACAGAATAAAAATGAAAGTACTAGTTTGGGACGGAGGGTGTAAGTTTTTTGACAATAGATGCAACTGAATTAGGTTTATATGCATCCATATCAATTTTATCTTACTATTAATTGGCCAAACTTTCTACCAATCCTTAACAATTCCAGAAATTAAAAGACTAGAATATGATTGAAAAATGAAATGACAAAGCTTTTATTCATTATTAATATTATTATTAGCACAATTCCATCCATTCTGCAAAAATCAACAAATTCATGAGAACACATGCATTCCATTGAGTAGAGGAAAGTCAATCTTGTTTTGTCATCTAACTTTTGGCACATGCATCCACGTATCTATACCGCACAAGAAGTTGCATTCCTAATCATTTATAATCATCAATTTCAAAGGAAAATTATGCAGAAATATTATCTGTGACATTGAAAAGTAATCCAAGGTTCAAGCAATCAACAAATAAAGAAAAACAAAAACCAGTAAAGTATTGTGGAGAACAGGAAAATTAACTTTATAATTATTCAAATACAGCAATTGCACATAAGGTACTCAAACATATACTTTAAACTTCAGAACTAGTAAAGCAAACAATACCTGCCAAGATTCGAAATTTGAATTATCTTTGCATCTCCTCTGTCCAATGCCCTCACACCAAAATCTAAACCAAACAAAATAATAATAATATAGAAGAATAAATAAATTAATGAAATAATCTGCTTTGCACTTGCTGAAGAAAAAAAATCAATTACACTGATTTATCAGCTGATGAGATATAAGGGGAAACGACAATGATTTAAAAAGAAATCGAATAGAGTCAATCAAATTTACTTATCCTCGACTTTCTCGGTAACACTGATTTATGTATTTCTTAGTATTTAAGTTGTTTATCAAACATTTTAAATTGGTATAATAATTGTATATAATTATATTATTAATTTAAATATTTAATTGCACATATAAATATTGTGCAAAAATAATTGAATATTAATTGATACTAAAGGAAAATGAAATTAGTTGCTAAGTTGATTATATACATATATAATTACATTAATTGGTAAAATTTCATTAATAAAATAATTATATACAATTACATTTATTAATTTAAATACTCAATTACTTATAAACCACGTTTTTAAAAATAAATGAGAAAGAAAATTGGATTATAGTTAATAGAAAAAATAATTAAATTTTTTATGCAGGAAATAACTCATTAACCCGCTGGTGGGATAAAGGTCCCAGCTGTGCCCGTTGAAAAATCTCCAATCCGCACCATTTTATTTTTTGAAATTACCTGAAGACATCAGAATCCAATCTCCACTGTTGAAAATGTAGATCAAGATGTTACAAAGCTATTGTTAAAATTTCAGCTCGATCCAACGGTGAAATATTTAGAAACTGGTAAATTTGTGCAACTAATTTTTCTTCTCAAAGGGGTCGTGGCTGAGACATTTTGTCCCGGCCGTGGCCAATGCAGAATTTAAGCCGTTTTAGTCCAGAAGGTGGCCACGGCTGAGACAAAAATGTCCCATAATACAAAAGAAGCTATACAATGTAATAATAATATTTTTTTAAATTTTTTTCGTATGCAATAACTTGCTTTTAGTTTTATTTATTAGGAATTGATAGATTCCGATTCAATAAAATTTACACTAGACTGTGAAGTATTTGCGTTTGTAAAAATAAAAAAATAATCAGAATGGCTACCTCAAATTCAATTGCCTTTGTAATAATAAAAAACTAATCAGAATGGCAAGTTGAAGATAATTAAGTACAAATTAGATTTTCCTGAGGATAAGATATAACCACTAATGTCTTCGACCTAAAATCATGTCAAGAACATTGACATATATTTTATTTTACTTCTTATCTATTGACGCAAACAACAAGTCAAAAATTTTAAAATTAAATTATTAAATAAATCACTATAAGTTAATCTACTTATACATACCCAATTTAAAAATTATAGAGTTTCGATAACGATAATAGAAATAGCAATTATAATATTGCAAGAATAAATTATAAAGTTAAAGCAAACAAGCCATTTTTACTACTGTGAAACAAAATCAGCGGCAAGAGTTGAAAAAATACAAGATAGGAGATTTATGTCTCAAAACATGATGACATAGGAATGGAGGTTCTATTTATATAAATACTAAATATATTTATTAATACACGTTCCAATTCAAAAGACTAAATATTATAAATTCATTTTCTATTTTACAATAAATGATAGTATAACTTATTTAGATATAAATTTATTATTAATATAGTCACTAAAAAAATTTACATGAATTTAGTTTAGAATACATAATTCATTTTTTTCAATTTCCCGACGGAATAATATTTCCGAAGGTAAATTACCGACGAAAAATAATTCCGTCGGTAATTTCCCTACGGAATTCAATTTTCGTCGGGAAATTCCCTACGGAAATAAATTTCCATAAGTAAATTACCGACGGAAAATAATTCCATCCGAAATTTCCCTACGGAATTCAATTTTCGTCAGGAAATTCCCTACGAAAATAATTTTCTGTAAGTAAATTACCGACGGACAATAATTTCGTCGGCAATTTCCCTATGGAAACATAATTCGGTAGGTAATTTACCTACGGAATTCTATTTCCGTCGGTGAAATATGTTTCCGTCGGTAACTTACCTACGAAAATTAATTCCGTCGGTAAATTTCGTGAGAAATTATACCCGTGAAATACTGGCGCCAATTTTACGACGGATTTTTACAAATCCGTCGCTAATTTCCATCAGTATATTTGGGCGGCAAATTTCCCTCCATTATTTACGACGGAATAATTTTTCCGTCGCAAAATACATATTTTCAAACATTTTTCCCTACGGAAAATATTTTTCCGTCGGTAATTGCCTACAGAAATTTTTTCGTCGGTAATTTTCCATCGGTATTTGAGAATTTTCTTGTAGTGGAAATAATATCTTATTTAATATGTCAATTACCTAATTCAAATTAGGTAATTGCCTTCATTAATTCACACTAAATGGGCATATTTTCTAATTAAGAAAAATCCCAATATGGAACTAATTTCATATAATTTATTTTCTATTCCGATATATTCATGTTTATATCAGCACTAATTTATCATCTCGAGAGTCATGGGCATATCCCAAACTTATATTTTTATATAAAAATTAAATTAAAAGAAAAATATCTAATTGTTTAAATTTTTAGTTGCAAAAAATAAAAGGAAAAAATAAATGTAGTAAAATGAAAAATAACAATTAAGAGGAGTATATTATATATTTTATTTCACTAATTCTATTCTTTGGTGTATGGCATTTTAATATTTGAATTTTTTTTGCATAGTTTTTTATATTTTACTAATTCACTGTTATTTTACTACTCACAAATCATTCACCATCTTGCATTGTAGCCATTTATACTCTTTTAATTCTTATCAAATAATAATATCTCAAACCTTAGAAAAAGTAATGTAATACCCTACAAATTTTGAATTTGTAAATAGTATATTCTAAATCATAAATAATACTTTTTGAAACATGAATAGTATTTTTTTTGAGTTATGAATAGTGTCATTTGAAACAAATTCGATGTTTGAATTTGGGGTGAAAAAAGTCCATTTAAGGTGTTAAAAACTAAAATTAAAATTTGGGTCACTGTTTCATAATGAATAGTAACATGTGTGACCAAATTTAACTGATAGTGAAAGTTGACCCGGTAAACCTTAAAAGTCAAACTGATTAATATATGATGTCAATTATATGGTTTAAATAAGGACAAAAATTATTAATGATGTCATAATTTGTTTTTTAAAAAAATTAAATTATAAGAAAGAAAAATAAAGAATTTTGGTCACTTTTTGATTAAATAGTAATACATTCAATTATGGCTATTGATTTAGTTGAATGAAAAAGATTTTTGTGTATGGGAGGTTATGAGCCATTGGATGAAATTGTAAGACCCTAAAATATACCCTACTAGCATTTAAACATATCTAAGGTGAATATGAAGTGAATACTAAAGGTTAATAGAGTTAAAGATCAGTTCAGGATATAAATGGTATTAATGTAAAAGTGAAGAATAATTTCGTAAATTGTTAAATTGGGCTAAGTATGCATCATTATTTGAGAAGTGTAGATTAATATGTTAAAATAAGCTATATTGTGTGTAATTGGTAACAAAGATTAATTAAAGGGAGTAAAGTGCAATTTACATTAAGATGACAAGTGAGCCAATTATATTAAATCATGCGTCCTCACTAGAAGTTGTATGAAACTTCATCTATATAAAAAGGGAAAGATGGACGAACATTCAAGGTCATAAAGCACATAAATTACTTCAAATTTCCCCACTTCAAAACACTAAAATCTGTCCCATAAGAAGTTAAGTAAAGAGAACGGGGAGTGTTAGCAAAGTACAAGCAAAGCAAGGATGGTGATATGGGATTTTGGCTTAAATTTTAATCATTTATTTATTCTAAACATAAGAAGCTGGAATCATGGATGGAATTAGAGATTGATGTTTATTTATGATGTGTTTTAGTTGGAGACATTAGCAAAAACAAAGGGAAAGAGAATGAGGAGCACTAAAGGAGCTAGTTGGCCAATTTTGAGGTATGAGAGTCTTATATTTTGTTTGTCATATGCTTAAATTGAGTTAAGTTGGTGAATTCATTGTATATGATCTATAATTAATGTTAGAGCCCAGGTATGATGTTGAAATGCATGAAAAAAGTGATTAGTATCCTAAAGAATGACCTAGTGAAATTTTATCATAGGGTTCACTTGAACCAGTTTCAGTGTGTAGGTCATAATTTGCTCTATAGATATCCAAATGAAGTAATTCTAGATTAATATTAATATACGGCATATATCTAAAACGTTTTAGAAGAAACCCAAATCTAATTATGCCTCTAAAGTTCTTGTAATGTAGCTTGAAGTTGAGTGATGACTGGTGCACTATCATTTAGAGCAATCTTTACTTTTTTGTGAATATCTCAAGATTTAATGGTTAGAATGATCTTATTTTTAATGTTATAGAAACTAGATACATATAGAAATAACTTTATAGAAGATCATTTTTCCTAGAAATCACGTTTTCTATGCCAAAAACCCCACAAAATTTAGAACATAAAAGTTATCTATTGAAGAACTAGGGCCTTGAATCAAACTAACCAAGCCAATCAATTGACCTATCTAGGTTAAAGCATTCTAGACCAACTAGAACACAACTAACACAACCAAGACAACCTTGTCCCAGCTAGGTCACTTTTCTATTTTAGCCTATACTTGACTTTTAAACCCCAAAATGTTACCAAAACTTACTCGAACTTTCTTGAAGAATTTTAGAACCCGTTAAACACATATATAGGGATATAATATGTCATGAAATACATGATTGAATATTGAGATATAATTACAAAATAAGCCTAAACATAAGAAATTATAGGCATATGATTTAGTTTATGAAATTCCTAACTCTACATATCAATTTTATGTATGTGTAGCAATATAACTAAACTATAAGAGTATAATTGAGGATACACACACACACACACACACACACTCTTATGTGTGTGTGTGTGTATCTTTCTTTCATACACTTAGGTGAATGTAAATGAACATGAATAATTTTATTGACAATGTCATATGTTACAAGATGAATGATGAGCATGTTGAATTGTGTCTCAATTGTAATTGAATATAAGTGACATGACATATTGATATTGTTGCAAGCTTTAATATGTATATTGATTCCATGACCACAAATTCACTAAATGTAATATTATTAAGTGATTAAAGATTCATTAAGAGCTTAAATTTCTCATAGTTATGGATAGATAGGCATGCTTATAAGGGATAGTGATTACAACTGTTAGTGTTGGCACCAAAAGGTATCTAATGTTTCGATACCTATTGGTATCTAGTGACTCGGGACTGTCACATCTCTAATGTTTGATACTGCTTGCCAATATCTAGAGTTTGTTCTTATTATCCACCATTAATGGGAATTCAGGCGATAAAAAAGTGATCTAATTTGTAACGCTTAATACCCAGCCCGATAAGGGCTGAATACCGAATATTACACCATTTAGTAATCTAAATTTAAATTTACCTTCTATATCATTATTCATACAAAATTTTGTAACTACCAACACTTTTACAAAAAAAAAAGGACAGAGTTTTCCCTATATGGGTCACTATATTCCCTATTAACAATTGACAAAAATGCACTTCTATAATTTCCACCACAATTCTTAACTTCTACATCCAAAAAATACTTAATATATAACCTAACCTCCTCAATCCATCACAAAATAACGATAAAATCAACCATAATAGAAATAATTTTAAGCATTATAAGTTATAACTATGGTTAAATAAGAAATATCGTCAACCATTCTTACAATATAATTATGTAACTACTTTAATACAAAAATTATCAATTAGAAAGCCATATACAATTCCATGAGCATCTAAATCTTCCAAAATGCCAAGTATAACTTCTAAGCCAAAGTATCTAACCCGAAGTAGAAGAAATCATCCTCACTTCCTAGTAGATTCCCAATTTACTATATGTCAAAAAAATTCTTATATACCTATGTGCAAAAATAAAAATTCCACACGTTAAGCATAATGCTTAGTGACAGCTACTAACATTACTTTTCCAAGAATGATAGAAAAATGTCCTTAATATAAAAAAATATCAACAATTTATAATTAGATATAAGGTGAATACAAAATTTTGAAAAACTTAGTTATTTACCCTTAACTCGTAGCCTAAAACTAATTTACAATTTATATATACAAATACATATGTTGGGTCTCATTAAAATCACAAAAATATTTAACAAATATTATTATAATATCTATTACTATTTGTCATTCAACTCATTTTAAAAAGAAAAATAATATTTTTTCACCTATAGTAACTCGAAGGAATTATCTAGCAGATACTCGGGACTAAGGCCTTTTTGGCCTAAATGGATTGGAGTGGTCAAAACCTGACACTGCACTCTTTTAATAAGCTAGTTTTGAATTAGAGTGGTCGAAACCTGACACTACACTCCAACTCTAGTGTAAAAAAAGAGGTCGAAACTTGACACTGCCCTTTTAACACCTAGTAGCGAATCATTTAGCTATAATACAAAATACCATAAACTAGATTATCAACTAAAATTTCATCCCTATGGCCGGCCAATTGTATTATATTTATAATTTTCCTCAATAGTTTACTAAGAGAAATAATAGAGTAAAATTTTTACATATTCCTCGGTGTTTTATCATAAGCTAATAATAATTTCTTTATCATTAGATTCACCATCAATCACTAAGCAATTCACACTTAATTACCTGTAACACCTGACTGTGTCGTATTTTCAATACTATACCATGTTTATACAGATATATAACTTGCTAAAAGTAATTCATTTCATATAATATCTTAAATAGCTATCACATTGACCAGTAGCTTACATCTATTACCAAATAAAATCAAATAATTTAACATCTATGGTTACAAGTGTACTAGACATCCATTTACTAATTTAAATACAACTATTAACTTTACATTATTTCATACCATCAATATTGCATTTTTAAATTAAATTTACATTTGTTATCTTTATATTAATCAAATACTTTTAGTTAAATGAAAAATTGGGCTATTTAAATGGCTATTAATACTCAAATTTATCACACAATCAATATATTAAACAATTTGTATTTGTGTTTATGACACAAATCCTAACTCACTTTCATCAATGACTCTTAACTCAATTCCATCAAAATGATATCATACCATAAGCTTTAATCTAAATATAATTTATATAAAAAATTTAGGAAAGGTATATTTAGTGGTTGCAAACCTCAATTGGTGAGAAAAATAACTTCAATTGCTTCAAATTACTCTTTAAAAATCAAACTTTTTCTACTACTTCTTTACCCTTCTCCTTCTTCTTTAAATTATTTTCTTCTTATACATTTTCAAGAGCCATTTCAACTATTAATCTAACAAAACACATAAATAATATAACTTAAATAGATAATTAATGGCATTAAAGCAAGTAATTTAATTTACCCAAACCTTAGCCTACAAAAGAAATTTAAGTCTTTAACCTCAAATCCCTAACCCCCAATTTATTTCCTATAGTATTCTCTTAGGCTTTTCTTAGGTCTTTAGAGGGTATAACCCATCCTCTTAGCCACCATTCATGGTGAAAGAGCCCGATGAAGTCTGATAGGTGGCAGTGCAATGCAAAAAAAAAGTAATGAATGGGCTACAAAAAAGGAAACACAGCAAGAAAGAAAGAGGGCTACTGTTCCCCTTGTTATCAAACGTTGGAGGAGAGTGTTAGTGTAAGCCCTAGCCCTAATGCATTGTAATAAAACACTTTGAATTAATAAAGTGAGGCATTTGTTTTATCTTTTATATTCCTATGCATATCAATTGATAGAACTATCCAAGAATGTTATTTCAGTTTAAGTTATCATGTGTGAGGCACATGGTTGTAAGACCTTGAAACAAATGAGACTTCATTCTAAATATCCCTAGTCAGTCATTGTTATGGGAATAACAAATGAATTAAGACTGGTATGCTTTCTCTGATATTATGAGTTTTGTCTTACGGATCATTAGGACAAGAGTGTCAATCAGAGATCATAGATATATGTTAAAGAACATGGTATATGGATTCGATCCATTCATGAGAACACTACATGGTACAAGTCATAAGTGTTTCTCATATGCAAGTTTTGTATCGGAGTTCTTAGACCTAAAATCTCTATGAAACTCTTTATGAATTACTGTGTAATTTGACATACACCTAACGTGCTCGTAACAGAGTGACAAGTACAGGTATGATTGGGTATGCATTGATTCATGTTAGAGAGCATGAGAGAAGTGAAGGGATTACCCCTCTCTATAAGAGAGAAAATATCATCGGCCACTTGATCAGTGAACTGAAAAGTGTATGGCCATACCGAGATGAAATAATGATTAATCATTATTTATCTGAGAGTTCAGTGTCACTGGAATATCAAGAAAGGAATTAATATATATAAGGATAAATAGTTCCATGCCTTATATTAATTCTGATATTTATGGGTAAGGGACTATGCAAAATTGCATTAGGTCACTAAATGCCATATGCATTTTCATTTAATTTGGAATGCTATAATATCTTGCTAGAGAATATATATAGCCTTTGAATTAATTCATTAATTCATTGCCAACATTAAATGGACCTATAGGATCGCACACAAAGCATTGGACTTAAAATATTTAAATAAAGTATTGGGCATTAATTTGGGCTTTTAATTAAAGTCAAATTAATGTGTGTAATGGGTTTTAAAATTGCTATTGGACCTTGGTCCATAAGAGAGAGAAATTCAGCCCACAAGGTTTAATTTCAATTAATTAAATGTCTTGTATTAATTTAATTAATTGAGTATTAATACCTAAAAGAATTATAATCAAATTAAAACACTTAAATGGAAATAGACTTGGCCGAAATTCCTAGATAAATACTAAGGAATTTCGGCACATGCTTATTTAATTAAGTGATTTATTTAATTAACATGTCTTATATTTTTTTTATCTTGGATTAAATAAAAAAGAATTTGAATCAATATATATCTCTTATTTTAAAGAAGTGATAAAGACTAAAATTAATTATCTTTAAGTAGTGGATTTTAGATTTATCACTTAAAAATAAAATGATATATATTGAATGAGAGAGAAAAAAAACCCTAGTTTTTCCTTTTTTTTTGGCGTGAATTTCTTCTCTCACTCACAAAATATCTTTTGGCTGAATTTCTCAAGGAGAAATATACTTCTTCATTCTCTTGTGTTCTTGGATGTCAATAGCATCTAAAGGAAGTACAAGATTAGATCTTGTAGCTTAAAACTATTACCATTACACAATACCTTAAAAGAGAGCTAGCAATCTCGATTTTAAGCTGTCGGTGCCATTGTGTGTGTGAGAATAGAGAGAGTGGCATAAAGGCTGTTCCTTGGCATTGGTGATCAAGGTCTAATGCGGATAAAGTCATCTTAGTTGCTGGTCATCACCAAATTCAAGATTTAAAAGGCATCAAAAGTTGTAAGTTTTAAAAAACCGTAAAATTGTATGTTTCAATTCTTGTCATGGAATTATTTGGCATGTATGATTGTTTTTATCGTTTTTTCGATGCACGATTACCATGAACATATCATGTCATATTCCATCAGAGAGAAGAATGGTTAACCGAACAAAGGTAATGGCGATAGGAGGATTTAGGTGTTGGTGGCTAGAAAGAGAGAGATACCAGGAAGATGGATAAGGTAGAACCATGGGAAAAGAAAGAGGAAAGAGAAAGAGAAGGAGGGGGAAAAGAGAGAAAAATGGTGTTGTTTTGATTGGGGGTTAGGGCAGATTTTTGTGCTAAATTTCCACCTTGGTCTTTTAATTTTTAATTAAATTTTTCTCTCTTTTTTAACCCCACTCTATAAATTCATGTAAATTAGTCCCCACTTAAAATGTTTTAACCTCTTTCTACTATTTTATATTATTATTTAAGTTATATTGTTTAGGGTGTTACATTTCTTCCCCTCTGAAAAGAATTTCGTCCTCAAAATTACCTAGTTAAACTAGTTATGGGTGCATCTTTCTCATCTCTTCAGGTTCCCACATGGCCTCCTCTATGGTATGATTTCTCCAAAGCATGTTCACCAGTGGGACTGTCTTATTTCATAGTTGCTTTACTTCACAATCTAGAATTTAAATTGGATCCTCTTTATATGTCAAATTTGGCTAGATATGTACATCTCTAAGTTTGACAACATGAGATGGCTTTGATCGATACCTTCTGAGCATGGATACATGAAAGAAATCATGGATCTTTTCTAATTCCCTTGGTAGATCCGGTCTATAGGCTACTAGACCCATATGTTCTATAATTTTGTATGGTCCAATAAACCTAGGACTTAGCTTGCCTTTCTTACCAAACCTTAACACTTTCTTCCATGGTGATACTTTTAAGAATATCACCCACAAAGTACTCTATATCCTTTTACTTCAAATTGGCATAAGACTTTTGATAGTCCGATGCAGCTTTCAAATTATTCTTAATAATTCTCACTTTTTCTTTTCTCTAATTAATTCTGGACCAACTGTTTTGTTCTCCTTAATCTCAGTCCAACATAACAAATTTTTGAATTCTTTTCCATATAACGCTTTATATGATGCCATTCAAATAGTTGCTTGATAACTTTTATTGTAGGTAAATTCACCCAAAGGAAGATATTATTCTCAATTACCTTCAAAATCTATTACATAGCTTCTAAGTATATCTTCCAGTACCTATTATATCATAATCACATGATTACTAAATTCCCTAGTATCAATCATCTTTACATACCTGTATCACTCATTAAAAAAAATACCTGTATCACTCTTTTAGCCTATCCAGCCAATTAAGGATGAAAAGCAGTACCATAGTTCAGTTTTATACCAAGGGTTTCATAAAGCTTCTTCAAAAATCTCAAAGTAAACCATGGATCCCTATCGAATATGATAGAAGAAGGAACTCCATGTAATTGTAATATCTCATTCATGTATAATTCTACAAATTTAATTAACGGATAGTCAATTTTGACTCACAGGAAATGTGTTGACTTTGTTAATTTGTCAACTATCACCCATACTGAGTCATACTTTTTCCTAGTTTGAGGCAATCCACTGACAAAATCCATAGTGACTTTATCTTACTTTTATTCAGGTATTGCGATAAGTTGCAGTTGTTAGAGAGTATGCCCTAGAGTCCATGTAAAAGGGATGTATTTCATATGTATGAATTCATATTCTGAATAAAAGGCATCATTCATTTATTAATGCTATGTTTAAATACATGAGTGTGTAAATCTTAAATTAATAAATGAAGTCTTTGATATTATAAACACAGTGCAAAGGCAATCATGAAAGTGTTCATGATATGAGATGTCTATTGCATACAAATGTGTTAATATCTAAATATCCCTAGTCATAGAATTAACATGATAGGACATTGTTAATTCGGACAGAATAGCATATGTTATGCTTTTTGAATGGTTCAAGCAGTGGTTCTCATAACTGTGATTATGAAAGATAATCAAAGCTAACATGTGGATGCTTGTTAGAAGAACAAGTTCATTAGAGACCTGTAAAAAGAATCCTCACATGGATATTAAATCTATGTCAGTGAGGAATCTCTTCATAGCAGTTGTACAAGTATCCTTAGACTTGAGATCACCAAAGTTATCTTAAGTAGCAAGTGGTATACTTTCACTTTATAACTGATTACTTCCAACTGGGGGTAAACATAGTTAGGACGTTAGGTATATCATGACCTACTTGAAGATAGTTGAGTGATTGACAAAGGATTCACCATCCCAAATTTATTAAGGAAAGTTATCTCGCATGATTCTATAATTGCCTTGTTCAGAAAATCTCTGGCTAGAGTATTATGCCAAGATGGATAAGGATTCATGAAGGGTATTTTGGGAATAATGGTTAAATTAACAGAACATACATAATTAGATTTATATAAGTTGACAGAAATCCATACTCAGAATCTAATTGAGATAAGAGTGGTGAAAGGAATAATTGCATGGTAACAGTTTCTATGGAAGGGTATAGTCAAACCACTTGACTTTCCTGACATTTGGGTAGTTATGATGCCTAGCTAGAGGTCAATCATAACTTGTATAATATTGTATCATAAATATTAATAGGAATTGATAAATTGATTTAAAGAAGTTTAAATTATATGAGTTTTGAATAGAACTCACAATTACATATTATACTGCCAATATGGACAGGAACCCAATAGATCACACACATATAAAGAAAAGGATAAAATGGTAAAATGACAAGGATAATAATTTTTGATATTATTATGGGAATAGAGAAGTGAATAAGAGAATAATTAATTAAAGAGTTTAATTAATTTTGATCAAGTAAAATTGTTCGTAGAACTCTTTAGAAATATTCTGTAAAATGGACCTAATTAAAATATTGTATTTCATAATTAATTATTATTGGACTATGAGTGTTATAGAGCTGATATAATAATTAATAGATCCATTGTAAAAATTAAAAGAGGCCCAGAAGAATGGTTTTGGCGCAGAAACCCTCCAAAGAAAGGGTTACTCACCAAACCCTGATAGAAAGCTTTAGAGGCCTAATTCTTTGACCAAAATAAATTAAATATATTTCATAAGTGTTATGGAGCCTGCATATTTATTTTGGATGGATTTGGAATTCATTTGGGTGATTAAATCCAAGTGTATACATAAAGGTCCTAGTTTATGGGTTTTGTGCATAGTCTTTTATGAATGGACTTAAATTGGATTTAATTGAGCCCAAATAAATTATTAATAATTTCATAAGCCCATTTAATATTTCTCCAGCAATTTTAAATATCCCAATCCCATTATGAAGTTGGATTTTTAAACTAACTATAAAAATTCAAGTGATAGGGATTTTAGGGTTAAATGAACATTAAGAGAAAAGAAACACTCCCTCACTCTTTCAATCCTAGCCACTACCCCCCTTGCTACCATCAAGGGAATTTTGGCCAGCCTTTGTGTTGGTTCATTCAATCCTTCTCTAGTGTGGATTACTAATTGAAGGTGTTCAATTTTGGACACTATGGTTTGCGACAGTCCGGTGAAAAGGAAAATCAACTGTTCAACAAAAATCAAAGGTGATTTTTCTTATTCTCATTAATATTTATATTGTAAATTCATGTCAAGATCAAATCTATTGGTTAAATTTTTAAATTTCGCTTATGTATGAGAGCATGTAACCGATAATTCCCAATATGGTATCAGAACCTCGATTTTGTCATGAATCTACAATTTTATATTTTGCGGAATAGTTTGTATTTTTAAGTTATTTATTTCATAAACTTTAAAATATCATATTTAATTGTTCATGAATAATAAATATTAATTTCTGGATGTACGTGATCAAATATTTAAAATGAAAAATAAAAAGGATTATTTTGAGAAAAGAATTATAGTATTTGGCATGAATAGTTTTTATTTTTCAATAAAGTTTAGGGGCTGTTCTAAATTAAATTTTTATTGATCCACTCTAAAATTATTTTGATGATAATTTATGTGTTTAATATGTGATATTAAGCCATAGGATCAAACAAAATTTAAATCGAACAAGTTTTGCATGAAAATTAGTTTAGACAAAAAGTTCGATAAATTGGTGTTCTTAGTGTGTTCTTGATGTGTTCATATTTAGAACGATTTTTAATCTTCTAAATCTAATATATCTGATATATTAATGTGTTTTTAATTAATTGGATTAACTAAAATGGACCTTAAATTAATTGAATTAATTTTAATTCATTAAAATCACTTAATGGGCTTAATTATATTTACGGATTTGATTTAAATTAGTAAATGACTTGGTGGGCCCAAGAAGCTGATTTAGATTAAATATTATAAACTATAATTGAGTTTATCAATGGGTTTTAAGGGCTGAAGTGGGCTTGCCTCATTCCAAAAGGCCCAAATGGTGCAAAAGACACAAAATAGTTTGTGTGTGAACACACTTTAGGGTTTAAATTTGTAGGTTTCGGCCTACCCCTTGTTTTAAGCCCAAAATTAATTTTTTAATTATTCAATATGATTAATTAATTAAATAATCAATTGATAATTAATTAATAATCAATTGGATTGATAATTAAGGCAAGAACACATACATGCAAAAAGATTTCCTAAAATGAAAGTTTCCAAAATAGAAAAAGTTTTCTAATTTGATCACATTATCAAAATAACTCAAAAGTATGTTTCAAGAGTTGAAACAAAGTTAGTAATTCATTATATGTTTTACTTTATGCATTAGAAATACATATAAGGCACTACAAGAAAATTCCCAAATACCGACAGAAAATTAACGATGGAAAATTTTCAGTAGGAAATTACCGATGGAAAATTTTTTTTTTGTAGGAAAGATTGTCGGAAAAATGTATATTGCGACAGAATAATAAATCCATCATAAATAATGGAGGAAAATTTTTCCACCCAAATTTATCGATGGAATTGAAATATCCGTCCTAAAATTGGCGCCAATATTTTGCGGCTAAAATTTCATACGAATTTTACCGACGAAATGTTGATTCCATCGGTAATTTATCGACGAAATCCTTTTTTCGTCGGTAATTTTCCTACAAAATTAGAAATTCGTAGGTAAATTCCCTACGAAAATCTAATTTCGTAGGTAAATTACAAAAAAATGTAATTCCGTAGGTAAATTACCGAAAAAACCATTTTTCGTAGGGAATTTAAAGATGAAAATATAATTCTATAGGGAAATTACTGATAAAATGTCTTTTCGTCGGTAATTTACTGACAGAATTAGATTTTCGTAGGTAAATTCCCTACGGAATTATGTTTCCGTAGATAATTTTCCTACAAAAATTTCATTCCATAGGAAAATTGAAAAAATTGAAAATCCAATTTTGTTAGCAATTTCTCACTGTGGCATCGTGACCCTGATGCCCTTTTTATTTATTTCTTATTTTTATTAAAAAATACATATTTTGAAAATGCTATTTTATTCATTTTATTTAGAAATTGTGGTTTAGGAGTTTCAATTAGTAAGTTACATGTGTGTGTGTATATATATATAATAAGTAAGACGAATTTAATAAGAAATATTCTTTCTACTATTTGATTAATTATTACATAAAAAAATAGAATATTTTAGGTAATAAAACAAATTTAACCTAATAATAAGAAAAAAAAAATTTGTTACCAAATGATGGACAATGTTAATTAGCAAATAGATTAACTAGTTAGAAATTCCTTAAACCACCACTAATTTTATGGTAATGGTAGATTAATTTCTAAGTCTACATACATAAACATGCTTGTTCACTAAGTTTGCTAATTTGTTTGACACTTATTTTGAAATCTCTTCAAGCAATTCTCAGAAGTTTTATCATTAACTAATTACTAATTAGGACATTGATATCTTAAATTATGTTTGTTTGCTAAAATTTTTTGAAATGAAATGTAATAACTATGTGCTCTTATAGAATTTCTGAGACAGCACAAAATAAGTTTTCCAAGTATTAACAAGCTCTTTTTGTCTAATATATTCTTATTTCTTATTGATATTCATGTTAATAATAAAATTTTGAATATACTATCTATACAAATAAATCATTTACTTTAATAAAATCATATATAGGTTTTAAATTATTCTAGTTGCTATTTCTATTATCGTTATCGAAACTCTATAGTTTTTAAATTAAGTATTATCACTAGAATAACTTATAGTGTTTTATTTAATAATTTAATTTTAAAATTAAGAATAATAAGAGATTTAAATTAATCCTTAAATATAGCATGTCTCTAGTGTACAAGGCATCTAATTTTAAAGTGGATGGTTACGGATTCAGGGATAAATATTGATAAATATTTTTATCAACATAAATATAATAATTGATATTTTTTTGGATACATTGAATGTAGACATTTAGGAAGAAAAAAAAAAGAACAAATATTAAACAAGAAAGGAAAGAAATAAAGAAACGGGAAAGGGAGAACAGGGAGAGAGAGGGAAGATCGAGAGGGGGACACCGAAGAGAGCCAGCGTTAGTCAGAGGCCACGCCGACCGTCCCACCCCTGTCGGCGCAAACGGCACCCCGATCAGAGCCTGCACTCTCCTTCAATTTAACCTCTATTCTCTTCTCTTCTTCGCCATTTCCCCTTTAGATTTCCCATCATCCAAACGACCTTCACTATACCATCGACAAACCCACTTGTTCATCACCTTTATATTTGATCCAGTTGCCTATAATTTCTATAAGTTTTTGTTTTTTTAACTCTTTCCATTTGGTTTTAAGCTTCCTTTCTCTGAACTTTGTTAGGGTTTTAAATGAGGATTCTGGATAATAGGGTCTTAATTTGATTTGTTGGAGAATTAGTGTTGTTAATATTACCAATGTTATTATTTTGAACAATCCAGCGCTGTTTTTGTCCCCCTTTCAATTCGAGATCTCTTATGAGTGCTTAACTCCTCTCAAATATGGTAATTTTGCTCCTCTGTGTTTATTCTGCCGACTCTTATTATGCTTTTTTTACATTTTTGTTTATTTGAACTTGTTAATATATATATATAGTCAATCAAGTTGAAAAGGAATGAGATTGTACTCTATGTAACTGAGTTAACGTCCATGCAAACTGTATGGCAATCTTAAGAAAAGATTAGGAAAATAAAAAGGAGAATGGATGAAAGATTGGACAAACTCCTTATTTTCTAGAAGACAAGAGAAGCATTTATTTGTTTGATTTTCTGTGCCTCTTGGATGCTGAAGCTTAGTACATTCTATCCATGCAAAAACTTAAATTGATACTCCTAGTTCCATTAAGAGTACAATGATAGGCTAGTGTTGTTCTCAAGCAGTATGATATGAGGTTAAGCAGTAGTGAAGTGACAATGACCATATGACAAATAGTACACAATCCATTTATTGGATATTATGAATGTGAGAGCTACAATGCAACAAATATTTGAGCAGAAGCTTGACCTTCCAGAAGTACTTTAACAAATAAAATCAAGGTTTTCTTTCTAACTAATGTATGTGTTCCATTTATGTTAATTGTAATGTTGCTTCATAACTGAGTAAAAGAACATTAATATCATAATGCGTAGAACTTTAGGAACCTTTTTTTATTTATTTTTTTTATTTCTTTTGATGCATGCTATCATTGCATCAAGCATGAGCTATTAAATCAATGTTTGGTGATATCAAATCTGAGATATCCTGTGTGTTAACTTAATAAAGGTTTGATAGTTTATAGATTACCCTAAGATCTCTTGATATTCTTGTTAGAGGTCCTCCTGTTTACGGAGATCTTGCAGTTTCATTATCCCAAGCAGGCCCACAGTTCATCCAGGTGAGCTGAATACATATTGCTTTACATATTAATCTTTCATGTACCTTGTTTCTAAGCAAGCTGTTTGACGAATTTAGGTCTTGCGAGGCATTTATGCTATCAGAGCTCTCCACTTTTCTACCGCTTTATCTATTTTAAAGGATGAATTCTTGCGTTCTTGAGATTATCCAAAGTGTCCTCCAACTTCTCAGTTATTCCATCGGTTTAGACAATTGGGATATGCATGCATCAAGTAAACAGATATATTTTTTTGGTCTATGTTTGCTTATATGTGTATTTGGGCAAGCTTCCCAAACTCATCCTTCCATTGAATTATTATGTAATTCTTTTGTGTATAGTCCTTGATGCTGTAGGAGTTTGTAAGGAGGTGTATATAATCTTATATTTTGTATTCCTTGGAACTTTTGATGGATAGCAACTTTTCTTATTGTGAGGCAGTAGATTGAGATATTAGTCATCTAAGAATGCAGAAGAAAATGTGTTTTTTAAAGTGTTACTTGAGTGTGCCTGATATCATGCTCAATGTTGAAGGGTCAAGCTATTTATGGGTTTCAAAACAAACACAAACCATCTGACATACTGTGTACTTTGGTTGAATTACTTGTGCACTTATTCAATGTACACTTCTTGATGCTGTAGGAGTTAATAAGTGGGATGTTCAATCTCATGTTCTGTGTTCTTTCGAATTCTTGTTCAATCTCACTGTTGTTTATGGGTTTTAATACACTATCTTAGTTGTTCATCAATTTTTTTTCTTGCACTAGGCTAAAGTTTCTCATTGTGTGATAAAAGCATTAATTTATTGTGAATTTCTAATATTGGATTCTCGTTATAATGAATGATCTTGTGGGACCTTTTTGTTGGAAATGTTCATTTTCTTCTAAACCTTTGTCAAGAAGTTCACTATGTAGTTTCGAACGATGGACAAATAAAAATACTAAAAATAATGTATTGTAAGCTTACATCAAATTAATCTTGGTGATTATTGCTTTGTTTTTTTAGTTCCAATTTTAAAGCACCATAGAAACTGTCATGTAACACTGTAGAGATTTATATGTTGGCTATTTTATTTGTTAAAGATGATATTTTTATTGTCTTCATGTTAATTTATTAGATTCTGGTAGTTGATAGTCGGTTAGTTCTCAGCAGTGCTTATATTTTCTCCTCCCTACTTTCTATTTTCCCTTTGTCTTATCTCTTTCTAAATTCAAATTTCTATTGCCATTTTGGGTGAATGGTGGTTGACCAAGGTCCATTTTGTTTCCTCTCTCTCTCTTTTCTATCAAAATGAGAAAAAAAAGGTAGACAAGGAAGGAGATACAGAGCAGATTTATTAAATAATTATTAGAAATTTTAATATTTTTTACTAATGGAATTGTGACGGATAAATTCATCGCACATTTTTTAACACAAGGCAACTTTACCAACGGATATACAAGTACCGTCGCTAAATTTAGCTACGGAACAAATCATTATGTTGGAGATTTGCCTATGGATTTGTTATTTTCGTAGAAAAATTTAGTGACAGCAAATAGAATTCCGTCGGTAAATATGGCAAATGATAACAGATTTTTAGTCTGCCCTTTCCGACGAAATTACCAATAGACTTTTTTTCGTCGGTAAATTTACCGATAGAAAATATTTCATCGGTAAAAGTGCCAACAACCATTTCTCTAATGCCATTTTTTGTCGCTAAATTCCATTGGCAATATGGTTTACCTACGTAAATTTACTCATTTTCGTTGGCAAAATAAATTTTTCTTGTAGTGAGGGTATATGATTGGCATGATGGATAATTATGGATAGGGAATGATAACCGGCAGTTAGAGCAGGTGAGCAGCGATGTAGGTGAGCAGCGATGTGATAGGGAACGGGTGGAGAGTACGGGCATTGGCTTGTGTCAGTGGGCAGACAGGACTTGTTGTCCCATCTATCCATTTGGACTTCGTGCCTTCATGTCTTGTTTTCCAGCTCACACTTTGCCTTTTTGTTATTGGCCTTGGGCCATGCCAAGTATTGTTGGGCCAACCTGATTGGGCCTTTAGAGATGTATTTTTTATAGTTATCACTTGTCCCCCCTCCAACGGGTCCAATTGGGCGATTATTGACTTTATGGTGGGATTTTTTTTTTAATTACCTCGAATTTGATAAGTCACATCTATTACAGTCGTTATGCATTTTTTGCAGGTACGCGAGCTGAGGGTGGCACTTCGTTCTCCGTAACCACCATAATAGATTGGAGACACGTGGCGATTATCTAGCAAAAAAGCGGTTTGAGAATTTCAGAAGCTTTGAGCCTATAAATAGGTGACTTTGAGGCAATTTTTTCATCATTTTTCTACAATTCTTAAAAGAACTCTGCCAAATTCTCTTTTTGGGCTTTGTTTTTAGCTTTCTTTAGTGAAATTTGTTGGGCTTCCAGTTCCAAAGATTTTAGCATTTTTCTCAGAGAGATTACATTACCCAAGTAAGTGAACAATTACTGCCTTTGATTTTCTTCATTTTTAATAATACCATTATTACTTCTCCCCCTCCGTGAAAGATGGCTTCGAGCAGCAACCAGTACTTAGACAAAAGCTTTCTTGAAGCTTATAAAGATCGTGAGCCTGTGGCTCGTCCTTACAAACTCACACAGGATGGAGTGGTTGAGATCCCTTCATAATACAATCTTTCCTCTGAGGTCTCTGTGACCTTTTGGTCGTGAGAACGATGAGTGATTTATTAGCCATTTGTGGAGCTTGGATGCCAGGTTGAGGCTTCCCTTTGATGCCTTCGGGGTTGCGATTCTTGAAGGTTACAAAATCACCCCTAATCAACCTCATCCGAAAGGATAGAGAACAACATCCTGCTTCAAAATCCTTTGTGATGAGTGGTGCCAACTTTGGATCTGTTCACTCATTTTTTTACAAGCTGACCGCAAAGAAGGTTGTTCATTAGCCCGCTCTTCATGCAACATTTCAAAGAGAAATTCTTTTTGGCGAGAATGGCCAGAGAATTTGGAGTGTCTTTTATCCGATTGGATGTAGCTATTTCCTTGAAGGATCGAGTGTTCGGTCTGTCTTTTGTATGAGAGCACTATCAAAAAGCTTTTGGGCGCTATAAAGAGACATAGGAACCCATGTAATTCCATATGTCTTATTGGCAATTCGATCAGATCTTTGAACTCCGATGCTAGCATCAACACAGAACATAAGCATTATGATTGGAGTGTGGGAGAAGTGCATATTGACCATCATACATTACATGTTTAAGAAATACATATCAGTTGGAGAAAATACTTATCTTTTATTTTGTGACGCATCTGTAGATGTGATGGCTAAAGGAGAAGACATTGCTCAGCAATTGGCTGATCGGGCTAAGGCAAAGATTGAGGCAGAATATGCTGCCAAGGAAGATAGGAGGTAAAAAAAGAGAAAGCTTACATCTTCTTCAGAAGTTCAGGCTTTCACTCCCTCTGCAAGTGCTCCTATTTCCTGTCTCCCTTAGAACTTTCTAGGATTTGTCGCTGTCCAGCCTTTGACTGAGGGTCAGCGTCCCCTGCGGCGCTTGCTTTTAAGGGATGAGACTGATTTGGAAGAAGAGCAACCAGCTCAACATCAGAGGAGATCGGCTCAAGCAAACTCAACCCCAGCAGATGAAGCTGCCCAAAGGAGGGCTAAAGAGGCAGCCAGGAAAAAACAGCCAAGCTGGTAGCCGCTGTGGATGCTAGGATTGCTGCAAGAGGCAAAAAACCCATCTGGATGAATCAACTCGAAGTACTACCACTAGAATTTCTGAAAAGCAGGCTACATCACTAGGAGAGATTTTGAAAAGCCAATTTGGCGATGGTTGGTCTACTGATAATAAGATGATATCAAACTTTTTGTGCCGAGGTATGCTTCAAGAGAGCGACTTTAAGGCAATGGGAGATCCTAGCACACTTACCCGAGAGTGCTACCTTTTTCAATAGCAAAGTCTGGAGGTATTTTTCAAAATTTTCATCCTGGATGATCTTGTAATGGGAGACTTTAAGGTAATGGGAGACCCTTCTTTTATCCGTTGTCTTCTTGGTTAATTAACCATTTTTTCCCTTTTGAGTTTCAGTTAATAAAAAGGAGTTTGCGCTTGCACGACTTGGCTGCCTTTTATCGAGGGAGATGGGAGGACGCCGATCGGGTTAGGAAAGAAGTGAAGGCCAAATATGATGTAGCCAAGAAGGAGTCTCTACTTGCCTAATCGGAGGTTGAAAAGCTGAAAAAGGAATTCATTCGTCTTTCTCAAGATTTGAAAGCTCGACAAAAAGAGGTTGACCAACTTAAAGGGGACGTAGCCCGTCTGACTGCAAAAAGTGCTTTAGGGCAAAAATTCGAAGAGGCAACCAGGTTGAGGGATGAGTACGCATGTCTGACTGCTGAGTGCTCAAAGGCCAATACTGAGCTTGACCTTCTACGAGGCGAGCGAAATTCACTGCAAGCTACCCTAACAGAAAAATAGATGTCATGGAGAAGAAAGCTTGAGGAAGAACTCTCTACACAAAAAGAAGACATTCTGGATCAGTTAGGAGAGGCTCAAGGAAGGTTACTGACTTGGCTAATTTATGAGGCCGGTAGGTATTTCCTTGAGGCTGATCTCAGCTGGATGGATGACCCGGGTGCTTTGCCCGATCCTCCATCTAGTGACGACGATCATGAGGCTTCTCAGGACCTCACGTCATCTCAACCGAATGTCAGTGTAGAGACTAGATCTGAAGCTGCAGCTTCCTTACCGATAGAGAATGCTTCTGGAGAACCTACGGAGTCTTCCCAGCCTCCTACTGAGGCAATTATGGGGCCTTTCTTCTGCTGTTAAAATAGTAGACATAGAAGTATAGTTTTTCTTTGTAATGTTTTCTTTCTGTTAGAATTTTCATTTTGTATAAACTTTCACATATGAATATAATTCAGTGTGTTTTTCAATTGCACCTTCGTACTGCAAACTTAATTTATCCAAAACTTAACTAAGGAGAAAATGTAAAATCAACTAAGGAGAGTACTTCCTGAATTTGGAGATGTTTTTCAAGCATTATAATCTTTAACTCTTAGGATTTTCGATCGATTAATCCGATTGGTCATCTGTACTAGAGTTATGCACAAGAAATGAGCTTTCGGTCTTGTTGACCTTCGCATCTTTGATTTGGAATGACATCTTATCTTGTAAATAAATGGACTTCAACCTTCGTATCTTCGACTGTGTCAAGCCTAGCATATAAGTTGTACCATATTGATTCGTCGATCGAGATGTAATATCAATCGAAATTAATCCCTCAATCCTAGAGTGACTGGAGTATATTCATCAATTTGGTCCGCACTTTGGCGGTTGCAATAATACTTGACCGATCAGTCTATGCCGTTAGCGATTTTGTGAAGATTGTCCGATTTAATGATACTATTGGACAAATGCCCAGAGTGTTAGAGAGTATGCCCTAGAGCCCATGTAAAAGGGAAGTATTTCATATGTATGAATTCATATTCTTAATAAAAGGCATCATTCATTTATTAATGCTATGTTTAAATACATGAGTTTGTAAATCTTAAATTAATAAATGAAGTCCTTGATATTATAAACACAGTGCAAAGGCAATCATAAAAGTGTTCATGTTATGAGATGTCTATTGCATGCAAATGTGTTAATATCTAAATATTCCTAGTCATAGAATTAACAAGATAGGACATTGTTAATTCGGACAGACTAGCACATGTTATGCTTCTTGAATGGTTCAAGCAGTGGTTCTCATAACTATGATTATGGAAGATAATAAAGCTAACATGTGGATGCTTGTTAGAAGAACAAGTTCATTGGTGATTTGCAAAGAAAATCCTCACATGGATATTAAATCTATGTCAGAGAGGAATCTCTTCATAGCGGTTGTGCAAGTATCCTTAGACTTGATATCACCATAGTTATCTTAAGTAACAAGTGGTATACTTTGACTCCATAACTGATTACATTCAACTGGGGGTGAACATAGTTAGGAGGTTGGGTATATCATGACCTACTTGAAGTTAGTTGAGTGATCAATAAAGGATTCACCATACTAGATTTATTAAGGAAAGTTATCTTGCATAATTCTATAATTGCCTTATTCAGAGAATCTCTGGCCAGAGTAATATGCCAAGATGGATAGGGATCCATGAAGGGCATTTTGGGAACAATGGTTAAATTAATAGAACATACATAATTAGATTTATATGATTACACAGAAATCCATACTTAGAATCTAATTGAGATAAGAATGGTGAAATGAGTAATTGCACAGTAACTGTTTCTATGGAAAGGTATAGTCAAACCACTTGACTTTCCTAACATTTGGGTAGTCATGATGCCTAGCTAGAGGCCAATCATGACTTGTATAATAGTGTATCATAAATATCAATAGGGATTGATAAAATGATTTATAGAAGTTTAAATCATGTGAGTTTTGAATAGAACTCACAATTATATATTATACTGCCAATATGGACAGAAACCCAATAGGTCACACACATATAGAGAAAAGAATAAAATGGTAAAATAAAAAGGATAATAATATTTGATATTATTATGGGAATAGAGAAGTTAATAAGAGAATAATTAATTAAAGAGTTTAATTAATTATGATCAAATAAAATTGTTCGCATAACTTTTTAGAAAATATTCTGTAAAATGGACCTAATTGAAATATTGTATTTCATAATTAATTATTATTGAACTATAAGTATTATAGGGCTGATATAATAATTAATAGATCTATTGGACAAACTAAAAGAGGCCCAGAAGAATGGTTTTGGCGCAGAAACCCTCCAGAGGAAGGGTTACATGCCAAACCCTGGTAGAAGGCTTTAAAGGCCTAATTCTTGGACCAAAATAAATTAAATATATTTCATAAGTGTTATGGAGCTTACGTATTTAATTTGGATTAATTTGGAATTCATTTTAGTGATTAAATCCAAATGTATGCATGAAGGGCCTATATAGTTTATGGGTTTTATGCATAGTCTTTTATGAAAAGATTTAAATTGGATTTAATTGAGCCCAAATAAATTATTAATAATTCCAAAAGCCCATTTAATATTTCTCCAACAATTTTAAAGAGTCCAATCCCATTATGAAGTTGGATTTTTAACCTAACTATAAAAATCCAAGTGATAGGAATTTTAGGGTTAAGTAAACATTAAGAGAAAAGAAACACTCTCTCACTCTCTCAACCCTAGCCGCTACCCCCCTTGCTAGCATCAAGGAGATTTCGGCCAGCCCTTGTGTTCCTCCATTGTTGGTTCATTCAACCCTTCTCTAGTGTGGATTACTAATTGGAGGTGTTTAATTTTTAACACTGTGGTTTGTGACAACCCGATGAGAAGGAAAATCAATTGTTCAACAAAAATCAAAGATGATTTTTCTTATTCTCATTAATATGTGTATTGTAAATTCATGGCAAGATTAGATCTATTGGTTAAAAATTTTAAATTTTGCTTATTTATGAGATGCATGTAATCGATAATTCCTAACATAGAAGATTTGGCAATTTTGTATTTTATTGTAAACTTTCATATTTTGGGTTCGGGATAAATGATATGAGCCTAAATAGCTCATATTTAATCCATATTTTGTTACCAAAATAATATTTAGTTGTATTAAATTATGCTAGAATTAGGTGTGTTTAATATTTTTATCAAGTTTTGTGTATGTAGGAGAAAAAGGGAGAAAATTATGAAGAAGCCCTGTCGCGAGCGCAACAGGTATTGCGAGCGCGACAAGGGAAGCGTGTTCTATCGCGAGCGCGACAGGTGCTACGATCGCGACAGGAGGCGGTTAAAGGCAGTTCATATTGAAAAGTCACTTAAAAGGACACCAAGTTTCATCATGGGTTGCAACCATATGGAGGGGCACTTGAAGGGACTTGATGCTTGAAAAATTATATATACCCTAGAAGTTATAATCATTGAAGAATCAATCACTTATTTTTATTATTTTAAAAGTGTAATTAGAGAAGAGTAGTTGTAGGTTTTAGTTTTAGTTTTATGGATTAAAGAGAAGGCAAAAACGAGGGAGAGGACTGCATTTGGTGAAATGAAGAAGGGTTGAGAGATCTTCTTCTTTTATTTCTAATATCTACTTCTTCTTTGTTATTATTATGAATTATTTTTAGGAACTTGAATGTTAATCATATTTATTCATTTCTCTTTCATTTATCTTTATATGTAGTATTTGCTATTAAAAGTTTATTAGTATCATTATAAGTTAAGGAAGACGACCTTCGATGAGCAATTCCTTTTCTGAAAATCAACATAATGGTCATAAATAAGGGAGTTAGCAAGAGCAACGTCTTATTGAAAGTTAATAGGAAATTCATTATCAAAGCATAGTTTGAGAGATTACATGTGGAGATAGTTTTTATAGGTTGGTTTTTATTCTTTGAATGTGTGTTTATGTAATTCTTGTCTAGATGCGAGAGCTGCGATTTAGAACCATAAATGCATGTTTAAGGCATAATCTAGTCTAAATGTGAGAGCTGCGACATAGAACATTATTCCAACTTGGCTTGCATGATAAAGATTGAATTATAAATAAGAGAAAAATATCAAATTCCATATTTATATATATATTATATTCATCACATTCATAAGTTTTCTCTGATCATCATTAAAGTATAAAAATATTTAATTTAGTATAGTGTAGTTTTAATAATAATTTTAATTTGTAAATTAATGAGCATTGTAAACAAGATTAAAATCAAGTAGTAATAGTGTACAATATTAATCAACATTCCTCGTGGGATCGATATCTGAAGTACTATAATCGGTACACCGTATACTTGCGGTATTTAAGCTTTTAGAAAAAGCATATCAATAAACATCAAACCTAGTTATTAAGTTAGTGGAGATTAAATGGAGTTGTCTTGCATTTTTGGTTCGGGGATAACTTAGAACCTGGCAGACAAACTTATGATTGAGAAAAGCTTTCGCATTTTGGGCTCGGGATGAACATCGAACCTAGCGAGGGAGCCGCACTCATAATAGAGAAAAGCTTTCACATCTTGGGCTCGGAATGAACATCAAACCTAGCAAGGGAGCCAAAATTATAATGGAGAAAAGGTTTCGCATCTTGGTCTCGGGATGAACATCAAACCTAGCGAAGAAGCCGAACTTATAATTAAGAAAAGCTTTCGCATTTTGGGCTTGAGATGAACATCGAACCTAGCGAATAAGCTTTACTACGTTGAATACATAGGTTGGGATGGACCATCAATCGGAGTTAATCTTTATGGAGATCGAATCCACTTGGGATATATTTTGATCTATACTTTGTCGGTGAAGTTGTTCTGACCGATTGGGGTGAGGTCTATAGGCCTTCATTTTGAATTCCTGATGGCAAGATTATCCGATCTGAAGATTGTTTTTGTTGGAGAAAGAGTGAATATATTTGATTAATGTTAAGTAGTAAATTCGTGAGTTTGAACACGTACCTATTTTCAGGCCATTTTTTATTTCGTGGAGGCACTCATTTTGTATGCATCGGGGTGCTATTCATTTCAACAACCTTTCACATTTTGTATCTTTAAAGACTTTAATATAAATCTTAAACAAATAATATCAAAATGAGCTGGCAATCCAGCGCTTATTATAGGAGACTGGGTGAGCATGAATTTTAACACAATACATTCGTGGGGACTCAAATTATAACAATTGCACCTGATTTTGTTGTTATTCGATGACCTCAACTTTTGTATTCGTCTAAGCCAGATGCCTTTCTCCCGTCGCTGGACCGTTTATAGAAGCTTTCCCACTCGTTGGTTTGAGTGCCCCACAGATTTATGTAACTCATGACTTTTGTCGTGGTCTCTATTGTTTCTCATCTTGTTTAAACATTTTGGGCTGGTTAGATTTCCTGTGTTTTCTCTTAGTGCTCATCAATGTTTGTGCGGGATCGAAATTAAGTGGAGTGGAAGTTCCAACCAACCGATTATTATGGCGATCGAATTTACTCCATTCGGTCTCCTTTCCCCTTTCCGTAATCCTCGAGAAGACTGATCGGTTAAGTTTCCTTTCTAACTGATCGAATGGGGAGGTTCTGTTGAAGGGCCAATCGTCTAGATATTGCAATCTGTCCATGACATTGGTCTTTCCAATTCTATTGGATCTGAGAGCATCATCTAACTAGATGTGCTATCTGACCCTGTCCATCAGGTCGAAGAAGCTAATCAATGGCCTTGCTGTCAATGATTTAGAAAGTGGACAATCCGTGATGCCTTTTGCCAAAGTATTTGATGCCAATTCCATGCTTAAATCCCTTATTTCTGACATTATGGCTTGAAAGCGACCGATGTAATCTATGAGACTTTTATCGGCTCTTTAATAGAGATTACATAGATCACTGACTGACTTTGATGCCCATGTTTACATAGTGAATCGTGTGGTGAACAAATCTTTGAGTTGTCTGAGGGAGGTGATTGACTCTGGAGGGAGTTCGAGGAACTATTTCAAAGCATCTTCTCCTAAGGTGGTTGGGAAGACTCTATAGGCAATCCTTTCATCGTAGGTGTAGACCTGCACTTTAGTCAAATATTCTGCAAGGTGATTGGTGGGATCAGTTTTACCTGTATATTTATCCATCTCCACATCCCTCCACCTGGAAGTCAGCTCAGATTCCATAATTTTCCTGCAGAAAGGGGAGGCAGCACTGTTGTTGGTATTCCCCTTAAATACACCTTTCCTGGGCTCTAATAAACCAAATTGCTAGAGTTTTTGTTTGAACCATTTATCTTCCCTTCGTCCACCTCTCTCAGAAGTTCTGGGAGTATTGTCCCTTTCCAGAGTTTGGACCACACTTTTAGCGAGGTCATCGAGAATGGCATACATATCTCTAATAGTAACAAGCGCATCCTCCGACTGTCATGCAACCACATTGTCGAGATTTGGGAGGGGTTACCCCTGATTGGTGATTTGAAAGATCTCTCTCTTATCCCTGAGGGTTTAGATTTATCCTGGTTGTTTGATGATATCCTTTAAGAGCTTTGTGTTCGTTGGATCTTGAATCTACCATGACTCTCAATGAAAGAACCAAATGATAAAACAAGATTTGACTTTATCTGTAAGAAAGAGAGTTGATAGTTGATGATTCGATCAGATGACAGAGCCTGCAAGAAAGAGTGCCCGGTGGGACCCGGGCGTTAGCACTCTGAAGCTTAAGTTAGTAGCTTTTTGAGAAAGAGTGCTTAGAGAGAGTTTTAGATATTCAATACCTGAAGCCATTGTGTTTTAGGCTATTTATAGGAATTCTTTGGAGGAGTACTTGAGTATCTTAGGGCGTGATAATCGGCAGTTGGAGTAGGTGAGCTGTGATGTGACAGGAAGCAGGTGGAGAGTATGGACATTGGCTTATGTCAAGAGCTGTCAGGACGTATTGTCCCATCCGTCCATTCAGACTTCTTATCTTCTAGCTCACACTTTGCCTTTTTGTTATTGGGCTTGGGTCATGCCAAGTGTTGTTGGGCCAACCTAATTGAGCCTTTAGAGATGTATTTTCCATAGTTATCAGTTTGTATTTCTTTTTCAAATTGTAATATGCAATTAGATTACTTATATTAGAATTAGAGATAAAGATGGAGACCATTATCAAGGAGCAAGATGGGCCGGATGGTGATCCAACAAGTTTGAAGATAATGTAATTATTTTTACTTATTTGAATCATGCATATTACCTAGGTATGACCTTTTGATTTCCCTTTTTGCTCGGGGAAATCAATATAAGTCCATCACTATACCATATTTGTATGCTAATATTTATGCGATAGATATAGGATGCATACCAATGTATGCCAACCATGTATGATGAGACTTAATTAACTAAAGTCCCTCAATCAAATACTAAGGTATATAAGCCTTTCATTAATTTGAGGAGAACCAAATTTCTTTATAGTGTGGGTTTTTGACCATAGTCAAGCTCACATTATATCGAATATGTTAGAATCTAATTAAATGGGTCATTTTAGCTAGCCCATTAGCTTGTTAACCACAGTTAAGGCTAATGGTTCTAGAGGCAAGATTAGGAAATGCATATATGATATGCATGTATCAAGAGTTGATAACCTAATGATCCAACAGTTGTGTAGAGACACAATTGGTATAGAGATACCTACCTTTCAAAGGTATAGAGTTTAATTTGTTAACCACAGTCAAGGTCAAATTTCATATCAAGGATTGGATATTGGCCCACTAAGAAAACCATCGAGTTTTCTCGGATTAAATATTAAGGGCTATTGATTCGTAATAAAATAGTGGGAGCAAATGGATTAATTAATGACCTAATTAATGCATACATATATATGAACATACTCTCATATGTTTTCTTTTCACATCTAGGTCATCATCATGAGCACATCAAACATTAACATACGATCAATCTTGGATAACAAGCTGGTTGGCAGCAACTATTCTGACTGGATCAGACGAGTGAGAATTGTTCTTAGAACTGAAAAGATCCATTATGTCTTAGATAAAGATCCACCACCACTTTCATCAAATAATGCCATTGATGAGATCAAAAGCACTTATCAAAAATACATGGAGGATAGTAAAGCAGTGGCATGTCTGATTCTGGATGCTATGTCCTCAGAGCTTCAAAAGCAACATGAGATGATGGATGCTAGATCCATCATTTTGCATCGAGAGGAGCTTTATTCTTCTCAGGCTAGAACTGAATAATATGAGATTACTCAAG
This sequence comes from Excoecaria agallocha, assembly GCA_037975025.1. Classification (NCBI taxonomy): domain Eukaryota; kingdom Viridiplantae; phylum Streptophyta; class Magnoliopsida; order Malpighiales; family Euphorbiaceae; genus Excoecaria; species Excoecaria agallocha. Next base: position 32,817,276 of record CM075816.1, read on the forward strand.
CTCTATTTAGCTGCAAAATGGTGAAAGGCACTTCGGCTGTTGCTCATGCATTGAAGATGTATGGGTATATTGAGCATTTGAGTAGACTTGTCTATGTAATGGATAATGATCTATACATAGATTTAATCTTAGACTCGTTGGCTCCAAGTTTTTCACCTTTTGTGCTTAACTTCAACATGAACAAGATCCAAGTAACCATTCCTAAGTTAATCAACATGCTTCAAATAGCAGATGGATCCTTCAAGAAGGATTCAAAAAGTGTCATTGTTGTCACTTCTGCTAAAGGCAAGAAGCAGAAAAAGAAGAAGATGACCAAGGCACAGTCAACGAATGGTGGGTTTTCCAAGAAAAAGGTTGCCAGGAAAGAGAATCCCAAAGGAACTTGCTTCCGTTGGAGAAAAGATGGTCATTGGAAGCATAACTACAAGGCCTATCTAAATTCTCTCAAAGAGAAGAAGCGAACTGATGCTTCTACTTTAGGTATTCATATGATTGAAATAAATACTTATTATATTGCTTCAAAACAATCTTGGGTATTAGATACCGGATGTGGATCTCATTTGTGTAATGATCTATAGGGACTTAAAAGCAGTAGAAGAGTTGGAAAGGCAAAAATATGTCTACAGTCAGCTACTGGACAAAACATCTCTACAACAGTTGTGGGGACTTACCATTTGTCTCTTCCAAGTGGATTAATACTGGAGTTAAATAATTGTTATTATGTTCCAGCATTATCCAGAAGTATTATTTCTCTCAGTTGTTTATTGAATGATTATGACATTTCTTTAAAAGACAAATGTTGTTACATTTTCAAGAACAATATGTTTTATGTTAAAGCTATCATTGAGAATGGTATATTTTTTCTTGATTTAATTAAAGAAGTACATAATATGGATACCAAGAGAATGAAACAAGATAATCTAAATACCTCATATTTATGGCATTATCGTTTAGGCCATATAAATGAGAAATGCATGACCAAATTATACAAGTTAGGTGATTTGGGATCATTTGATTATGAATCATTTGACACATGTGAATCTTGTTTATTGAAAAAAATGACAAAAGCTCCCTTTATTGGTAAAGGAGAACGAGCTAGAATGGTTTTGGACTTAATACATTCAGATGTATGTGGTCCAATGACTACACATGCTAGAGGACGTTACTCCTACTTCATTACTTTCTTAGATGATTATTCCAGGTTTTGATATATCTATCTAATGAAATATAAATCAGAAGCATTTGAAAAGTTCAAAGAATTCAGAAATGAAGTAGAAAAGCAACTTGATAAGAGTATTAAGACACTTAGATCAGATCGAGGTGGAGAATACTTAAGCAAAGAATTTCAAGATTATTTTAGAGATAATGGAATTTTATCTCAATGGACTCTACCATATACACCACAACATAATGATGTATCTGAAAGGAGAAATTGAACAATATTAGATAATGTTCGATCCATGATGAGCCGAGCAGACTTGCCTAAGTCCTTTTAGGGACTTACACTAAAAATTGTTGTTTATGTGTTAAACAGAGTTTCTAGTAAATTGGTTCATGTTACTCCATATGAGATATGGAATAACAAGAAACCCACACTTTCTCATATGAAAGTATGGGGTTGTCCTCCTTATGTGAAGAGGACAATGTCAAACAAACTAGATGTTAAGTCTAACAAATGTTTATTTGTGGGATATCCAAAAGAAATGTTTGGATATTATTTCTATCATCCCTTAGAACAAAAGGTGTTTGTTTTAAGGCATGCTATCTTCTTGGAAAAAGAGTTTCTCTTACAAGAGGACAGTGGGAGTAAAATTGAACAAAGTGAAGTTCAAGACCCACAAATAAAAGTAGATCAATCGATTAAACCCGAGACTGAATTTCATAATGATGAGATTACAGTTGAACCTGATTATACACAAAATCCTAGAAGATCTACTATAATGTGTTTTATCCCTGTGAGATATGGATTTCACATTGATTCAGATAGAGGCATAATTGCAGTAGAGGACAATGAGCCTACAAGCTATCTAGAAGTTTTGAACAGTTCAGAATGTGATTTATGGCTTAAGGCTATGAAGTCTGAAATGGATTTCATGTATGAGAATAAAGTATGGACTTTAACTCAACCACCTGAAGGGATAAAACCCATAGGGTGCAAATGGGTCTTCAAAAAGAATACCAACATAGAAGGTAATATAGTTACCTATAAAGCTTGCTTAATAGTAAAAGGCTATCATTAAAAAGAAGGTATTGAATATGATGAAACATTTTTTTCCTATAGTTATGCTTAAGTCTATAAGAATACTTTTAGCCATTGCAACTTATTATAATTATGAGATTTGGCAAATGGATGTGAAGATAGCTTTCTTAAATGGAAATGTAACTGAGGAAGTGTATATGACACAACCAGAATGGTTCACATCAGGAAATGGCAAAAAAGTATGCAAGCTTCAAAGATCTATTTATGGATTGAAGCAAGCCTCTAGGAGGTGGAACATACGATTCAATGAGACAATCAAAGAGTTTGATTTCTCACTGAATGAAGATGAACCTTGTGTATATAAAAGGGTCAGTGGGAGTGCAATTGTCTTCCTAATTCTATATGTGGATGACATATTGATCATGGAAAATGACATTTCTCTTCTCCAATCTATTAAAATATGGTTATCCAAGCAATTCTCCATGAAAGACCTTAGAGAAGCATCCTATATTATGGGAATAAGGATCTATAGAGATAGATCCAATAGGTTGCTAGGTCTTTCTCAAAGTACATATATAGATAAAGTATTGAAGAGGTTCAATATGGATCTCTCTAAAAAAAGGGATTATACCCATGGTGCATGGAAAATACCTTTCTAAGTCTATGTGTCCACAGACACTAGAGAATAGAGAGAGCATGAATATAATACCATATGAATCTGCAATTGGTTCTATTATGTATGCTATGCTATGTACATGTCCAGATGTAGCATTTGCTTTGAGTGTCACAAGCAGATTCCAATCCAATTTTGGAGAGGAACACTGGGCAGCTATCAAAAATATCCTTAAGTACTTGAGAAGGACTAAGGATATATTCTTGGTATATGGGGAGGGCAATTTGGAAGTAAATGGGTATATAGATGCCAGCTTCCAATCTAACAGAGATGATTGTAAATCATAGTCTGGTTTTGTGTTCATAGTGGGAGGAGGGGTAATTAGTTGGAAGAGTTCCAAATAAGAAACAACTGCTGATTCCATGATAGAAGCTGAGTACATTGCTACTTTGGAAGCAGCCAAAGAAGCAGTTTGGATCAAAAAGTTCATATCTGAACTAAGAATGGTGCCTAGCATTGTTGATCCGATTCCTTTATATTGTAAAAACAATAAAGCCATTGCGTAAGCAAAGGAACCACGATCTCCTCAGCGATCCAAGCATGTCCTTAGACACTACCATCCAATAAGGAAAATAGTAGCTAGAAATGATGTGAAAATAGAAAGGGTCCTCACAGATGATAATGTGGTGGATTCCCTCACTAAAACACTTTCCCAGATAAAGCATGATCACCATATAAATAATATAGGTTTAAGATATATGAGTGATTAGCTCTAGTGCAAGTGGGGATTGTTAGAGAGTATGCCCTAGAGCCCATGTAAAAGGGATGTATTTCATATTTATGAATTCATATTATTAATAAAAGGCATTATTCATTTATTAATGCTATGTTTAAATACATGAGTTTGTAAATCTTAAATTAATAAATGAAATCCTTAATATTATAAATACAGTGCAAAGGCAATTATGAAAGTGTTCATGATATGAGATGTCTATTGCATGCAAATGTGTTAATATCTAAATATCCCTAGTCATAGAATTAACAAGATAGGACATTGTTAATTCGGACAGACTAGCACATGTTATACTTCTTGAATGGTTCAAGCAGTGGTTATCATAACTATGATTATGGAAGATAATCAAAGTTAACATGTGGATGCTTGTTAGAAGAATAATTTCATTGGAGATTTAAAAATAGAATCCTCACATGGATATTAAATCTATGTCAGTGAGGAATCTCTTCATAGCGGTTGTGCAAGTATCCTTAGACTTGAGATCACCAAAGTTATCTTAAGTAGCAAGTGGTATGCTTTGACTCCATAATTGATTACATTCAACTGAGGGTGAACACAGTTAGGAGGTTAGGTATATCATGACCTACTTGAAGTTAGTTGAGAGATTAATAAAGGATTCACCATACTAGATTTATTAAGGGAAGTTATCTCGCATGATTCTATAATTGCCTTGTTTAGAGAATCTCTGGCCAGAGTAATATGCCAAGATGGATAGGGATCCATGAAGGGCATTTTGGAAACAATGGTTAAATTAATAGAACATACATAATTAGATTTATATGAGTTGATAGAAATCCATACCCATAATCTAATTAAGATAAGAGTGGTGAAAGGATTAATTGCACGGTAACTATTTCTATGGAAAGGTATACTCAAACCACTTGACTTTCCTGACATTTGGGTGGTCATGATGCCTAGCTAGAGGCCAATCATGACTTGTATAATAGTGTATCATAAATATCAATAGGGATTGATAAAATGATTTAAAGAAGTTTAAATCATGTGAGTTTTGAATAGAACTCATAATTACATATTATACTGCTAATAGGTCACATATATATAGAGAAAAGGATAAAATGGTAAAATGGCAAGGATAATAATATTTGATATTATTATGGGAATAGAGAAGTGAATAAGAGAATAATTAATTAAAGAGTTTAATTAATTATGATCAAGTAAAATTATTCACAGAACTTTTTAGAAATATTCTGTAAAATGGACCTAATTAAAATATTGTATTTCGTAATTAATTATTATTGGATTATAAGTGTTATAGGGCTGATATAATAATTAATAGATCCATTGAAGAAATTAAAAGAGGCCCAAAAGAATGGTTTTGGCACCGAAACCCTCTAGAGGAATGGTTACACGTCAAATCCTGATAGAAGACCTTAGAGGCCTAATTCTTGGACCAAAATAAATTAAATATATTTTATAAGTGTTATGGAGCCTACATATTTTATTTGGATGGATTTAGAATTTATTTTGGTGATTAAATCCAAGTATATGCATAAAGGGCCTAGTTTATGGGTTTTACGCAGTCTTTTATGAATTCACTTAAATTGGATTTAATTGAACCCAAATAAATTATTAATAATTCCATAAGCCTATTTAATATTTCTCCAACAATTTTAAAGAGCCCAATCCTATTATGAAGTTGGATTTTTAACCTAACTATAAAAATCCAAGTGATAGGGATTTTAGGGTTAAGTAAAGATTAAGAGAAAAGAAACACTCTCTCACTCTCTCAACCCTAGCCGCCACCCCCTTTGCTAGCATCTAGGGGATTTTGGCCAGCCCTTGTGTTCCTCCATTGTTGGTTCATTCAATTCTTCTTTAGTGTGGATTACTAACTGGTGGTGTTCAATTTTGGACACTGTGGTTTGCAACAACCCGGTGAGAAGAAAAATCAATTGTTCAACAAAAATTAAAGTTGATTTTTCTTATTCTCATTAATATTTATATTGTAAATTCATGGTAAGATCAGATCTATTGGTTAAAAATTTTAAATTCCGCTTATGTATGAGATGCATGTAACTGATAATTCCCAACAGTAGTAAACCCAATAGAACTTGATGTTTAGCTTTCACTTGTTGGCGAGTTAGGCACTTTATCACATACTCTGTTATGTCTTTCTTCATCCTAGGCCACCAATAATAAGTTTTTACATCTTGATACATTTTGTTGTTGGGTGGATGCATCGAATAAAAACTATTATGTGCTTCTTCCATAATTTATTTCTTGACTTCTTCATCATTAGGAACATAGATCCTATCTTTATAATATAGACAATCTCCTTCTTTAATCACAAACTTATTGTACTTCCCTTGTTGAACTTGCTTAAAGATGATAGCAAGCTTTCCATCATATTTTTGCGCTTCCCTGACTTGCTGCAACAAGGTTGGCTTAAGCCTCAATTTGACCATAATGGCTCTATCATCAACTAACCTTAGCCTGACATTCATGGCTCTTAAAGCCATATGGAAAGGCTAAAATTAGAATTTATATGATATCATATCATCCAAAAAAATTTCGCAGGCACTCTTATTCACTTAAAGAACTTACCATTATAGAATTTCTATTGAGTGCATCTACTACCACATTTGCCTTACCTAGATGGTAATCAATGATATAGTTATAATCTTTTATTAATTCTATCCATCTTCTTTGCCTCAAGTTCAACTCCTTCTGTGTAGGCAAATACTTCAAGCTCTTATGATCGGTATAGATATAGTACTTTTCCCATATAAATAGTGCCTCCAAACCTTTAGAGCAAAAATAATAGCTGCTAGCTCTAAATCATGAGTTAGATAATTCTTTACATATGGCATATGACTTAAGTTGTCAAGGTGTATAAGCAAAAACTTTCCTTTCTTGCATTAGTACACAACCAAGTCCGTTGTGCGGAGCATCATTGTAAATTATAAAATCTTTTCCAACTACATTTTGAGTTAGAATTGGCACTTCTATCAACATTAACTTAAGCTTCTCAAAGCTTTCTTGATATTTTTCACTCCATATGAACTTGGCATTCCTCTAAAGTAGTTTTTTCAGAGGAGCTGCAATTAATGAAAACCCTTTGACAAATCTTCTATAGCAACTGCCAAGCCCAAAAAACTTCTAATCTCTGTAACATCCTTTGGTGGTTGTTACCTCCACATGAGTGATGATTTTTTAGGGATTTCCTTTTACACCCCCTCCCCCTCATTTTTGTATTGTTATTGTGATATTTTGCTATGGGCAATAAAATTTTTAAGTGTGGGGTAGGGGATTTTTAACATTAAAATTGTTGGAATATTTTGAGAAGTTATTGGATGACATGTTTAAACTCTTGTACCACAATTAGACTTGTTTTTATATTTTCACTTTTAAGTAGTAATTAGTGTTGTTTGAACTTTTTGATATTAGTAATATTGTAATAGCCTCAACGTCGACTAATCATGAACAGTACTTTTCGATAATGAATAGTATTTTCGAGCTAAAAATTACTTCTAGAAGTGAATTTAAGGCCAAATAGACCTCCAAAAGCCAAAAGCACGAAAATCGAGATAATTAGGATTTAGGGTTATTAATTAGTTTTTGATCATTTTGACTGTTAAAAATAGCAAATAAAGCCTTAAAATTATCAAAAATTATATATGTGCCTAAAATAATATGTAGATTATTTTGGTAACAAAAAGTGAATTTTTCGATAACACCGATAATATTGAATCGGATCGATAAAATTGAATCGGATCCAAAAAAAACTTCGATTGGGCTAAAATTTTAAGTATAGTCCATTTTTAATGTGATATGAATAATAGAATCAAATTTGAAGTGATTTGGAGTTGTAAAGTGGGAGAAATTAATTAGAATCATTTAACGGGTAATTATCGGGCTTAAATAAAAAAATGTTTAAGCTCAGTTAGAAGCTCAATCCATTGCCCATTAAAAGGCCATATAAATTGCTAAATCTCCAAATTTTTCCAGCAATAGCCACTCCCTTCTTCAGTCCCTCTCTTGGTTGAACCATTATCTTTAACATTTCCCTCTTTTTTTCTTTCAATTCTCTCCCAATTCCCACCAAATCAAAGCTCAAGAAAGTGATTTCAGCCTCTCTAAAACACCCTAGCCACCTCTGATCTTTGATTTAAGAAAGGAAATCAAAGAAAATCAAGGGTTAAAGTTTAGGTGTCAATTTTAGGTAAGTAAAATTCTTGATTTTAATTTGGTTTTTAGGTGTCTACTACTAGTTGTGGGTGCCAAGAGGTAATTTTTACTGTTAATTTTAGCATTTAAAGTCAAAATATTAGAGTTTATATTGATAATAAATTTGGCCCATGAAGGATTTTAAGAGGAGAAACATATTTCAAAGGCCAAAGGCAAAGAAAAGGAAGCCTAGGCAAGGATAAGCACAAAAAAAAGGTTTGTGACTAAATAATTCTTTTATTTCCCTATTATTTATGTGAATTTCCTTTAGGTTTATTAAGAAAAATTTAATATAATAAGGTAAAATTGAAATTAATGTTATATTCATGTAATTAAGACTTAATTATGCTTATTAGAAATTTTAAATGAATTAAAATAATATAATATGGTGAAGTTATAGTTATGGCCGATTGGTAGTCACAAGGGAATTAATATGAATTTGAGTTATTTTAATCAATTAAAACCTTAAAATGATAGTACAAGTGAAAATTGTTGTCCATAAATTTTTATAGGATTTATGAGAATTAAATGAATATTTTTGGAATAAATTTTAGTTGGATATTAATGGAAAAATGTGAAATTATGATGACTTATTGCATAATTTATTGATTAAATGGTGAATTATCATGAAATAATTCACAGATTATGTAAAGAAAACAAACTACAAATATAATGTACCGGTACAGTATTGACAAGTATTGAAAAGTATTGTGAAGAATGAATAATTGAATAATAAAATAAAAATTAAGTGAATTTGTGCCCTTAGAAAGAGTCGGGCAGTAAAACTTACCTTAGGATATAATTGGCTGGCCATAGGAATGTCTGTACTGCGGTGTAAGTCATGGCAACCTGCTTTACTCTGGTTGGATTGTTGATCTCCATAGTATTTATCATACGTATTGTCATATGTTCATATATTTTATGAGGAATGATCCTTGAAGGTTTTTTCTCATTCTATTGTGGCCCTGTGGGGTCCACGTCCTGCATATCTAGTCTGAGAGTTTCTGTCGGATTTGTACTAGGGGGATAATGACAAGAAAATGATAAAAGTGTAAAAAGAAAGTTAAAATTGAAGTTTAAGATGAAAAAGAACTAAAATGAAAAGAATTAAAAAATTTAAGGGTAAAACGATAATTTTGATCAACTAACTATGTAAAAAGTCAACTTTTGTAAAGTTAAAAGGACTAAAGTGAAATTTTACATGGAAAGGTCAAAACAAGGTTTAATTGATGATTTGTAAGCCAATTAAAGGATTAAACTAAGAAAATAAGAAATTAAAGGGCATTTTGATAATTAAAGATATAAAAAGGGTAATTGTGGAATAAATGAAAAGTTAAAGGACTAAACTGAAAAATTAAGTAAAGTTTTAAGTTAAATTGAAAAATTGGTTTCTAATAGTATACTATGCTTTTAAATGAGAAAAACTGATAAAATAAATCTAATTGAACATAATTAGAGAATTATGCATTTAGGGAAATACTATGATTCTTAGTCACCACTAAACATATTTAATGCTCAACACGTAGGATTTACTGCGTGCAGGTACTAATGTTTTGGAGCATAAAGACACAGAGGACAAGGGATGTTGAAGAAATAGAATGATTATTTTTTATGGCATGTATATATTTGATTTGTAGTTATGAGAACAAAGTTGTAATGATAATAGTATTGTATTGTATATGAGAATTGTAGGAAGTGGATTGTATGTATGTGTTATATGATGAAGTATATAAATGTGTTATGTGAATGAATATAAATTGTTGTGCCTCTAAGAGGTTGTGGTATTGTCTACTTTTCAAGAGGTTAACTAAGAATATAGCTGTTATATTGTCAATTTTTTGTAAAATGCATAGTAAAAACTGAACAGTTATAGGTCATCGATCAATAGAAGTTATATTGAAAGGAGCTATTATGTTAAAATGGAAAGGCTATTTTTGGGTTAAAAAAAATTTTCGACCAATTGCTTAAATTGATAAGACTGTTACAGTAAGGGTGTTACAAATATTATATAGGATGTTATATTTTTGTCTCTTATTTTCTTTTATTGTTTTAGTTTTAATTTTATAGTATGTTATTATTTTGTGCTTTTAGTTTACTTTATTTGTCAACTTTTGTTTTTATTTTAGTATAGTTATGCTTGTTTTAGTTTATGGTTTTTGTTGCTATTAAATACTTTTACATCTTGGTTAATTTACCCTCATAATTGTTCCCATTGTGAATGAACTTAAACATAGAGTTAGAAAAACATATTTAGTTTAGTTTGAATAACCAGAGAGTAGTTAGTTGTTGAATGTATTTTCTTTATTGGTCAGGTTCAATCAGATCAATACCAGTAGGTCTCTTAATAAATGTGCCCTTTAGGCTTGTTTTAAAAATAAGAAAAACCTATGCATGAAGGTGATTGAGTAGAAATTCTAAAGCGCTAGAACTTTCCTCATCACTCTTCAAAGCAATTAAATAACTCGAAAGTAAGGCTAGAAATAACTTAGGCAAATTTTGTTGATCAAATTTTGAAAAGACCTTTTAACTTACCTTTGTCATATTATATCCCTTGCAAGCCCCTTTAAGCTTATTTAAGCATGCAAAATGCGTGCTAGATTTATTTTTATTAATTACACTTACAATATTTTCTCCAAGCCCAAAAACCTTTGTCTTAACCTTATAAAACTGGCTATTCTAAGAGTGAGTGGGATAAAAATTTTCTGGGGTGATTCCATTAAGAAAAGGTTATGCTTTAATTATGTGATTCTAGAGATGGAATACATTGCCAATGTCTAGTGAGATTCTAAAATTTTCAGAATGTAGTCTCTTCTTTTAGAGGAGTCTTAGTGAATCCTTACTTGTAAAAGTATAATTTTGATTGCTCTAGCTAATAAATCCAAAAAAAATCAAAGCTAGTAATCATGATTTGATCTAACTGTAGGGTACTTTATTTGTTAAGTAAGAAGAGTTAATAGCTTTTAAAGCATTATTTGAGCTAATGTGCTTATAGTGAAAATTTTTAAAGATTTCTTTTCCTTTGTGATCGTCCTATGGAAAAATTGTTCTGCATTCTGGATAGTTTAGCATTTGGCAATGATGTTGACTTAAGTAAAGGTAGAGTAGAGGTCTTATTTTTTAGTAAGAGAAGTGGCAAGCTGAAGTAGAAAATGGTTGTTATAAATTGTGTATCCTAATCTTTTTCTTGTTAGTCATACCTTAGCCACGTTATAACCTGTTAAGTTCTAAGGACTTGCTTTGTTTAGAGTTATTTACGGAGATGACCTTTGGGTTCCAGTGCTAAAGGAGAGGCCTATGGCATCTCTTGAGTTTCAAGAGTGAAACCACGTGTGCACTCTTTTGTACACAAATTCTTGTCTCGGTTGTTAGATTGCACTAGAGTTTTTGGGTTTTAAAAGTTATTTTAATTGTGTTAGCCTAGCACACACACACCCAGGGAGACTAGCTTGTATGATTTAGTTTGAATTCTTTTTGATTTAGAATTTCATTAAGTGGCATTTGTTATAATACTACTCAAATTTCTTTGAGTTTGTGATTTCTCTCTCTTTAAGTTTGAGCCTGCAAGATTGCGGTCTTTTCATTTGCTCGAGGGCAAGCAAAAGCTAAGTGTGGGGTATTTGATAACTCTAATTTAGTTTTTTAGTGTATTTTTTTCTATATTTATGTCTCGTTTTGTGTGTTTTTCCTGTCTTGTGTGTCAGATTTCTCTTTTTGTGCCAAATTGATTTATTTTGAGAAATATTAAGTTTTTTTGTGCTTAATGATAAAATTTTGACTATTTGTAGAATTTTGACTTGGCACACGATAGAGACTAAATATTTTCCACCATGTGCCCATGCAAATTTGTCAAAGTGCACCATTTCACTAATGCACAGGGCAGAGACTAATCAGTCTCCACCATGTGCCATACAATTTTCGAAAAGCTTTAATCCAGAAGGGTACACATAGAAGAGACTAAATAGTCTTCACCGTGTCTCAAAGCTAATGTACTCTTTTAATCGGCTAGACACAGTAGAGACTAAATAGTTTCCATTGTGTGTCACCTCAAACACTATAAAAATAAATTTTTTGTTTGGGTCAAGGAGGAGTTTTTAAGTTTTAAAATGTAGTTTTTAACTTTTTTTGCATTTCTCTTCAAATTTTTAGGGTTTTTGAGTTTTGTTCTTATTGTAAAAACTTCATTTTTATTAGGGTTTTATAGTTTCAAGATTAAAAACATCATTTTTAGTTTAGTTTACAATAGATACAATTGTAGTTTCAATCAAGAAAGTCAGGAAATTACAGTTGTTGGTGAGAGCTTAGACTTTCTCTCCAATGTCATATCAGCTTATTTAGCCAATGTGCTGAACTTTAAAATTAAGTGTGAACAACAGATCAGTGACATTCCCATAGTTCATGACTTCCTAGATGTCTTTCGTTATGAATTTCTAAGATTACCACCTTATAGGGAAGTCGAGTTTACTATTGATGTCATGCTAGGTATAACACCCATTTCCATTGCCCTTAATAGAATGGCACCAACAAAACTTAAAGAATTAAAAATCCAGCTGCAAGAGCTAGTTGACAAGGGTTTTGCCCACCCTAGTGTGTCACCATATGGAGTACCAGTGTTGTTTGCTAAAAAGAAAGATGGATCGCTCCGGTTATGCATTGACTACAGGTAATTAAATAAAGTTACCATAAAAAACAATACCCACTACCCAGAATTGATGATTTATTCGATCAGCTGAAAAGAGTAGGTGTCTTGTAAAAATTGATTTGAGATCAAGATACCATTAGCTTAAAGTGAAGGAATTAGACATACAGAAAACTGCCTTTCGTACTAGGTACGGGCACTATACGTTCTTAGTCATGACTTTTGGACTCACCAATACGCCTGCAACTTTCATGGATTTGATGGATCACATCATTCACCCTTATTTAGACCAGTTTATGGTTGTATTCATTTATGAAATCCTGGTTTACTCTAAGACATCGGAATAACATGACAAACACCTTCGAATCGTGCTACAGACCCTGTGGGAAAAATAACTATATGCCGAGTTCAGTAAATATGACTTCTGGCTTAGTGAGGTTTCATTCCTTAGCCATGTAGTTACAGCAGAAGGCATTAAAGTTGACCTAAAAATGATAACAGCAATTGTTGAATGGCAACCACCTAAAAATGTTATAAAAGTCAGAAGTTTCCTTAGTTTGGCAGGCTATTACAGAAGATTTGTTAAAGGCTTCTCTTTGATTGCAACCCTACTCACTCGACTACTCCAGAAGAATGTAAGATTTAAGTGGACTAAAAAATTGTCAAGAAAGCTTTGAGAAACTGAAAAAGATGCTAACAGAAGCACCTATCTTGACTTAGCCAAAACCAGGAAAAGATTTTGTGATGTACAATGATGAATTCCAAAATGGTTTAGGTTGGGTATTAATGCAAGATGAAAAAGTGATTTCTTATGCCTCTTAACAGTTAAAAATACACGAAAAGAATTATCCCACCTATGATTCAGAGCTTTCAACTATTGTGTTCACACTAAAAATTTAGAGGCTTTATTTGTATGGTGAAAAGTGCTACATTTACACCAATCATAAAAATCAAAAGTATTTGCCCACTCAAAAGGAGCTCAACTCAAGATAGAGGCGACGGTTGGAACTTATCAAAGACTATGATTGCCTTATTGATTATCAACCTGGCAAAGCAAATGCTATAGCGAATGCACTTAGTCAAAAACTCATGATAGCCTTAAGGGCTATAAATGTCAGCCTAGATGTGACATAAAATGGAAAAATTCTAGTTGAAATACAAGCTAGGCCTGCCCTTTTATAGCAATTTAAAGCTACACAAAGCAAGATGAACAGATAGCCTCCCGCATTGATCAAATTCTTAAAATAAAAGATGATAACTACTCCTTGGGAGCTGATGAATGTTTGTACTACAAAGAGAGAATTTGCATACTAGATAATATAGAATTAAAGAAAAATATCATGATAGAAGCTCACAAAAATAAGTATGCCATGTATCCAGGTAACATTAAAATGTATCAAGACTTGAAAACTCATTATTGATGGCCTGGTATGAAGCGGGGCATAGCAGATTTTGTTGTTAAATGTCTTGTATGTCAACAAGTGAAAGTAAAACATCAGGTCCCTTTTGAATTGCTGCAACCTATTACTATACCAAAATAGAAGTGGGATAGAATCACTAAGGATTTTGTTATTAGATTGCGTCTCACCAGAAGACAGCATGACTCAATCTGGGTGATGGTAGATAGATTGGCAAAGTCTGCTCATTTCTTAACTATGAGAGCCAATTATCCATTAACAAAGTTGGTAGAGATAAACATTAATGAGATTGTTTGGCTTTATAGAGTTCCCTTCTCTATCGATCAGACAGATACCCCTACTTTACTGTGAGATTTTGGAAGAAACTACAAAAAGCAATGGGCACTAAACATAATTACAACATCACTTTTCACCTGCAGATGGATGGTTAATCAAAAAGAGTTATATAGGTGCTGAAAGACATGTTAAAAAGTTGTATAATAGAATTTAGAAGCATTTGGGAATGATATCTCCCATTAGCTGAATTTGCTTATAATAATAGTTATCAAGCCAGCATTAAAATGCCACCTTATGAAGCTTTTATATGGGAGGAAATGTAGGACACCATTATGTTGGATAGAACTTAGCGAAAGCAAGCTAGTAGGATCGGATTTGATAAAAGAAACTAAATAAAGGGTGTGGATTATCAAAGATAATTTAAAGGGTGCTTCTGACCACCAGAAATCTTATGCAGAGTTGAAAAGAAATGATATAGAGTTTGAAGTAGGAGAAAAAGTCTTCCTAAAGGTGTCTCCTTTGAGGAAAATTTTGAGATTTGGCAAAAAAGAAAAATTGAGTCCTAGATTTATTAGTCCATATAAAGTGATAAAATGTGTGGGGCAATAGCCAGTAGATTAAAGTTACCACCCGACCTAGAAAGGATCCATGGTGTTTTCTATGTTTCAATGTTACGGAAATATCGATCCGATCCAGCATATTTCATTAGTCCTAAAGAAGTACAATTGAGGCCAGATATCTCATATGATGAGGAACCAATCAAAATGATCACCAGAGAAGTCAGACAACTGAGAAATAAATAGATACCCTTGGTGAAATTACTCTGGACGCGCAACAATGTCGAAAAAGCCATATGAGAGCCAAAAGAAACCATGAGATCGTAGTATCCCCATTTATTCAATCCAGGTAAATTTTAAGGATGAAATTTTAATTAATAGGGGAGAAATGTGACACCCTCACTATTCATGTGGCCAAAATTACACTTTTCGGGTAAATAGTGATAGTGGGTAATATCGGGATGAATCGTACCACTCAAGGCCTGCAAAATTTTTTATCACCATTGGAAAGTAAAATTTATAATGAGTCCTTTAGTATAATTTAAGGTCAAATAGACCCATAAAACAAACAGAGAAAAAAATACTAGATGGTGTTTAGGGTTTAACCTCAACTTTGATCGGTCCTAAAATATTCCACAGACCTCTAAAAATTATTTAGTTCATATGAAAATGCTTGAAATAATCGCAATTAGAAGTGAAAAATAATTCTTATGGCAACTTTCAATTTTTGGATTTCAGGCTAGTAAATTTTAGCTTTTGGAGCTCGAATTGTATCGAAACAAAGTCAAATTAACTTGAGATTTTAAACATGGTTTAGATAATATTTTAACATAATTTTAGATTTATTTTTAAGGTGAAATAATAATTAAAACAAGTAGCCAATGAGAGGATGACAAGTGCTTAAATATTAACCTTTAGATTGAATAGTAAGTGTTTAATCTTAGCCATCCATTTTGTCCCCACTAAAAGACAAAATAGAGAGATGGAGAAAACTCCCTATCTCTCCCAAAATTTCAGCCATCTTTCCCATCTCCTTAAGAGGCCGAAATTCCTTCTTCACAATTTTTCCACTATACTTTTCTTCAAGCTCTCCAATTCCACCATTTTCCTACCTCAATGTTCATCTAGTTTCCAAATATATCATCCTCTCATCCTAATAAACAAGTTTAGAGCAAAATCAAGCT
Organism: Excoecaria agallocha; assembly: GCA_037975025.1. NCBI lineage: Eukaryota > Viridiplantae > Streptophyta > Magnoliopsida > Malpighiales > Euphorbiaceae > Excoecaria > Excoecaria agallocha. Next base: position 32,833,141 of record CM075816.1, read on the forward strand.
TGGAAAAGTAAGGAATTTTAGCGAGAGAAATTGAACAAGTGAATTTATGTTTTTTTGTTAGAATTAGATGAAAAATTTATTAGATTAGTATTTTCTTATCATTTTGGGTAGAGAATTGAAGAAAATATCTTCAAATTACATTATGTCAATTTTGGTTTAGGTGAATAATGAAAGGAGAAAGAAAAAAAAAGGAGAAAGGGAAAAAAAAAAGAAAAGTAAAGAAAATCAAGTGAATTAAGGTATGTGGATACTTAAATAAGCCAATTTCATTTAAAAACCTAAGTTATGTCAAATTGGGGTTTTGGTGTATATTATTTTTTAATTCAAATTAAAATTAGAATAATGAAATTGAATGATAAAGAATTGATTTAGCATGAAAAATTGTAGAAAAGAATGGATAAAAATATGAAATTAGGTTAAACACCTATTATGTTACTTATAAAAAAAATAGTATAATGTGAAGTTTAATTCAAATTTAAGGTAAACTTTTGTAATTAAATGATGGTTAATGAGATATATAATGTTGAAAGCTTGAAATCTTGGCTAGAGATAGCACATTAGTTAAGAATTATATTATGTAAGTATATAAAATTAAGGTTACATATGGAGTCAAATTGAATTAAGATTAGAATGAGTTTTGTGAATTAAATGAACATGTGTGTATGTGGACAAATGGAGGCCGAATGGGAGGTCATAGTATTTTGAAAGTATAAATGATGGGAGTGGTGAAATAATGATAAATATGTGTAATTTATACTTAAAGAATATGGTGAAAATTAAGAATGAAATGAAAAGAATTATGGAAGGCATGTAACTGTAGATTGTCAAATGGTATTCTTAGGTAATTTAATGTGATTATGATGATTTAATGCATGATAATGAAGTTATATAGTGAATAAGTGAAAATGATATGCAATGTATGGAACTTAAATAGTATATGATGAGAGAATGCAAAAATATGTGGATCAAATGCTTACTTTATGTAAATATTATGAATAGTTTTTCCCCTAGTACCTAGAAGTGAAGCTAGAAGTATAGGATATAATTAGCTGGCCATACGGGCACTTACCTCAGTAACGAGTCATGGCGACTTGCATTAGTGGGCCAAAGGTGGTCCCACACTATGAGAATGAAAAAAGAATGAGAAGGATGAGAAAAGAGAAAGAAAAACGAGACATATGTAGATTTGGGTCTATGGAGTTCATGTCCTGCATACTCAATTTGAGGGTTTCGTTTTTATTATAAATGACTAGGGGCAAAACTAAAATAATGTAATTTTGATGGAAATGAAAATAAATACTAAAAGATGAGTGAAAATGGATATTTAAGATTAAAAAGGAAGAAATATGATTAATTGGGTATTTAAAGGTAGAATGGTTAATAATGATGAAAAAGTAGTTAAAAAAGGTAAAATTGGTATTATGGAATAAATTTAGTAAACGGAGGGCAAAGTTGTAATTTAGCGAGAAAGTTGTAAAAAATAGAGATTAAAATGTAATTTTGATAAAAGAAGAGAATTTAAGGACTAAAATGAAAGCAAATGAGTGTTTGGGGCTAAAAGCATAAAAATGTGGTGAAAAGGGCATAAAGAGTTAAAACTAGGGGTAAATAAGTAATTATGACAAAATTGGGCATATAAATGTCAATTTGGTAAAAGAAAGGTCATAAAGGTCATTTTGGACAAAAATAAGGACCTAGATGTAATTATGCAAAAAGTAGGCACAAAATGATAATTTTGGTAAAATTAGGGACAAAATGGTAATTTTGGTAAAATTTTGGATGGAAAGGTAATTTTGGTAAAATTTAGGGATCTAAATGGATTTTTTTATAAAAGATCAAATAAGTAAGGGCAAAAGAGTAATTTCACCCTAATTTAGGAATAAGGATGAATTTATAAAAAGAAAATGGAAATATGAAGAATTTGAAATAATTAAATTAAATAATCTAAAAAAAATAAGTAAATTAAACATAATTGAAAATAATCAAATAATTAAATAGATGAGATGTTATTTATTGTATTTAATAATTGGCTAGGGATGTTAGTAAGAAAATGATAGTAATTTACTTAAGTTAAGATTACACAATTTATTAAAATTAGTTAGTTGGGTATCCAACACTAGGCTTTATGCTTAGCACATAGTTGTTTGTTGCGCGCAGGGACAGGTATTCGAATTCTAGGTGACAGGACAAATGAAGAAAAGATGTTGATTTTGGAATACTAGTTAATATATTATATATGTATATTATTTTGGATAAAGGTTATGTATATGTAATGTACTTATGACATTAAGACATTATGGCATGTATTTGTGTATATTGGATGAATATATGAGCTAGGATGTGTGTCAATGTATGATGTTGATGGCTTGTGACTGTGTGGGATATAATGATTATATAAGTGCTATGTTGATGCCCAAAGTATTGGAGTGAGAGGTTGAACATTTGGGAGTGTGAATTTTGAACTTATGCAGGAGGGATAGGTTACTATTATAGTCGTTATACTGCCAAAATTTTCACTAAATAAATAGTGATTTTGATCAAATGAATAGTAAATTTACGATGAGTTAAAAATTGGCACATAACGAACTAATAAAATGGCAAATGAATCCGATTTCGAATCACTTGGTAACTAAATAAGGATGAGATATAATAATGGAATTAAATACACAATTAGTAACCCGATCTCGATAAAATGGTATTCAAACCTTAAAAAGCTTAAGGTGTTATAGGGAGAATCTGTAATATCAACTCAAATAATGCCTTAAAGGAAAGAAATAAACACCCAAAAACACAAGGTTGGGAGCAAAGGAAATAAATAGGAAATGAAAGTGTTAGAACAATATAGTACCTCTATTTATAAGTGATGAAACTGTATAGGGATCATGACTATCACAACGTCCTGAACAGTTGTGTCAAAAAGCATAGTTCCCTATTATAACTCAGTAAAATTGGGTCATGACTGGCATAATGTCCTTGAAAGCCATGTTAGAAGTACATTCGCTACTGTAAGTTAATTTAGTTGGTTTATGGCTGTCGCAACATCCCTAACAGGTGATAGCCATAAAAAGGAAATTTTGCTCAATTTTAACTCTACATAATATACCTAAATATAACAAATAGTTTTTAACTCCAACATCGACACACACCCAACAACCAGTTAACACATGTATGTATATCATAAGATTGATGAACACAAGAGACACTAAAACAAAATGAAAAAACAAAGTAAAACACACACTAGAACAAAGCTAGATGAGAAATATTTCTGGTTTTTAATCTGATGTCCCAGCTAGACTTCTTTAGTTTTATCATTCATCATGAAAGGTGACAATTAAGGTAGCAATATGGTAAGGCCCCGGTAAATATCACTTCAATTTGTGGCTATTCACTTTTTACACATGGCCATTTATCGAGTCTCGGATGGTTACCACTCCAAAATCCATGACGTTAACTACCTCAAATGGTCCAAACCATCTAAACTTTAATTTGCCTAGAAATAGATTAATTTTATATAACAATACTTCCATTCACGGAATATATGTTTTAAGGGGTAACCTATTGTCATGCCATCTCTTTATTTTTGCTTTGTATCACTCCACAATTTGAGAGGCCCAAAATCTCAACTCTTCAAGCTCATTGACCTACAATAATTACCTTTAATCGGTACTTTTAAGATCAAAATTAAGTAATTTGGTTTTCCAATAAGCACATTATTCTAGTTTTACAAGTAAATGACATGCCCTACCAAAAACTAGATAAAATAAAGACATACTAATAAGGGGTTTTATACGTTGTTCTAGAAGCCTACAAAGCATTGTCTAATTTCAACAACCAATCCTTTTAAGAGGAATTAACTATTTTCTCTATTAGAAACCTCTAGTTGGCCATTGGCTTGAGTATGATATGGAGTCGTAGCTTTATATTTTACACCAAATTTTCTAACAAGGTCTTAAATTGGCGATTGATAAAATATGAGCCATCATCACAAATAATGGCTCTTAAGGCTCTAAATAGAGTAAAAATGTTTCATTTAAGAAATTATAATACAACTTTGGCATCGTATGGCCTAGTTGTTACCGTTGCAGCCCATTTCCTGACATATATAGCCAATAGGATATACTCAAATCTAAATGAATTTAAAAAAAGGCCCAATATTGCTTGCTATTGGAGAACTATAACAAACCTCAACAAAACATTTTACATCATAAAAAAGTGTAGGCTAAAAGAAACCCGAATGATTATTTTTGCCATTGTTTCGGTCCATGATAGGCTACCACCGTACTTTCTTAACATAATCAAATGATGTCACTTTGTTTATGTTTTGGGACAAAACATCTTAACAATTGGTTTGGACATAACTTGAATAAGTATGTAATACTTTTCATATGACAAAAACTTCTTTTGCTACTAATGAGTAAGGTCTTTGAAAATAAAACCATCTACAAGATAATTGGCTATGTTAGTAAATCAAGGAACCGAAACAACAAAAGCAAAGAAATAACAAATTTGCTCATCAAAAAAAGGTTAGAGATTTCCCTTTTCTCAATAGACTTATGCTCCAAATGAAAAACAAAAATGATTAGATATGAAGTTTTTTGCTTCTCATCTTTGATTTGAAGATCAAATTCTTATAACAAAAGCACCCAACAAATGACACATGGCTTTCAGTCTTTCTTAGCAAAAAGATGCCTCAATGTTATATGGTCTATCCAAACAACCACCTTCGTGCCCAAATATGGTTCTAAAAAATATAAACTATGGCTAGTAATTCCTTCTCTATGGTGGCGTATGTAATACCTACGATGTCTTAATCATGTTAAATTATATATATATATATATATATATATATATATATATATATATATATATATATATATATATATATATATATATATATATATATATATATATATATATATATATATATATATATATGTTAAAGATTATCACTTCAAACTATAAATACAATTTTCATTGTTTATTTTTACCACAAAGAATAACATTGTATATATATATATGCACCAAAACACTTTACAATACTTGTATCAACTTTACGTTACAAAATTTGTACCAAAAATTGAGTTAAACTTTTATTTTAGTGGCCTACGGATGTTATCTTTAGAAACCTTGCACAACTATACCTCTATACCTATATAAGAATAAACACTCGTATTGAGCAGTGGCTCATTGGGGATTCAAACAATGAAATTGACTTTTAGCTGTAATCACAAACACATAATAAATAAAATAAAATAAAATAAAATAGACAATAATATACATTAAATATATATAATTTATCAAGCCATAATCGTTTCTATTGTAATGCACATATTACTTTAATTATATTGGGATCAATTTTGTAGCCTCAATCATAATAAGGGTTGATAACTGGAAATGAAGGATATTAGAGATAATATCAAACACCAGATACTGACTAGAGATTACCAAACACTAGAGACATGATAGTCCTAAAATCAATAGATATATTAGAACATTAGACTTTAACACAATGTCAACACTAGTAGCTACAATCACTATCCCTTATAGAAATGTCTATCTATCCATGACTATGTTATAATTGAGGCACAAAGTGAAGGCTATATATTTACTAATTCACTTTACATATCAAACACTCATATCTTTTCTCATGCACTTCACAATAATGTTCATATTCCATGTAGACCATTCACTAAAATTAGCTTTATAATTTAAGCTAACACTATTAAAATACTAAAACATCAAATTCAAACATCAAGAAATTTTATAAATTTAATTAATAATTTTAAGATATTTAAACTTTAATTTAATTTACTAACCTTAAAGTTTAAATTAAATCTTGGTAGTTTCCAATCTTAATTTGAAGCCCTATTTTGACTCTCTTGTAGATGGAATTAAGCTATGGTGTATGCTTGATAAATGTTTCCTTATGTCTTAACTTTATAAAAGATTAAAAATCAAGTATAGATTTGTATAATAGGATTTATGGCTAAAATAATATAGATTATTCCTATGTATCTTTAAAGATAAAATCAATGCCCCGTCTTAAGAAAATATCTAGGAACATTTGGAATAGAAATAAGTCATAAGTTCTTCATAAAAGTTGCTCCATTATGAGTCTAATTTTTAAAAAAATTAAATTAATCTCAAAAGGAGTGGTAAAAATTTATTTATACCCAAATCACTACAGACCACTCCAAATAAAGGGCAGATTCCGATCACTAACTTTAATCCCCATTCTAAACACTTTAAAGATAAATTTACATTTTGGTCTCTTATAAAAATTGTAGGACTATGTTTTAAGATTCATATGCAAGTAAAATTACTCTATTCCAAGGCTTGTAGGCTGAGATATTTCAAAAAAAATTAGAATTATTCAAGAAATCCCAAGTCTATCACCAAGACATTATTTCTCTAAACAAGTTTCTATGGTTTTTTCAAGATATAACAAGCAATTTAACTTTAAAACAACCCATAAAAATCAATTTGACATCCTCTATACTACTTATAATAGTTCAATTCAAGCCAATTCATTATGTACATATGCATAAACCAAGAGGTTCTTATATCTTTCAAGATAGTCAAATTGCCTCTTCTAATGTTCTTTCTTCTCTTTTCCTTCACTCTTGCCAATTTATTCCACTAAAACCTAGCATAAACACATCTCAGTCTCAATTTTTTCTCAAAATTCTAGCTCTCCAAATATAAAACAAAAAAGATATGGAAGGAAAGCTAAAATAATATGCTAGTTTACCTTAGTATACTAGAAAATCACTTGATTTTTGCTTCACTTTCTTAAATCTCCTTAGAGATTCAATTGAGTGTATGATTTTAGAGGAGAATGGGATGAGAAATTTCTAAATTCAGCCATCCAAAATGGCTGGCTAACTCTCCCTTTAAATCATGCAAGTTCATGACTTTTCTAGATGCACAAATGTTGCAAATTCTATTGGTCAACCTTTTTAACTTTATGTAATTATAGATTTGCCCCGAAACTTCCTCTAATCTCACATATACATGTATTTTTATCTTTATTTACATATTAATCCTTTTTTCATGCTTATATATGCATGTATGTCTTAATTTGAACAACTTACTGAATTGTCCTTATTTTTAAAATTAATGTCATATATGTCTTTTACTATTCTTTAATTGCTTAATCTTTTATTTTCACTTTCTAATTCACCTTATAAATGCTATATTACTCCTAAGGTGTATTTTAGGGCCATATATATAGTTTAATTGAGTGTCTGTCAATGTTTGCCTTATATAGTAAATGGAATGGGAAACTTTATTCTTTCGTTGGCCTAAGACTACCCCAATAGCATAATCACTCGTGCCAAATGCTAAATTCTAATCTAGTGCCAAATGGAGCTGAAATTAGTTTTTACTTTAATAAATTGAAAGCCTTCGCACACTTAATAGAAAAATCAAAAGCAATGTCTTTGACCAGTAAATTAGACAAAGACTTGGCTATTTTCATAAAGTTTTGAATAAACCTTGTGTAAAAATCAGTGTGGCCCAAGAAACTTCACACACCTTTCACACTTGTAAGGGTAGAAGTTTCTTTATAACATTTATCTTTGCCTTATCTATTTCTATTCTCTTCTTTGATATCTTGTAGCCTAACATAATCCCCTCATTCACCATAAAATGATAATTCTCCCAATTTAGGACAAGATGGGTGTTCTCACACCTCTTTAAAACAAAAGCTAAGTTGCCTAGGCAAGTATCAAAATTATGCTCATACAAGGTAAAGTCATCCTTGAAATTTTTCATGTCAATGAAATCATGAAAAATGACCATCATACATCATTGAAATATGGTCAACGCATTACATAGCCTAACAGACGCTCTCTTATAGGTAAAGGTTCCATAAAAACAAGTGAAGGTAGTCTTCTCTTGGTCCTTTAGTACTATAGGAATTTAGAAGTACCTAGAATATCTACCTAGAAAATAGTAAAATTTATTCATCAATAATCGCTCTAGCATTTGGTCGATGAAAGTCAAAGGGAAACGGTCTTTATGGGTGGCATTGTCTAGTCTACTATAATCAATACATACTCTTTAACCCATGACTATCTGAGTCAGTATTAGCTTATTGTTTTCATTAGTAATCATGGTCATCTTACCTTTTTTTGGTATACATTACCTAAGGGTTATCCACTTGCTACTGAAAATGGTATAAATGATACCTGCATCAAGAAGGCGGAGTACCTCCTTCTTTATGACTCTTACATTGTGACATTCAATCTCTTTTATGGTTGAATAATAGATTTGAAATCTTTCTCCATTGGAATTCAATACATGCATACACTTGTACTTATCCCTTTAAGATCTAAAGTCTTCTATCTAATTGCTTTCTTGTGCTTTTTTAGCATTGCAATAAGCATCTCCTCTTCTAAATTTGTCAAGTAAGAGACAAGGTTAGCATTATAGTCCAAAAACACATACTTTAAGTGTGAAGGTAAAGGTTTCAAGTCAATAGTTTGCTCATTTGAAGAAAGAAAAAAATCTTTTTCATGACAATGTCTTTGTCATGATATTTTTCCAATTTATTCATCAGTTCTTCTTGTTCTATACTGGCATATTCCTAAATGTATAATACAACTTTGCAATGCATCATTCAAGAGCAACACTTTTTGCTTTTCATTAATGTACTCTTAACTACTATCTATAAAGAACAAAGATTCTTGAAAGTCGCATATGGATGCTGCATAACTTTATTCACATTAAAGCTCATCTCTTCATCATTAAAATAAAAAGTTATTTTCCATCCATACACATTAATCAACACTCTTATTGTATTGAGAAAGGGGTCATCGCACAATAAATGGCACTCACCGATCCTCTTTCATGTTTATAACTATGAAGTCCATCGAGAATATGAAATTGCCTACCTTAACAAGATCTTTAATAATCCCCTTTCATTACTTCATATATTGATCTACTAATTGGAGAGTTATCCATGTCTCCTTAATGTCACCAAGTTTTGATTTCCTATATAAAGATAAAGGCATGAGATTTATCATCATGCAAAGCATAATCCATAAAATTACCAAGCTCACAAGGCAAAGTAAAGCTTCTTGGATTCTGAAGCTCTATGAATATTTGTTTAGCAAAATAGAACTACAATTGGTAAAAAGTTTCATAGTTCCTACCCCTTTAAGTTTCTTCTTATTAGAGCACAATTCTTTTATGAATTTAGCATATTTTGACATGTAAAGCAAAGTTTCAGCAAATGGTAAATTTACATGTATTTTCTTAAATATCTTAACAAATTTTGTGAATTGCTCATTATTTTTCTCCATCCTAACAAGTGAAGGATGAGGAAACATCTTTTCTTCTAAGTCGCAAACACTTTTGTCAACAAATCACTTACCTTTGTCTTTCTCTTTTGCCACATCTTCGACATATGAAGTTTTAGAGTTAGAATTTGTTACCTCAGGTTTAGACTCCACATCTTATGGTGCAAAAGTACCTTTGGCTTTTTCAAGTCCTTTACTACTCCTTAGCATTATGGATTTTACTTCTTCTTAGATTATAGTCTACATTAGAAGGAAAAGTCTTATGAGCTCTATTACCAACTGAATTTACAAGTTCCCCCACTTGGGTCTCTAGATTCTAGATAAATGCTTCTTGATTTTACATCCACACATCTTGAGCCCTTCAATGTGCATCTTAGTTAGCTATGAAAGTAGATTGGCTAGACATAAAACTCAAAAACATCTCTTCTAAATTTAGTTTATTCTTTTGTGGCAATAAAGGTCTTGCTTATTGCTAAACCCTGGCGATTGGTAAGCATTTCCTTGAGGAAGGTATGGTGTTGTATACTAAATATAGTATTGCTGAGAAGGTGATGGTGGTTCCTCCATCTCAAATTATAAGTGTTGCTATAAAGATCATAAGGTCTCTTGTAATCTGAAACAACATTTACAACACTAGTTATAAAGGCATTTATATATGTATGTCTCTTTAGCATTGCACTCTTACAATGTATGTGCACCACCACATACTTTACACAAGGAAGACATAAAAGCCACATTTTACATCTTCAATCCTTACATTTCCTTCCTCATAAGCTCTATTTGAGCTCTCAACATAAAAACTTCATCAACATTATGCAAACCCTATTTTCTTTATAAAGCTAATGCATTCGGCCATTAGGCCTCATTTCTAGCCATTTCTTCCATTAAGACTCTTACTTTTTCTGGCTTATTATTCATAAGCTCTTTTATTGCATCCAATGCATAGAAGGTGGATATCAACTAATGCACCAGGATCTCATGATGTGCATAACTCTTTCGTGAGATGATTGAATTTATCCTAGGCTTTATGAAATGTTTCATCACTTATCTGCCAAAAATTATATATATTATTATGAATAGAAGTTACCTTTATCGATGGGAAAATTTCACTAAAAATGTCTCTTAAAGTTTCCCCATTAGTGTATTGATTCTAAAGGTGATAGCTTTAACCTATCCTTAGCTTTATTCAGAAGAGTGAAAGGAAAAAGCTTCAAACAAATGGCTTTCTTAGGTATACCATTCATCTTTATAATGTCACAAATGTCTAAGAAAATATCCAAGTATTGAGTTGGGTCCTTGTTATCACTCTTAGTAAATTAATTCCTTTGTAAAGCCCCAACATGTACCCTAGGAGGAAATACAGGTAAATGGCATGTTTGGGGTAACAAAGAATTAAAAAATGGGGGCATATAAGGAATTATATGGAAAGGCAGGGGTAATTTAGCATTTTGGCATGTAAGTGTATAATTAAGAAGTTTAAAGTACAGAAAAAATTGAATCGATTATAAAATGTGAGGAAAGTATAAGAAAATAAAATTCTTAAGGGATTAAGTGGAAGTTCTCCTAATGGTCACAAGTGGACCAATAGGAGAGTAACATTTAGGATTCTAAAAGGAAGTAGAAAGTGGGATGAGAGAGGATTTGTGGTAGCTAATTTTGTTAAGGGGAAATTCCCAACATTTTTCACTTTAAGCTTCCGCCGTTCTCTCCCTCTATAACCTCTTTTTCTAATTTATTGAATTATAGTTGAAGAAAAGAGAATTTAAAGGTTGTTGAAGTTCAAGGTAACTCCTTTCTTACTTTTATTCCTTTGCTCCACTCTAATTTCTATAAGTTGATGTAGTGAGGAGAATAGAGCTTTATAAAGGTATGGTATGTCTTGTAGAAGGAGAATCAAGTAAGCAAAGAAAGAAGAAGGTTATTAAGGAGTAAAGAGAAATTTTTAAGCATTAAGAGGTATGGGAAGTTTATTTTCTACTATAATTGTATGCAAATTAGGTTTGTAATTGTAGTGAGTTATGTTATGTTGTAAACTCCGGTAAAGAAAAGTGAATAAAAAATATAACAGTCTAAGTTAATGGAAATCATCTTCAATAAGCTAGAATTATGAAATGGTAAGCTTAAGCCCATGTAATCTAGATGGTAAAGTGTATGTGTTAATTGATAATTTATATTAATACTTTTAATTGGTTAAATAATGTTCATTAAATGTTGGGAAAATGATAATTAATTATAAGATTGCATTGGATAGAATGATAGAGTAGAAAATGGCTTGAGGTTGCAAGTTGGGTTTTTACAGAAATAGAGTTTTGTAATCAACCCGATTGAGATGTTACTTGTCTTAGCCGAGTCAAGGCAATTTGTATTCATGCAAGACAACCAACTTAGCTAAGATGGTTCTTATCTCAATCGAGTTAAAACATTCTACACCAATTAAAGGTATTTGACCCGGCTAAACCAAATGTGTCTCAACTAGGTTTCCTCCTTTGTTTTACTACCTATGCACGTGTTTTAAACATTGGAATGACACCTAAACTTAGGTAACCAGTGTTAATACTTTTAATGCTTATAAATGGTTATCAAGGAGCATAAAATGTAGTCTTATACGTATATGAATAAAAGTTCATCCATGTGAATTATGCCTCATTCATGATCGACATTTAGAAAACTACTTGGGCATGAGCGATTACTTGCAAATGACACTACTAATGTCTGGTTTAAATGAATGTATTGATATTATGCATGCTAGGTACTGTGGTTTACTTTAAGTGCATAATGCTGTATTCTTATTGGGAAATTACATGTACAAGTATGATTGGATATTCTTGTGATGTAAAGACACGTTATTGCCATGAATACATGAACATGATTCATTAGTACATTATAAATTATGAATATACATTGCAAGTGTCAATTGAACACCCAAACTTGTGTTAACTTCTTTGAACATCTCTAATGCTTTAAAGAGTTTTATATAAGGAAATTATATGTTCTAAATACATAGGAATTATTTCTTATATTTAAAACTTTATGCCAACCTAAATGATTTTATGTACAAAAATTGATTGATACCTTTGCTATACTATACTTGCATACACTGATAAAGTACATACATAGTTTTGTAATCTACATCAAGGAGTGCAATAAAGAGCAGTTGTATGCAGGTATGCATGAATAACAGGTATGTTTTCATTGAAATTAAGTACATATGTGTATACTCATTAGTGTTGATAGTGTATGAACTCAATAAGCAAAGTGATATAAGAAATGATTAATACCTATGTATAGTACTTGAAAGTGGATAGATAGGTATGCCTATAAGGGTAATTACAGCTACTAGTATTTTAGACCCCGTTTATATCTATAGTTTATCCCTATTTGGGACTATAATCTCGACCCCATTTTGGTCTACCGGACTTGATAGCTTCAAGTATTCATGTGATCGATACCTTCAAGTATCCATAACACTTATTATCCATACCCTTAGAGCTTACGTAGGTATTTACAGAAAGTGAAGTGAAAGTGAAATATTACATGACTAATTATCTGGTTGTGATGAAAGAATGTAATAGTTAATTGCATATATACATGCATATTTACATATGAATCGGTGAATTACTACAGAGGCACTACTTATCGTTCATTAAAGTTATATGTTAAATTTATCAATGCTACTTCATTTATTTAATATGTATAGCTAGAATACTATGCATTTGCATGCTTAGTTTCCTACATATGTGGAGCAACAACCACTATAAGTGGTTGTTTAAAATTTATTATTCCCTACTAAGCTTTTAGCTTAGCACAGGTGTTTTATCTGTGTAGGTTTTTCAAGAGACATGTCACAAGGACAAAGCTAGTTAGTAGGAGGTAAACATAAGACTTAAAGTATTTTTGGTGTAGATAGTTACCTTGTTAAAGTATTGTATTAATATATAATTTTATAATAATGTTTGTAAGATAATGGTAAAGAGCAATTATGGATTTGTAAAATGTAATGATCTTTTTGTATGCATGTAAAAGATAACTACAGAATAGAATAAAGCTCATAGATTTATATATGTCATATGGTCATGTATTAATTGGTTAGAGACAGGTTTGCTTGATACATTACAATGGATATGAGTTTGATTGTGTTGAGTGTTTATATTAATGCATGATTACTTATGATGGAATTGAATGCTTAATTCATCCGACCTTTCAATAGTTTGGTGTTACATCCTCTGTACCATGATGATAAATGATGACTTTAACTCAAAGTTATTTATTGGTATATGGGGTTAAATAATGCTCCTTTGATCCTTCATCCACATAGGTGTGGCATAGTCGTGAATAGTCCTTGGTGTTTTTATGTTACACATACCTACAATTTCAAATAGCGACATCTCGAGGCTAGGGATTTTTATTATATGGCGATATCTCTTGAATTAGTATGCCTTATCAAGTGAAAGGTCATCTCAATTTTCGGATCAAACTTAATGAGTAGATTAGGATTCAATCATGCCATACACCAATCCACCTAAAAAGAACACAAAAGCTAAAATAAGAAAAATGCCTAAAGTAACTCTTCACACAAAAACTCAAAATTGTAAGTTAATCCCGAGCAACAATGCCAAAAACTTGACCTCTTTTTAGAAAATATACTAAATCAATAAATAATAAAGTGGGGTATATGGTCAGCCTAATATCTACTCTAGATCTTAAGATTCCTGTATAGGGTCAGCCTAATATCTAGCATATGTGCAATTAAACTATTTTTGGTTCAGGATGCATTACTATCCGGACTCTACCTATCTAGGAACCAATCTAATCTCTCAAACACTTTTGAACCACACAACTCAACTTCTAAAAATTAAAACCATAATTTTGGCAACATTAAGAAATCAAGATGCAAACAAAATATGAATAAGACATATACATGTAATAACAACTAACAAGATCTAAGATCAGCCATAATTTTGATACTGTAAAATCAAGATTTAAAACCATAACCATAAAGAGATTAAGATTAAGAGATAAGAATAACTCATATTATATTAAAATTTGGAAGCCCTTGTATAAAAATAGAGGGATTCAAAAGATCCATTAACAATAAAGAGGTTACTCACTATTCATTTTATGAAATATGAAATAAAGACAAGTAGAGATTGAGATACTTATGGAAGATCTTATGGAATTTTAGATCTTCAATAATCTCCTAGTTCTCTCTCATTTAAGGGTTGAAAAATAAAAGGAAATTTAAAGTTTAAAGGTAAAGCCTTAGAATCTATGAACATAGAAAAATAATCCATAACTATTTCAGCAAATCCTTGCAAAAAGTAAATGGGTTTGTAAGGAAACCCATGAAAAGAAAAAAAATATAGAGATAAATGGAAAGTATAACTGAAATTTTGATAAAAGAATAAAAAGTCCTTTGTGAAATAGAAATTTTAACTATATAGTCTATCAATGTCAGAATTAGCAAGTAAATGTGACACTTATAAGTTCCTAGCTGAAAAGATGTTGTTTGGCTGAGTTCATAGCTTTTAGAGACTCTTTGATAGCCATGTGAGAAATCCTAACAATTGTGTTGAAATTTTCTATAACTTCTAACCCTATCTTGTTATTACCTCACGACTATCACAAAGTTAATGATAGCCGTGTGAGATACTCTTCTAGCTTTTGCCTAATTGTGTTAAAACTCACGGCTGTCACATGGTGTAGCACCCCCTTATGCAAAACCCTATTTATCTGATAATTTAATTACTATTAATCATGCTTATACAATATATTCATTTAACTATCATTTTACCCTTAATCATGTCATACGGTTCATATACTTATGTATGTGCTACCAGTCTATTCTTGTATTGCATTTCCTACTTAGTATCATGCATACTATACTATATGAATATTACTTTATGTATATCACATGCACACATACTCTTCTTAGCTTTACTACTTGTGAGTTACAGCACTTCTAATAGGTTATATATATTTTATAACATAACTAGCCATAAAGCAAAACATATGCTAATACTAATACAAAAACATCCTACATCAAGATTAACGGTTGGTAGTTGGCCCTTCCTGATGCAGAGATCGTCCCTAAGCAAAAGTCTTGGTAACAGTACCTACACGGATAAATAACCCGTGCTAAGCTATAAAGCTTAGTGGGGAATATCTATAGATGGATGACCACTCACAACGGTCATCAAAATATACATACAATGTGTATTATAAATAACATGTACAAAATATCATGTCATTAATAACAAATACTTTAAAGTATAAAACATATCCTTATGTACCTAAACATTGTACCCAAAAGAGTAACAAATATTCTCATATTCATAATTCATATAGACAGTAATTTCCCATGTAAACATATTCAAATGAAACATAATTCCTGTGGGCAAACCAACAATATAATCCACAATATCAATCTTTAGTCAAATAACTTTAACTGTTTAATTTTGATCATTACTATGAATAACGTTTAGCCTGCCTTAGCTTTATCAGTGGATAACGGGAACTATGGATACACATCGGTATCAAAATGAAGGATATCCAAAGATATCGGATCTATAGACCCAAATTTGCTGCTCTATATCTCAACTTATGAGCAAAATAATCCAGATAGGTCATTAAATCGTGACGAAATGATCGACTCATGAAGAGATTCACGAGTGAAGCTAATAAGGACAATACTCACATCTCGTGAAGAGGTTCATGAGTGGAGAAGAAAAGCTACACTTCACAACTCGTGAAGAGTTTCATGAGTCGGACTAAAATTCACGACTCATGAAGAGCTTCACGAGTGAACCCAACATTCCCAGAGGAGAAGATGCTCAACTCGTGAAGAGCTTCACGAGTTGGATAATAGTTCAAGACTCATCAAGACATTCACGACTCGGTAACGACACAATCTGTTCTTCAACCTCACATCATTAAAATCCAGCAAAACGTAACTTTAAATTCTGTAAATCATACCCAATTCCAGCAATCAATTCCACATGCAATATGAACAGCCTAAATTCCCATACCTTGGCTGACAAACCCAATGTCTTCAACCTCTAGCAATACCCTTTCCTTTGCTCTTCCTTCCTTCCTCTTCTCCTTCATAAAAATCATCGACATTCAAATTTCCAACACTTAGTTAATGTTCTCCTCAATCAAAATGAAAAGAAGAAGAAGAAGATGATGATGATGAAGGTTCAATTAACAGTTTAATTACCTTAAGTTTAATACATTGTACTCTTGATTAACCAACTAAAATTATCATCTAATTGCTTGAGATGAATCAATGGGAGTGAGAGAAAGAAGATATGAAGATTTTCTGGTTTTTTCTCCCTCACATGCCGATCAGCTCTCAACTACACACCACCTCCATCTCCACCAACTCAAGCCTTTTATACCAACAAAGAAAATCCCCTCTTTAGTCCCTTGAAAATTTGCATGTCTTACATTTACCTTGTAATTCATTCTTTCTCTCAAATTGACCTTTAAACATTCATTTCTATCCACATTTGACCCTTGAGTTTCCAAAACAATACATTTACCCCAAATTAACACCTTTTTACTTCAATTGTACCCTTAATTAACATTAAATCGTACTTTAAAATTTTATTTTCATGCAAATAACATAATAACATGATAATTTACCCCCTCTTGACCCATACTTATACAAATTCCTCATTTAATTTAATCTTAATCAAATAAAAAATCCCATTCAAATATGCAAATTAGATTAGGGTCATGTTAAGGGCCTTACACATGGTGTTTTCCATCCTTGTGCCTTAAATATTTTTGCAAAAAATAAAAGTATTTCTCTAAAATTCAGTTTCAAACCTTAACTCACTTATTTCTAACAAAAAACACAATAAAGCAAACTAAATATGCTTAAAACTTAAGGAAAAATTATTCAAAATGGAATATAAATATGGACTTATCACAAAAATGTCATAAACTTTTAGCAAAGAAAAATCTAACAACAATATGCAGTTGACATGATTAGTGCCATGAATAGTTAAAAGACGTGGAAGCAATTTAGTAACATCATTTTTCATAACATTCATGTACATTATCTCTAGTGTTGCAAGAGATGCTGGAAATGATGTATTGTAAATCATGCCCTAAGATTTTTTTGTGTTTTGTCCATGCTTTTCTTAGATAATTGCTATATAAAATTAGCATATTTTGGGATGTGTAACATATCCTTCCATTTAACTTGTATTTATAATAGTCTTTGACCTATGGAAATTTGATTATGATGTTGCTTTTCATAAATTGATATTTATTTTTGTATAAAAGACAATCTTAGTATATTCAAGTTGTTGAGAGTGACAAATATATCAAGAGCATTTATGTTACTCTTAATTACTTTTCCAAGTTTAAAATGTATAAATAGGGAGTGTGACATTATATTGATATGCTTATGCCATGCAAAAATCAATTAGAACTTCAATTCCCCCTTTTATTATAAAGAACAAAATCACACTTGTAGAAAATCACATCTATGGAGAAGCACATCTTCAAAGCAGAGTAAGAAAATTCTTATCTTCTTCCCTTTTTTTTTAATCAATAATTTTTTTTCAATCATTTTAAGCAATTGATATCATTTAATTGATTTTTTTACCATCAAATTCCTAGAATGGCTTCCATGGGATTTAGGAATTGTGTGAGGTAAAATGAAAAAGATGAACACTCTGAAAATTGTCAGTTTTTCTTCTCCCACTTAATAAAAGCATAATTGTTTGTGTTTTTTTATCTATATGTATTTTTCCGTTTTTTAGCAAAATTTAATTGATGTATTATTCACTTAGATGGCTCATCCCCTCGCTAACTGTCCAATCAAACCAAACAAAGTTGTGATGGATCACATAGCTAAAGTCTGGGTGAAGTTGAATAAGCATCGGAGAGCCGTTCATATAAGAATGAAGAAATGCTTGCCCTAATTGAATGGAGCAAACAATTGGAGGCAAAACTTGATAAAATTAAGGATCTAATTGAAAAATAAGTTTAATGAAATGTAGATTATACTTTTTTAAGTTTGTTTTAAGGCTTAGTAATAGTTTTAAGATGTACTGTGTGACTTCACAAGAATGAAATACGAAATATTTTAAATTCATATGTTTTAGTGTTCATTTCAATATTAACATGAATTATTTGCTTTCCAATAGCAATTCTAGTATTGATAGAGAAAACTTATTAGTTATCATTTGCTATTTGGATCAACCATCTGTATTAATTATTTTAAATATAACATACTTTTGCTTCAACCAAAACATTTAGGCAATTAATTGATGAGATTAATCAAACAAAAAAATTTTGATACACCAAAGAACTTCATTCAAAATAACTAAACCTCCAAAATGATAATTATTATTTCTTTTAGAATGAGAATTAAAACAAAAACAACTCTTACACTATTTCATAAATTGAGCCAATATATAAGCTTTTATATCTGCTAGTTGATTTAATCCAACCTCAATAGAGTGTCCCCAAGCTTAAAAATTAAGTATGTAGAGAAAAAGGTTGGGCAATCAGAAAAAGGCAAAACCAATTTACATTTTTGGGAACAAAAACAAAATTATGATGTTGAAATAAAGATCATCATCAATAAAATATCATTAATAGCTCAAATCTACTCATTCAGTTACTTAAAACATAACATAGATATTAAGTACAAAATTTAAAATAGCAAATCAGAAGTTATTGATACGAATGAATCACTTTTATTCTCATAAAAAAGATGCATCCATGTTGTGTTTTTATTATTTATGGTAACAAAGACATTATAATTTAGCCCTTCAGATGCATTTTCATTGCCATTATTATTTACTGTATCTCTTACCAAAAGATCAGTACCATTTGATAAGCCTTTAGAGTTAACCCTTCCACCTTGATTTACCATTTCATCTCCATCAGCCCTTCCACCTCCATTTTCTATTCCACTTATATCAACCATGCCACCATTGTCTATTGGTTTGAATCGAGCTCATACATCACATACAGAGTGTAAACTAAATGCTTGATTCTCAACCATCTTAAAAAATCACATAAAAACATATTTAAGAGTTTGAAACCATTACTAAGTAATTTGTTAATTAGTTGTTAACTTTGCATTGGGTTGTTGTAAGCTACCAGTGTCTAAATTTTGAACACTTCTAATTGTATCCAAACCAAAAGAAAGTCCAAGAATGCTCGCTCCTTTTGCAATAAATGCAATAGGCTAGGGAATATTAAGCTTATTTCATTAATAGAGAAAAAAAATAAGAAGAAGAAGATAATTTTTTCCTTTTTGGTAGCTTAAATTGTGTATTGTAAAATCCCATAACCTAATCCTAACTTAAAAAGGTATTTACACCCTTTTTAGTAAGTATATGTTTAGGGTCTAGAAAGTTGGAATTAACTTAAACTTGTACATATGGGCCCAACACACAATTCACAGTTTGCTACTTATGCATTTTCAACAGGCATTTAAAGTTATCAACACCTGTTAAATAAGCTCAATGGTCATTCAACAAATTATACACTCATTAAACATGTTCAATAGCCATTTAAAAGATAAATGGCTGCTGGTTTTACTTTAATCTAAAGCCGTTGAGTTTGCACATCCAACACCTGTTCTTCTTGGTGAAAAGTTGTTGATATTCATTTCCAACACCCATTCATCAACATGAAAGACCATTGGATAAAGCAGAAATCAAACTTTAACTTTCTAACTTTTAATTAAACCTCATAACTCTTATAATGTTACATTCATTACCCCAAAACTCTTTTCTCTAATTTAATAAGTTCTTTTGACATCATATTTCTTACTTATACAATACATTTTATCTCAAACATTTGTTCCATTATATGTGTGACACTTTGTGTAATGCTCATTCTAATTCTCTTTTTATATATATATATGGTTTCATTTAATTACTTGCACAAGTATATAGCTATACGTATACATTTACATACTTAAAACATGTTTACAAGCAGTTCATCATAGGTATTCCACATTCTTTACAATTAACATATTACAAAAGTGACTAAACTAACAAAATTGGTCTTCGCTCACCTTCCTTCTAGTGGCCCACAGATATTGTCTTGAAAACTAGCACCTCAAGTCTACACCTGTATTCCTACACGGGGAAAACACCCCGTGCTGAGCTATAGTTCAGTGAAAAGTAAAGCAATGCAATAGACTTTTTGCTGAAGAAGCAAACACAATTAATATGATATAGCAATGATTATAAAGCACTAAAATATTTACATTATTAATCATTCACCAATATTCATGCAATAATTTAAGTTACTTTCATTTGCCTGAATTTGATTAATGGTGGATATCGGGTATATAACATTGCAATATCAAATACTAGAGACATATTAGTCTCGAGTCACTAGATACTAATAGGTATCGGAACACTGGACACCTTTCAATGTCAACACTACCAGCTGCAATCACTATCCCCTTATAGACATGCCTATCTATCCACGACTATCTAAAATTCAGGCTCAATAAGTCTTTGACCACTCAAGATTATCATATTCGATACATACAAGGTTGTAAGATTTATACATAGCAAAATATACGAATAATATCTCTATATGATACATAATTAACTTCATTTAAATTACACTGTGAATAGAGTTATCACTTCATGTGACATGTAATACTAAGCATATCATTGATCACATTCATCACATTGCATTATTATACACTTAAAGATCATATATACATCTATTCTTTTAATTCCATGCTTAGTGTGGCCCCATTAGGCTCAAAAGTGTACATAAGGGTTGTGGTAAAGTTTGGAATACTTAAATATTTCAATGGCCTCAAATAAGGCATTACTTGGTGGAGGTGGACATGTTCTATCATCAGCGAAAAAAGGGTCGCGACTGCAACAGAGGGGTTATCTCCCTGCTCACAAAATCCTACCGACTACTTTTAATATCTAAGTTGCATGTCAATTTAGACACACTAAATGACATTTTTAGGAAAAGTGTTCTTCTACAAAGTTATTCCTATATGTCTCTAGTTTCCAAAATATTAAAAATAATCCAATGATGACTTTAAATCGAAAGATATTACTAAAATAGTGCAAACTGCTCTAGATGACAAGGCAGCAGACATTACTCAACTTCAAGCCATATTTAGGGGACTTTAAGTGTAGAATTAAATTTCAATTTCTTCTACAAAGTTGTAAATATATGTGTTAAATTTCATTTTCAATTGGATTCACTTCATTTCAGCATCTATAGAAAGAGTTATACCCTATACACTAAAATGGGTTCAAGTAAACCTTAGGGCAGAATTTTCACTAGGTCACTTTTTCATGTACAATTATCATTTTCATGCAATAACAACATTATTACCTAATTATACCATTAATAAAACAACAATTATAACACATGAATCATCTTAAATCAATTAAACACATAGCAAGAAAAATGAAAATTCCCAAACCTCTTGGCTAGCTCTAACCCTTTCTTTGGGTTCCTTCTCCTTCCTTCTCTTTACCCTTGCTAGATTCTCCAACTAAAACATGTCATAAACACACATCAATATCATAATCCCATCCATAATCCCAGCCCTTATGTTTGAAACAAATAGAGAACCAAACTTGAATCAAGAATCCCATAAGAACTTACCTTAAATTAACCAATATACACAAGCTCCCTTCTAAGTAGAATTATAAACAAAAGAGTGGTAGGGAAAATAAGAATTGCTGGAAATTATTTTTTGGCCCTTAAGTTGCCAACCCATTCACTAAAAAGGGTAGATTTTCCTTTTCCTTTCTTGCTTTCTCTTCACTCTTCTAGAGGAGACACATGTTCTTACCTTATTAGTTCCCTTATCACCCCACAACAATTTGCACTTTACTCTTTCTAGATAGTCTAATTTTTCCCTCACACACTACACTAATTTATTTTAATATATTATTCCCACTTCTTTAATAATAATGCACATTTACTCCTAAAGTGACAATTTACAAAATTGCTCTTCACTTTTACTTTAATATTGATTATGTCCCAATTGCATTATTAAAAATTCTTTCACACTGAAACTTTTTCAACCTCTTTCTTCACTACATACTAATCCTATTAGGGTATGCTTTGGGGCCTTACACTTTGGATTTGTATACATGCTAGCAATACAAAATGTATCCACAAACATTATTAAATTAAAATTTTGAAATCATATCATCAATCTCTATTAATATTTTCATACATTCTCATACAAGTCACAAAAGGCTTTTAGTCAAATATCATAATTACCCAAATAATAGAAATAATTAGTGGTTTTGATTTTACCCTTCCATGTTCAATTGCAATGTAATACATCCTTTCACCACACTTATATCTCGTTCATAAATTAAAGATGGATTTATATCAATTCATTTATGAACTTATTGTATTATTATATATATTATTTCAAAAATTCCCTTATGAATCTCATTCACCTTGCATTTTACTATAGCTAGAGATTCATTGACAAAGACTATAGAAATACTATGAGATAAACCTTCCCACATCATCTATTGATCACTCACCTACCCCTGAAAGTTTGTTTTATACCTAATCATAGAGTTATGTATACCTGTTATGGAATAAAAGCATAGGAGTCAAAGTATATGACTTACTACTTGAGATAAGCTTGGTAATCTCAAGTCTAAGAATAAATGCACAACTGACATGATGAGATATTCCACTGATATAGATGAGTGTCTATGTGAAGTTTCTCATGGTAGGTTTCTAATGTATTTGTTCTTCTAATAAACATCCACATGTTAACTTTGATAAACTTATGATCTTAGATAATGGAAACTACTACTTAATCTAGTCAAATAATCTAACATGTGCTAGTCTATACAGATTAACAATGTCCTGTCTTGTTAACCATATGACTAGAGATAATTTTAGTATCAATACACTTACATACAATAGTTATCCCATATCATGAACTTTTTTATGATTGACTTTGTACTGTGTTTATATACTAAGGACTTCATTATTTTAAGTATATACAAGCACATGTATTTAAACATCTACATTCATAAATAAAGAAGTGCCTTTATTACATTAAAATAATATCATTTATACTTGAAAATCACCCCTACCACACATGGGATATAGGGCATATATCTAACTCTATCAGTCCTACCACGTCTTCCAGACTTGCCTCCTCTATATGCCCTTCCACCTCTATTAGATATGCCACCCTTACCACCTGTACCACTCCTATCATTTCTAACACATGTAACACATCTATGCCCCTTATCTTTATTGTGGGACTTCACTCTTGATTCGTAAGGGTTAGTTATTAACTTTCCTTTAAATTTATTGATTATTGGTGAACTATCTTCATTATCCATATAAATGTCATCATCATTTGGTACAACTATACTGTGATGCATGTTGAAATCCCGTTGTCCAATTTGGTTCTCGAGCACCCGCTTTTAAGGTTTGAGATCAAATGAAAGGTTCATTAACTCATAAAGGCTGGTCACTTTGCAATGGTAAAGGGATTTAACCCAATTCACCAAGCTTTGAGCCTAAAAAAAAGCCATAAGACAGCATCTCAGGGTATCTCTATTCCATTGTTAACAATCAACCTACAAGGCTGTTTGTTGGGTACCACAAGGCAGGTTTAAAAGGAGTTACCATATAATAAACATTAGGAATATTGTTCCAACCTTATAAGGTCGAAACTAGAGATAATTTGAAATCTCACTTTTATTCATACTCTTGGTTAATATTATATAAATGAATTATTTAGATTAATCATTTTATCCTTTCTCACACGCTTATTATCATGCATAAAAGGAAAAATGCACTCAATCATGTCGAAAAACTATAAAAATGGTATATTAAAGCAGTAAAGTATAGTATAAAATTAAATCCATTAAGTTATAAGCATACGTAAAACGGGTGATTTATCTGCGATGTCATTTTAATGGGGACATTAGTCCCCTCATGCATTTATAAAAAGGGCGATTTATTATGTACATATTCGGACAAAACAGGGATGAGTGATTCCATTCCATTTAGAAGAAATATATGTCAGTTTAGTGTAAAATCCTTTGTATTATTAATAAAAAGGTTATCATTTGAATGTGACTTTTAGTATAAGAAATAAGACATTGATCCAATTTTATTAATGAAAATTTCGATTAATTAGTAGAAATATTTTTGGTGTGATTTTCTATTTTAGTGGTCATAACACCTTTATTATTACATCAATTGGCATAATAAAAATAAATATAGGCTAAATTAATTACAAATAATAAAATAATAAAGCAATATTAGCCCCCGCACCATATTCTCCAATTTTTCATTCTGACCTGGAATATATAGGTTTGCATGTCAATAATTATTAAAAATTGTAACAAAAGTAATAATGGTTAATTATTAAATAAATGAATCAAATTAAATAATAAATGATAAATAAATAATCAATTCAAATTATGTAAATAAATAAAAACCGACAAAAATGCATGATGTAATCTTCAATTCACGTAGCATGCATAACCACACATATGTTAAACTTTATAAACATGTATATAATAATAATAATAATAATAATAATAATAATAATAATAATAATTTGAAAGGAAATAAATAAATGCATAAATATAAATGTATGCATATAATTTATATATTTAGCTATAAACATAAATATAAAAAAATGTCAATAAAGAATAGCAAATAATAATAATACAAAAATATGTGTAGCAAGTATAATATATTTGATGTAAAATAAATAAAAAATCCCATGTAAATTATACATAAAAGAAAAATGAAAGTACAAGTAAGCCATGAATATATTATCTGCTCACTTAAAAAAATTAAATATGTGGAGGAAATAAAGGGAAAAGCTCGCCAAAATAGGGAAGGAAAGGCGAGTCAATGCCTTGATTTGGGTGAGTTAGTGATGGGTCATGACTTTAAGGCCATAATCGAGTCAGACCCTCATGTCGTGACTCAACTTTGATGAAGCTACTGGAACAACGCCCCAATGAAGCAAAAATGCAGATTTTTTACTCAATTTTATGCCTAAAGCCATTATAATGCACTAAGATGCTTAAAACCTCGTCAAAACCCATTTTTATGCAAATAAAACATATTTGAGAGAGAAATTTGATAATAAAAAATAATCATGGCATGAAAAATGGAAAAACACAGTAACGAGGAGGAAGAATATGAATATTGATTTTCACACCCAAAATGCAAAAATACCACGATGATGCATGATTTATGCCTAAAATCATTTAAAACTCATTTTTCATCCAAGGAAAAGTGATATAAAGGCAAAAAAAAAAAAAAGAATCAATAAAATCAAGTTGAAGAAACCAAAAATAAAGAGAGGTTGAAGATGATGAATAGTACAAACTAAACAACCTATTTAATGCATATTTATTCCAAAATAATCACAATAATCAAGAGATATATCGAATATAAGAGGAAATCAAGATTAATTACAAGAGATAATCAACAGTTATTAACATGAAAAATTAAAGAGAAAATGGATATTTACAAGTTAAATATGGATTATTTATACTGGATTCTAAAGATTTGAGTTCTTTAACAATACCTTCAATTTTAGTTGTCTTAAGATCAAAGGACTCTAGCACTTTTGGCTTCTATTTTTTCCCTCTTCTTCTGTTCTTCATTTCTAGAAAACAGAAAGTTGTTTTCTTTTTTTTTTTTTTTTTTTTTTTGTGTCAATCTCAAAAGATAGTTCTTTTTTTCAAGATGAAAAGATTGGGTTTTAAATAACCCATCTTGAGCATTAAATGCTGAATTAAAGGTTAAAAAAGTAAAATTGATTTTTTATCCTTTATTTTGTTGTAAAATGCTGAGAAAAACTAGAAAGAAATCAGTCACAATCTTGACTCATGAGTCAAGAAAAGTGATCAGAATTAGGGCTAAAATTTGGATAAAAATACTTTTTTTGGGCATCAATTGAAGTGAGTCATGACCTTGATTCATTCTTATTGTGACGTTGATCAATATTATTAAAATCGAATTAAATTAACTGATTAAACTGATTTAATTACGAATCGACAGGTTAATTAATTAGGTCAATAATACAAAATCGGATTGATAAAAAATCGAATTGGATCGGAAAAAATCGGGTTAAATTAAAAAATCAGACAAAATCGGATTTTTGACTGAAAATTACAAAAAATTATATTTTTTTTATTTTTCAACCTCCATATATATATATATTTAGTTATTTATTTATTTGAGAAAATTAGTATTTTAAATTCTAAATATGTTACTTAATAATTTAATATACTTATTATATATTTGATTTATTGTAATCAAATATATGTGTATGTATATATATATATTAAATTTTTATTATTTATTTATTTGAAAAAATTAGTATTTTAAAGTTTAAGATATTACTTAAAAATTTAATATACTTATTATCTATTTGTTTCATTATAATTATATATATATGAAATTTTCATAATTTATTTCTTTGAAAAAATTAATATTTTAAATTCTAAAGATGTCACTTAATAATTTAATATATTTATTATCTATTTGAATTTATTATAATTAAATATAATTATACTCATATATGCAAGGTTAATATTTTCTGTGTTTGCTTCATTAATACTCCATCTAAAAAGGAAATTTTTTTCATAATATGATTGTATTTTTATGTTTCTAATATATAATATTCAAAAATTCATAATTAATTACTTGTAATAATAAAATTAAAATTATGTTTTGTAATTTATTATTATGATATTTGTGATATATATTAATATTTGATGGATATTTTTTAAATTTTTATATAATAGTATTTATAAAATTATAATATTTTAAAAATAGAAAAAAATTCGATTGAACCCGATTGAATCGGTCGAATCACGAACCCTCAGCCTCGCCGGTTTTTATCCGGTCCTGTTTTAATAACATTGGCATTGATAGCTTGGCAGGTGCAAGCACGTGAGACACCCTTCAAAGCGTGACTCAAAGGCGAGTCAGGATCTTAATCCGTGAGTCAAGAACGTGACTCATCACATAGTCATTTCTTTTTTTTCCCCGAAGTGTGCTTTTTTACCCCACCAATGGAGGTGAAAGGGATAAAGCCTTGAAAAGATATTTTTGAACATTGAAACCATCAAAGTAAAGCCCGCAAAAGGCATTTTGAAATCATAAAATCCAGAGAGAGCCATAGAGCTTTTGTTTCCTGTCTATTTATGAGTAACATCGTCTTTATTAGGTAATCCTGACAGAAGCTGCTTAAGGACCCAAATTCTACATATACTATCTTTCCAATTTAAAAAATCTTTTTTTTTTTAATTCAAGAATTTTAACCTTAGCATATCACATCTTGATACCACTATCCATTCTAATATCAATTACACATTAAAAATATTTCAACAATTCTAAGAATATCTCTTCTCTATCTCTAAAGAATTCACCTGTCATTGATTTCATTAATTCGATTATGGGCCAATATCTTAAGAATATGATAGTAGAATATACCCTTAATGAAAAGAACTTGCAATTGTAGTTAAAATATTGGCCATTTTGCTTATATTCAATTGTAAAAACAAATTAGTTCCCATTAAAATCACTCTTTATTGAACTATCCATTATGAAGAACTTCTTGGCACCGTTATCTATTTCACCACTCAATGTTGTATCATTCTGACTTGTTGCATGAAGTTCACAATGGTATAATCTCCTTAATTGGCCTTGGAAAAATATACAAATTATACGTGTATAAACCTTCTAAAGTTGAGCCTCCCATAAGAAACCTGACTTACACTTGCAGTTGCATACTTTGACTTAAATTCA
The DNA here is from genome assembly GCA_037975025.1 of Excoecaria agallocha. Lineage (NCBI taxonomy): Eukaryota > Viridiplantae > Streptophyta > Magnoliopsida > Malpighiales > Euphorbiaceae > Excoecaria > Excoecaria agallocha. Next base: position 32,861,250 of record CM075816.1, read on the forward strand.
GCTTCAATCACTTTTTTTATATGTGTCTTAATGCTACCTCATATTGCTTGACAAATTATTTCAAAGAGTTATAACTATTGACATATTCATCAAAATAAAGCATGCGTTCCTTCACTATATTTGAGTAGAAAACATCCCAGACTAGAAAAAGAGTTTAAAGAACACAACCACTTGACTTTACATTTCACCATAAAAGTTTAATCATGCATTCATGTCTATGAAAAAAAAAATGTTCCAACGTCTCTTGAACTCTTGAATTGTAATTAATTAAAAACTAAAAATTTAAATTCCTTATTAGCAGCTGCAAATCTTGGATACCTTTTATCTTCATTGGTAGCTTAGTAAATATATGCCAAATGCAAAACTTAGGAATGGTGTTTCGGATCACTTTATTAATAGCACCTTTAATACTTTACATTGATCCATAGGACTATTTAGATTTTGGGTTGAACTGATTAACCGACCAAGCTAGAAAAATACGATTTAAATGGGTTTTAAGCCGGGTTAAGTTATATTTTCAATTTTAACGTAAGATAGAGTTGGGTTATAGGATAATAAGTTGGGTTATTTACTAAACTGAACATCTTCTTCATTCTCTCTGTCGACCATTTTCTTCTCCCATTTCCTCTAGCATTCACGCCCCTCCAAACCTTAATCTTGATTTATCTACTTCTTCTGCTCCGATTAAGTTTTGTTTTGGATGATTTTGTAGTGCAAAAAGAGTTTGCTCTAACGTCAGAGCTCTTGGTGGACGGTTGCTCCTTCAATCTGTAAAAGGTCTTTTCAATTCTTCATTTCATTGATTTCAAATTTCTTTTATCAGTTATTTTTTCTTTAAATAATAATTCCGAATCTTCTTTCAGAAATTGTGGTTTTTTCATGATTTTGACAAACTATTGACTTTTGATTCACTAATTCTACCTTTGTCTTTTAGAAATTTTCTTGTTATATTATAGTTGTGATTCTATCTTTTAGGGTTCTCTCAAATGGGTATCATTTCTGAATTTTTGTTTCTTTCTAGCATCTTCTTCTGTAGTTGGTGCTTATTGTTACAATCTTTGTATCTATAGTTACCTCACTTATGATTGCATGTTTTGCATCTGAAATTGGGCATTTTTGGCTTTTTACTTTTGTTTATATTTTGCTTAGTTGTTGTTGAATGTTTGATGATCTCTTGTTAGTTTTGGTTGTATGGATAATAATTTTAATTTTATTTATTTTTATTTTTTTCTTGTTATTTAAAAGAGTTACTAATAGGTGAACCTATGTTTCTATGTTTTTCTTGCAATTTCTTTTGTTTGGAAGATTGGAAGAGTTTTAGAAAAATGCACATGATTTGGTGTTGTTCTGTACTTGAAAAATGCACATTAGTTGGTGAATCGTTGAAGGTTTGAAATCAAGAAAATGTTATTGAAGAAAATGCCTGTTTTAGGTAGATAATAGAAAAAAAAAAAGCCAGAACTGAATTTTATTATAATATTTCAATCATTTTTGCTTAAAAAGCACATTTTTCCTTATGTTATATTATATTACAATTAATACTAAGCATGCAAAAAAGAAAAATATGATAGTGGAACCTTTTAATTTAGGGCAAGTTTTTTCAACTTGGCCGGCATTTGGTGTAATTTATTTAAGCATTATTTACATTAAAGTTAGTTAGCATGTGATTGATCCATTTTGACATCATATACGTTGAGATTTTCAAATTTTTTTTAGGACAATCTAAATGAACTAAATCTCCTATTTCTTAATGACTTTGTAAAGATTTTCTAAAGGCAGAGAGGAACTGTAGAATTTAGTTAAACATATTAAAGATATAAAAAAAAATAAAGATAAATATTAAAGAATGTTACCAAATATTCCTTTTATATTTGTATTTAGATATTACCTCTATTGTAATCTTTTTTTCTTTGTTGTTTTATTTTGATAATCTCATAGATGATCTTGTGGTAAAAATTTAGGATAAGGTATGTTTGTTGGTATTTAGGTCTGGACTTATCTTTAGCTCTACTTTTTTGTAATCTCTAGAGAGCACAATCCAAATTGTTTTTAGATTCGTAAAAATTTAATAATGACTTGAAGTATTTGATCTTTGTTTTATTATTTTTGGTTATTTACTGATTTTACTGTATGAAATTATAAGTAGTAAAGATGTACAGCTAAAAATTACGTGGCAATTTGGGTATAATTTAATGTTGTAAAGTTGAAGTTTGTTGTTTCTATGCTGCAAAGTTAAATTTGTTTTTTATGGTTGACTTGGTTATATCATTATAGTGCTTCATTTGTAATTTTGGGCCTCTGTTGTTTTGCTGTTATATTTTGGTGATAACAAGTTCTTTTGTTTTGTTTTTTAGTGTAAAAGGAGTTTCTTAGTTAACAACATATTGTTTTGTTTTTGTATTTTGGTGAATGATAAGTTCAATTTAGTGTTATATTTTAGTATGTTTGTTAGGTGTTTTGAGTCTTTAATTCAGTTATTTTTGTTCATTTTAGATACATTTAGCTAGATTGATCAAAGTTATGTTTAAATGCTTAATTTTCAGTTTTTAAGGTTTAATTGGTGAATTTTGGTTTTAATCTAATTTTTTATCATTTGTAGTTGCAAGTAGGGCTGAGCAAAAAAAAATCAAAAAAAAGGTTAACCAAAAAATTGGTCCAAATTGAACTAATTTTTAAAGTTAATCAAATCGAAAAAATAGTTAAAGTTTTTAAAAATAGGGGTTTTTGATTTTCGGTTCGGTTTCAATCTACGATTGAAAAAAATCATCGATTTCGATTAACCCTACCTCTCTCTCTCATGCTATAAGCTGTCACTCGCTCTCTCCCTGAATCTGCCCCTCTCCTTCATGCCAGCTATCGCTCACCGTACTCCGATCTCCCTTATCGTCTTTCTCCCTCACCTTTGCCATTTTCCATCACTGTCGTTCTAGTCCAGCACTGGGGGTAAATCTTCAATCTCTCTCTTTGAATCAATTTTTTAGTTCCACTCTCTGCTATGTTTTGCTATCTAATTCCCTGTACTTCCCTCTTTCTTTTTCTTTTTTATTTGAAATTTGTTAGAAATCAAATATAAGGACAGACAAATAATGTTTGTGGATTTGGCATTCTCTTTTACATGCTTTCTTATTCTATTTTGTTGTGCTTTGTTGAGATTTGAGATTTGGCCTGGATTTGCTGCTCAGCTTGTTTTGAGTCCTCTGTTGGTAAGGTTCGGTTATTTTCCAAGACCTGTTGATGCTTTATGGTTTCCTCTGCTCATTGAAGGCTGCTGATTATTGAAGACCTAGTTTAATGCTCTTTTGCTCTCCAAAATATGGAGCCTTTTTTGACAATCTGATGTCTTTTTCTGTTTGGCAAGCCTGTTTTGGTTTTTTTTATCATGAATACGTATTTTGTTTGAATCTTTTGTTTCATTTTGTGGTTGTTGTTCTGTGTGCAGCTCTGGTTTTGATGTTTGCTGTAGTCTTAGTTGGCTAGGGACATTGTTGTATTTCGGTCCTTTCCTCTTTTTCCATGTTCCTTTTATGACTTTCTTGTTAGTCAATTCAGATTATGTTTGATTTGGATCTAGGAATCAGTATATAGTTTTTGTCTACCTAAATCCAGCTCCACCTTAATGACACTACGTAAAACAAAACCAAACTTATCTTAGCAAGTTAATTTCTTTATATTATTATTGTAGAACCATTTTTTACATTATATATCAATTTATTGATATACTAAATCAATTATTAATTACAATATAAGAAAAGTAATTTTTATGATTTTATTTTTATGTAATTAATTATAAATCTTAAATATAATTATGTATGCGTGCGATGCACGAACCAAATGCATTAATATGAAATTGATAGTTGGATAATTATTTTATAGTTTATGGTATTTAATTTTTATTTTTAAGTATTTTGAAAATTTTAATTTTTTAATTGCATTTTATAATTGTAGTGGTTAATCGAAAACTATTGGTTAAGCAGTCCAAAAAAACCGAAATCGATGGACTGGTTAATAGTTAGTGTTTTAAAAAAAACCGATCTATATGGACTAGTTAATTTTTTAAGAGGAAATTACATGTTATATCACTTTTTTAACCCCCATTTTAAAAAATGCAGCCAAAACTTTTAAGATGTTTAAAAGTATCTTATTTTAATTTTTTATTTTTAAAAATATCGTTTTTTATGTTTGACCCTAAATACCCATTTTAGGGTTTCATTGCTTTTCACTTATTGCCGACATTGTCTTCTTCTTAGGTTATCTTGTTCTTCTTTTCTTTATCGTTTCTATCGATTTTGGACGGTAGCTCGATTCTCGACAGAAGCTTTTGAAAATTGATCATTATTGCCATCGGTGCAGCTGTCGCTAGTGGAGGATCGGCAATCCAGTAGCAGTCGTATTTTCCTTTTTTCTCTCGCCATTGAAAGAACAAGTCTACAGTTTCTTATTCTTCGAAGAAAAAGAAGGCGAGTTTTTTTAATTTTCTGTTTATTTTTTGTTTTCATTTTGGTAGTAATCTTTATTCATCAGATCTGTCATTTTAGACAGTTGATGAGTTTTTTTTTTAATTTGTTGTTTATTTTTTGTATTCATTTTGTTAGTAGTATCAAACATCAGATTTGTCATTTTGATAGTAGTACCCATAGTGAGTTAAGTTTATTAGGCTTTTGATTCAACTAAGATTTTTTTGATGTGTAGACTGTGTATAGAAACGCAAACATTTAGTAATCTGTTTGGTCTCTCGAAAAATAGGACGAGAAATTTCAGCAAAACGAAAAGGTGCGAAGAGCAGATTCATTCAAGCATAGAATAGCCACTTGATCATTGTGTTTCAATTTGATTTACATACTTATAAATCTTTTAATCCCTCTGGTTAATTTTTGGGAAAGCAAGCAGCCTTGTTGGTATGGCAAGTAGACCTTTAGGCATAGGTTGTGAACTAGGTAAGTGGGAAAGATAAAATGGTGGTGATGGAATATATATAATAATTGTATAGGTATTATTTAGTGGGCACATAAATTAGGTATTAGTAAGCTTTTGGTTTATTGATAAAATGCTGGGCATTCATCAAACATTTAGATAAAAAAAAACAATTGTAAATTTTGGTTTATTGATTTTTCTTTTTTTTTATTTTTGAGTTTGGTTTTGGTTGTATCTCTATTTTTTGCTTTTTGCCAGGGTAAGTTGTTATGGACTTATGGTTGTATTGGTTGGTTGCTCTTTGTGGTGACTTATTTTTCAAATGTTCTTTGGATGTGGTTTCTAGTTACTGCACTGTTTTATATTCTTGACTTTCTTCCTTTGTTTGGCTTATGGCAAGGGCTAGTCAGGATTTTCAAATTAGTTTTCTTTCTGGTATCAGCAATCGGAATATGGAACTTGCTTCGGATTGCTAATCATTGGCTTAACATTTTGCTGGGAAATACTCAAACCTCTACACAAACTGCTCCTAGAGAAGCCATTGCTGGGCTTTAAAGAAATTTAGAAAATCATATTAAAAAAAAAAAAAGAAAGGCTGCTTGATGTTGTGGTCTTCTGATCAAGTAGTCTCTCCATTTGTTTGCTCTGTGTTAACACTTTAATTGGTTTGATTTTGATTGTGACTTGTTAGTAATAGGATGGATCAATTTTGAAATTAAATCTTAGTCCGTATATCTGCTAAAGCTCAACTATTTAATGGTGGTTTGAAGTAGTTAAAAAGAAGATAGCAAGCTGCAATTTAAATAATGAGAACGATTTATTTATGCATTTAATTGGAATGTTTTTCTGAAATAATGATGCCAATATTGACTCATTTAAGAGTTCTTTGAAAGCAATGATTTTGCAACACATTGAAAAATAGGTCTTGTAATGGGATTTTAATAGTAAGACATAATGATCAAGGTATATTGAGTTGAAATCATGAAGGATTAATTTATTATAAATATTTTGTTACCAATTCTTTTATTTTTCTTTTATTATTTATTATTAATTGATGATATTATGTAAATGTGTTATTTATGAATAGATAGAGTACTAATGTATATATATTTTTTGATTTTTTTTGTCAATGTTTGGTTAGTATTGCATTTAGATATTGAGCTCAAGTTAAATAGGTTATTCAATCATTTGGTTAAGTTAATTATATATATTAGCCATATATTGCTTCCATTATACATTTTATGTTAGATTTTATATTATTTTTTTTCATAATTGTTGTAGACGGGACGTACATCTGATATTTTACGTAAATTGAAGAAACCTGAACAAAAAAATAGTATGGAGTCAACTTCTCAGGGTTCATCAAGTATGAGAACAAAGAAGAAAGATCTTAACAAAGCAAAATCTAATAAACAGGTGAAGAAGAGAATTTCAAATGTTCAAAGAAAAACAGTTCAAGATGAATATTTGGAGAAAAGTTCGAAGAAACTAAAGATTGCATCGAATGAGCCTCTAAATTTAAAGGTACATTTATGATTAACATATTTATTTTTGATGTTGATTTTTTATTTTTATACAAGTTATTTGAGCAAAAAGTTTTCTAAAATACATTTGTCTTAGGTGTATATAATTGTTACATATCTAAAAATTCTCACCTGGAATTTGATATACCGGTTGGTATACCTGGTATACTATTTGATTTATCAAATTATAAAATACAAATTATCTTGTGAATTTTGGCATGCCAGCTGGTGTGCCTGGTATACCAGCTGGTATACCTAATTATAGAATGAAAATTATATTTTTGTATATTGGTATACCGAATGGTATACCATGCTATACTGGATGGTATACCATGATATATGAAATTCCAGTATGAAAGTTATTTTATGGAATTTGGTATACCAACTGATATACTTGGTATACCAGCCGGTATACCTAATTACATGATGAAAATCATATTCTGAATTTTAGTGTACTCGCCGGTATACCTGGTGTACCATGTGATATATGTAATTACAGGTATTAAAATCATATACCTGGATTTCATAATGAATTGTGTTTTTTTTTGTTTTGTTTTTCATTGGATTTCTTTTTTTTTTTTAGGTTTGGGATTATATTGTTCAGGAAAATGAATATTTTCATCCAAAGATAAATGTTCCCATGAAAGTAGAAGCTGTTGCTACTATTAAACATAAATTGAATAAAGAACAACTTGGTAGATTTAGGAAGACCTGTTTTGGTAGTTTTTTGGATATGAATCAGGTTGTTTTACAGCCACAATTGATTCATTCTTTATTATTGAGGGAGGTTTATTATGATAGTTGTGATGAGATATGGTTTAATGTGGATGGCGTCCATTTAAAGTTTGGTATGGGTGAATTTGCTATTATAACGGGGCTAAAATGTTTTGGTGATTGCAAGAAGCCCATTATTCCAAGTGGGGGTAGTCAATTAATGCATAAATATTTTAATGGTAGAGATAAGGTTGATAGGAAAGCAATTTTTGATTGTTTTATGGGGGGAAATGGGATAGTGATGAGGATGGTGTTAAGATAGCAATACTTTTTCTTGTTTATTGCTATCTTATGTCAAATAAGATGGAGAATTTTATTTCTGAGATAGAGATTGCATTTATTGAGAATGGTGATTTTAATGGATATCGTTGGGGCAAAGATATCTTTAATCTCACCATTTCTGGGTTGAAAGGGAAGTTTATGAATAAGAAAGGGATGGGTTCATATAGGCTCATTGGTTTTCCATTAGCTTTACAAATTTGGTTTTATGAGTGTCTTAATACTCATGATACTTTATACGCTGTTCGGTCAGAGAGAGAAAATATTCCAAGAGTTTTAAATTGAAATATAACAGCATTTCCGAGCTTTCAGGATTTGCAGAAAACCCTATTTTACAGTTGTGGTGATAAGGTATTTGTTTATTAATATATTTTTTTATTTATATTTTGTTTTTCATTTTTTAATTTATGAACAATCATATATTTATAACTTAGATTAAGTTGTTTTACGCCATATGGCATGTTTTATAATTTTTTTATGTTTTTTGTTTGTATTTTTAGCATTGTAGAAATATACTCCCTACAGTTATTGAAAAGAACACCCTAAATTTGGGTGATCTTTTTAATAAAGGAAAAGCTGTGGAAATTCAAGAGGAAGATTCTGGTGGGCATGGTCCAAATTTTTCAACTCCTCCTGCTGTCGATAATGCTTTTGTGCCAGAACAAGGAGGCGCCTCTAATGTTACATCTGATTTGGGAGAAGAGATTAAAAAAGAGATGCAGGGAATTAAAGAAGAGGTGCAAGGCATTGCTAAAGAAATTGTTGGATTGAGAGAACATGTAGGAGTTAATTTCACAAGAATATTTGAAGCTCTACATAGAATTGAGCATAATTCAAAAAGGGATGGTAGCAACAAGGTAAGTTTATTTGTTTTTAATTTGATATTTTTTTTGTAACAATATGTTAATAATGCATATAACAGATATCTGATGTTCATTTTTGAATGATTTTATTCATTTATTTGTATTTTTTTTTATTTTGCAATGTTTAGTGCACCAAGAATATGAATTTTGAGCATGAGGATGAGATGTTGGGGGAGGTCAATTTGAATGCAAAATTTAAAGATGGAAATTCTGATATTGATGGTGTGGATGATGTTGATATGGTATTTAAGTGATAATTATTTTTGTTTTTATATGCTATTGAAATTGTTATATTCTTATGATTTTTTCATAATGAGTTATTATTTTTTCTATTTGCTAGTGTGATAAGAACAAAGTAGGAGAAATAAGTTGCACTTCTTCTTTTGATGATATTAATCAAAATTTGTTAAATGAAATTGAAGAAACAGCATTTAAGAAGAAGAATGAGATTGAAAATGAGGTGCGTAAATCATATTCTTTCATCATTTCAATTATTGTTATACAAGTCGTTTAGATTTCATCATTTCGCCTTTTTAATTATGGTTTAGATTTTGTTATATCAATGTTATATAAAATGCAAATATGTTGTGAAATTTGGTATAACAGTATACCAGGTATACCATCTGGTTACAGAATGCAATTGATGCTATGTGTTTAGTATATGTATGGTATACCAGGTAGTATAGTGTAGTATACCTAGTATGCCACCAGGTATATCACATTTCAGCATGCAGATCATGTTATATTTTTTTCTACGTTATTTTGTTTTTAAATTCATATGTTAATTTTATCTATTTTTTTATTTTTAATGAATTCATATTTTGTTTTTTATTATTTTATATAGGTTTCTGATGCATATCAAGTCACTGGCAAGGAAATTGTCGTTTTCCAAGGCGTTCCTAATGTGACATCCACTATGTATGTGCAGAAAAGAGAGATTAAACCAACTGCAGTTATGAAATCTCCGTACGTGAATGTTTTTAGTTCTAATGAAGGTGTGGTGGATCACAATTTTGTGAACATGAAACTTATCAATAAAGTGCCACTTGACAATAATCTTGGGCATGAGCCTCATCAATCCTTGCAAGTGATCTTCGATAAGTGGTTAAAAGAAGGAATGAAAAAGAATAGAAAGTAAATATTATTACTAATTTTGGATTTTCCTTTTTTTTTTTTGATATTATTTTTTGTTATAATGTTATTCATTTTTTTGGTTTGTAGGAGGAAGATTTATGAAAAGGAGGTTGATGAGATGACAGAACAATTTAATTTTGAAGTGGAAATTGTGGATAGGAAGACATGGTTTCATACACTGTATACTTGTGGGCAACCTCTATCAAATTCTGTAAGTTTGATGTTGTGTTTTAGTTTTATTTTGTCCAAAATTGTTAAATGTTAATTTATTTTATTTTATATTTTTTTTACAGCACATGGATGTCATTTTTTATTACCTGAGGAAAAAGGGAAAGTATTCAGAACATATAGATGTAAGTTTTACGACAACGGACAATTGTTTCGATCAAACGTTGCAAAAGTTGTATGCAAAGTTTTTAAAGAAAGGAAATGTCCAGTCAATTGTGGATTTGGATAATCGAGTTTCCGATTGTATTTTTGGGTACGGTTTATTTTGTGGTAGGCCGTGGGTTGATGTTGATAATGTTTTGTTCCCTATCAATGTACCCAAAGAATGGCATTGGATTTTAGTGAGGTTGTCGTTCTTTGATAGGTGTCTATATGTATATGATTCCTTGAGATCAAAAACAGGTAAAGAGTCTGTAGAGTATGTGTTAAGTGCATACAGTATTTTGCTTCCCTATTTTTTGCAAGCAACTGGATTTTATAATGGTCGATGGGATATTAATTTTGCTGAAGGAGCATATGCAACGAAGGGATGGACTGATCCCTTTGACATTGTGGAGGTGCAGGGATTACCGGAACAAGAACAGAGGTATATTCTAATACACTAGTTTCGTTTTTTAAAATTTTAGTTCAATTAGTCTCAAGTGATATGGTTTTGTGATTGCAGTGATTGTGGTGCTTTTGTTTTAGCATTTGCTGAGTATTTCATAGATAGAAAAGAGATTCCAGCTCAAGATTTTAATATGAAAGTTCATCGAGCTAGACTAGCAGTATCTTTATATTTTCATGGGTTGACAAAGATGATGCAAAGGATTGATAGTGAATCTGAAGCACCTCCAAAAAGAACTAAATTGAAAAATGTTTCGAAATGTTATAAACGAAAAGAAAAAGTAGTTGTAGTTTGAAAATATATGTAAATGAGACCATACATTTTTTTAATGTCTTTTATTAGTTTGTATATGTACATATATTATTCAAGCTTAATCAGGAGACATTTATGTAGTATTATTTTATCATTTTCAGGTACCGAATAAAAAAATAGTTTAATTATACCGTTTAAAATTTTAGTTATGGAAGCAGGTATACCAGGTGGTATACCGGTATATCGTATAGTATACCAAAATTCAGAATACAATTTTAGTTCTGGAATTTGGTATATCAGGTGGTATACTGGTATACCGGTATACCAATTTAAAAAAATTGAGATCAAAGATTTGCATTTAGCCATTTTAGTTTGTTTCCCCACCTAACAGGATTTGATGATATATTATAATGGTTTTACAGAAAATTTCTGCTGGTGAGCAAAGATACTACAATGAGTATGGGTACTTTTATAGGCCATTTAAATAAAAGATGCACCTTTTGAGCTATATGCAAATAAAATAATCTGGTCCCCATCGGGACTGATAAGATAATAATTAAGCCAAAAGTTTCTGAATTGAGAGAGAGAAGAGCAAGAGGAGGATAAAGTCAGTTCTCTAGTTGATCTGATTTGATTTATTTCTCATCTTAATTTCATCTTAATTATTTACACTCAAATAAGTCAGTTCCTTTGCAATCATTTTCAAATTTTATTAATAATTGAGAACTAGAACTACCCTTAATTTTAAATTAATATTACGACTCTATCTTGGGTAGTAAAGCATGGGAATTATATAATTTTTTTATCGTCTTCTACATGCAGGTGGATATGAACCCACTTTGGTAGCAGAAAAAACTGAGAGAGTTCTGCAAGGAAAAGGGCATTCATATCACAATTTTATTCACCTTGGGCGCAAATGGAACTAATTGGAGTGATAACAGAATTATATATATATCCCATTTTCTTACAATTTTCTCTAATTAGTCCTCATCTGGCCACTATCATCACTTTAATCACATCATTTTTTATAATGAATTAACTCTTACTTGTAATTAAATACGAAAATGAAGAAAAGGAATTTTGTTCTGAACAAAAAAATAGTTTAATTATACCGTTTAAAATTTTAGTTTTGAAAGTTGTTATATCAGACGGTATACCGGTATACCATCTGGTATATCAAATTTTACAACAAAAATTTTAGTTCTGAAATTTGGTATACCAGGTGGTATACCGTTATACCGTCTGGTATACCAAAATATTGAATAAAATTTTAGTTCTGAAATTTGGTATACCGGATACCGTCTGGTATACCAAAATATTGAATAAAATTTTAGTTCTGGAATGTGGTATACCAAGTGGTATACCGGTATACCGTCTGGTATACCAAAAAACTGAATAAAATTTTAATTTTGGAATTTGGTATACCAGGTAGTATACCGGTATACCGTCTGGTATACCAAATTTCATAATACAATTTTAGTTCTGGAATTTGGTATACCAGGTGGTATACCAGTATATCGTCTGATATACCAAATTTCAGAATACAATTTTAGTTCTGAAATTTTGTATACCAGGTGGTATACCAGTATACCGTCTGGTATACCAAAATATTGGATAAAATTTTAATTCTGAAATTTGGTATACCGGTATACCACCTGGTATACCAAATTTCAGAACTAAAATTTTATTCAATATTTTGGTATACCAGACGGTATACCACCTGGTATACCAAATTCAAAAAATTTATAATGAATTATAAATTTTTAAAAATATTAAATTGATTATTAATAGGGATTGTTTAATTATTATTTAAAAAAATATTGAGATAACCTCCTGTTAATTCCAAATCTTAAAACTTATATCCCCTCGTTATGTCATTGGATCTTCAAAAAATAGATTTTAGACATTTAAGAAAAAAAACTAAAGACATAAAAAACAAGGGATTGAGCAACATCTGAAACAAAGAACAACATGATGATTGATTTAAATAAGTTCAGAAAAGGCCAACGCATGCAGAGATGGGAAAAAAATTAAAAGAGGGGGAGACTGCAAATTAAGAAACCAATTATTAATAACATTAACAAAATCAAACTACAAAAAATCCATATTTACATCAGCTAATTAGAGAACTAATTTATAAACTACAAATTTAAGAGATTAAAAAAATTCTAAATACAATGTGAAGAATCTTAAAAAAAATGAAAAAAGAAAGTTATATATTTTGACAGGATCACGAAAAAAATGGAATTTGCAATTTTGATCATAGATCTTCAAAGGATTGGGAACCATACCAATAACCACACCCTGGTCACGAATGAGAACAGCAAGATCCTTGAATATGTCATTTACATGCCCAATTTGTTCTTGTATTTCTATAATGCCCTAATCTCTTTCATCTATTATGGCATCATTGAAGACAATTTCATTATCTAGCAGTACTAGCTCTTGCCTGCATGTTTTTTGGGCAAGGAAATTAACACCAAAAAAAATGAAAGAAAATTTTATATTATCTGATGAAATGGAGGAAGACAAAAAAGAAGAGCTTCCAGGACCTTGACAAATGGAACTATGAGACACTTTTGATGAAAGCCTAGGATAGGAACTAACAATCGGTTAACTCCTGCAGTCACCCTATTGTCTGAAATTGTATTTTACAGAATATAATAACAATTTACCCTTTTTCCTTGTATTTTTTTTGGTGGTCGAAGACTCTGGGTTACAGATGCCATTTTTCATTTTTTTTGGGTAAAGATACAGATATCAATTTTGGTCACACTTGTTTATACTAAGCTTAGCTTTGTAATGATGTTATGCAAGGGTGATACTATTTCAACTGCCTTAAATTTTACATTCCACTAAGCAATAAGCATCGTGTGAGAGAACTTAGGTCTCATTGAAGTCAGGGGTGGAGAAACATGGTTGTCCATTATTCCTCTCCTCCTCTTGTTTGTAACCTAATCAGAATGGCGTTAACTGCATTGTATTTCTCACTTAGGTATATGAAACTCTTATGTAAAAGCACGCCAGAAAAAAAAATGAAAGAAAGAAAGAAAGATACTTGCAATTTCATCAAAAGCAATGATTAGGGAGAACTGTCATAAAACCCAAAAGGCAGGCCTTTTTCATTCAGGGGATAAAATTCAGTGGAATTGGATCACATTTAAAACATAGCAAACTTATGATAGAGCATTTTAGATAGCAGCGTTCCTTGCTGCGGAGGTGACACGTTGAAAATTATTCAGAGAATTAAAAGAAAAAAAAAGTTGATGTATATTTCAATTGAGTATTTTCAACTTTTATATAACATAAGAGTAATTTGCATGAACAAATTTCATATGTTTAATAGAATTGAATTCCTATTCTATTTTTGGTATACTAATTATGAACAGAAAAAAATAACAAATATTGTCTATTTTGCAGCATTTTTGCAAGTCTTCCGATTGTGGCCTAATTCTTTACATTTTCTGCACCTCAATTTCAACTTTGATTCCCATCCTGATTTGATTCTTCTTTTCTTAGGTCTTCCTGCTTTAACTCTTCCAATCGGTGGCAACACAAGTTCTTTTTCAACTTCAGTGGGTATTTTTCAATTTCTCTTTTCAGGAATTGGATACACTGATGCTTCATAAGTTGCTAGCATTGAATCTTTAGTATGGTAAATTGAACAATAATCATAAGGGTTCAAGTGAAATTCACTCACTACTGCCAAAGTATGTGGGCAAGGCAGTTCATCCATTTGAAAATGATTACAGCTACAACTTTGTTCTTTCATGTTGACCACATGACTCTTGTCATATTCTTTGACGGTAAATGCATCATCATTCAAAGCTTTCACCTAAAAAAGTAATTTAAAAATTCCAATTTAGATTTTGGTATACCAAGGTATAATTGGTATACAACATTATAGATTTGAACATATATGAAAAATATATTAGAGTATTGAGATCTAACCGTCATTTTCTGAGACACAATGTAGTTTTTTCTGAGTGTTTCTTCATGCCTTGTTGCAAGTGTTGTGAACGTGGATAATGCCAATTGTCTATTTTTGTAACTCCACTCTTGTGTCAATTCTCTCAAATATTCAACTAAAGCTACTATTAGGAGTTCTCTTGCTAATTTATTTGCTGCATTTATTGATTCAGCTATATTTGAGGTCATGATGGAGAACCTATTGTTCAATGAATGCACTCTTGACCATTTTTCAAATCCAACATTAGTCAAATATGTTATTATTTGGGAATCTACCTTATCAATCACATCCATTTTTTTCTCAAAATCTTCAATTGTGTATGCCCTTGATGCTCCAAAAAAATAAATCCTTAATCTTGCTTGAATTTTTCTTGAATTTTATCTTCAAATTATTCCACAAGTGGTATGTGCATACACAATGGCTGACCTCTGGTAAGATTTTTTTGGTTGCTTTCTCAATATTGTCATGTCTATCCGATATTATGTACATACTTTCTCTAATACCATATGTTTCTCTAAACATCATGAAGAACCATTTCCAAGAACAATCATTTTCAGAATCAACAATAGCAAAGGCTAGAAGGTAAATCTTACCTGCTGCATTTTGTGTGCATGCTGTGATTAGTGTCCCTCCATGTTTTGATTTCAAGAATGTGCCATCGACAACAACTATCAGCCTGCAGTGCTTCCATCCCATAATTGAAGCTCCCAAAGTAATAAATAAGTATAGGAATGTGCCATTTTCTCCTGTTAAAATATCAAAAATAGATCCAGGATTAGTGGCCTTTAACATATATAAATAGTTGTGTAGTAGAGCATAAGCCTCTTTAGGATTTCCCCTAAGCAATTCAAGAGCTTTTGCTTTTGATCTCCAAGCTTTTCCATAGTTTATTGTAACCCCAAAATCAACTTTCATCTCACGAATGATATCATATGGAGTGTATACCGATTTCACATTCAGGAACTTTGTCTTCATGATTTCTCCAATAACATTCGTCGTTGCTTGTCGTTGATTGCCTATTCTTGATTGTAGAGGGCAAGTATGAATGTTGTTGAACTTTCTTATTTTGAATATAGATGTATTGCCCATCCTTGATGCTCTTAATTGCCATCTACAATTGTCATCCACACAATTCAAAACATATCTCTTGACACATGATTTATGTACTTTATATTGAAAGCTGTTTTTAATGCAAAGAAACTTAAAGCTATTTCTTAACCCCTGCACATTTGAACAAATGTGAGAACCACAACCGGTATCCAATACCCAAGTGGTAGAAATAGAAAGGTTAATTTCAACAACAAAGATACCAGAACTGGACGCCTTGGCTCCATTCTTCTTTTGTTCTTCCTTGAAGAGAGCGCAATTCTTCCTCCAATGCCCTATCTTGTTGTAATGGAAGCAAGTGCTCTCACTCTCTTTGAGTTTTGGTGCCTTGGGCTTGGATTGGGCCTGAGGTGCACTCCCAACTGATTTGGGTTTTCCCTTTCCCTTTCCCTTTCCCTTTCCCTTTCCCTTAGTGGGTCCCTTCTTAATTTCCTTTTGAACCATTAGTACGGGATTGGTCTTTCGAATGTTTTCTTTAGCATTCTTAAGCATCCCATGAAGCTCATTGACTGACTTGTTCATTGCATGCATGTTATAATTCATCACAAATGGATCATAAGCAGCAGGCAATGATCCTAAGATCAAGTCAGTGGCCAATTCCTTTGGCACTAGTACCTCAAGCTTTTCAAGAGTATCAAGATACCCTTTCATCTTAAGTATATGGGTACTAACAGGAGTACCCTCAACCATCTTGCAAGAAATTAAGGCCTTTGTTGTCACGAACCTCTCGTGATGAGCTTGCTCTTGGAACATCTCCTTGAGGTGCACCATGATCGCATAGGCCTCTTGGTCCATAAATTGCTTTTGCAATTCAGGCACCATAGTGGCCAGCATCAGACAGGTCACATCATTGGAGTCGCTCTTTTTGGTCTCAAAAGTTTCCTTTTGAACCGCAGAGGCGTTCCTTCCTGGTTCATCAGGCAAGGGTGCATCCAAAACATACGACTTCTTCTCTTGCTTAAGAACTATTCTTAAGTTTCGAGACCAGTCTATGAAATTGGTGCCATTCAATTTGTCCTTTTCAAGGACCGATCGCAATGAGAAATTGTTGTTTGAAGATGCCATTTTCAATCTACAATAAAATTTAGCAAGATTAAATGAGGTCTTATTTATGATCCCACGAACCGAATTAATATCCCTTTAAATAATTCGCGTTAGTGATTTAATGTGGGCCAAGATCCACTTTTCACAACAACTTATTAGTCAAGCTGAGCTTGTACACCTAACAAGTTAAGTTACTTAGGTAGGAAAACTCCAATCATGTCTCGTACATGACTCTTGGATCAAATGGGCTAACATCTTAAGATGTTATAGCACAACCCATTTATTAGTTGCCTAGGTCCGGGCATCCCTTTCCATGATAAGTCCAACCTACATTCACAACCCATGCCTCACAAAGATAATCGGGCGCATCTAGGACTCCTAGTCTACGTGACCGATGATCGATGCCTTGACATGTTTCGAATTAGGAAGGCAACTTTGTGACTTACTATTTTAGGGATTTCTTTTATTACGGCTTACATGGCATACGCTTTGTCATCCATACATAGCATGCATATATAAATAATTGCATAAAGTAAAGCGTGACAAACATGGGCCCAAAAACCTACAACTAAGATTCTATACTATTACATAAGAATCTTCGAGTTGGGCTTCTCCACTCCGGTGGGCTTCGTCTTGATTTACAAAGTCTTCAAGTATATTCTATTCTAAGAAATAAATGAAACTTTTACAATAAAACATAATGGCTCGCAGGCCATATTTAATTACAATAACCCAGGGCCCATGAATGCACCATGCATATCCATTCATCACACCAAACTAGCAAATAAATATACATAGCATTCATGGATAAAACAAAGTCCAATTTTATTTAATTTAGCCAAGCCTATTAATGGAAATTGTGTACTTGAACCTTTAAGAGAAGACCCCATGACGGGCCTGGGCCAAAGCCCAATGGACTAAATCCTCTTATTGAATAAGTTCTCTTAAAAGCCCAAAACACTAACTAGTTAGATTTGTGCTATAAATCAACTCTAGTATAATTTCCAATTTTGCCATTTTTAATTTTATGTCATACAGCCCATAAACATTAAAAATGCATATAATATGTGCTAACATGAATTAAAAATAAAATCATGAAGAACACATATATAGTACACGGCATTCATGCAAAAACAAACAAACAACAAAAACTAGTTGTTTAATGCTTATGTAATGTCATAAAATGCACAAACATTTAAATCAATTTTATGAGTCATTTAATAATCTAAATAAGTCCATAAACATTGATTAAATATTCTGTACCAATCTGATCTAAATGTGTTTTTACCATTTTAATCAAAACAAAACAAACAATCTTGATTAAACATGTAACAAACACAAACTAGACATAGTTTTAAGTGATTTTAAAATTAATCAATTAAATTGTCATGGACCAGAATTAAAACCAAATTTAAAACATGTCCAGACCTGATATTTAGTCTTTAAAAATCACTTACAAACATTCCAAAAACGTTTTTACATTTAATTTTGAAAACTAGTTGTTAAACTAGCAATTTACATGCCAACTAGCACCTAGTTTCATAATTAACATGTACCATCAGGTATAAATAATTAAATCCGACCATAACCAGCCCTAATAACATCTTAGGACAGTATATTAACATGTCATATTAATTATAATACCTATCTAATCAATTAAAATCGTTTTTACACCAAAACAATGCAAAAAAACTCAAAACAGAAAATTTCATATTTGCATGTTTTCATAATGACGATTTTTAATTAATTTTTTCATGCATCTAAAGCACTAAAATAAGCATGTTTAGGCTCTGATACCACTGATCGAATATGACATGGTATGAATGTGATGATAGCACAGCGGAAAAACAAAAATTTTTATCATACATACCATACAAATCCAACGCAAAAATCGAAACATGCAATTTTAGGGTTGTAGAACTTACAACTTTTGATGCCTTTTGAATATTGAGTTTGGTGATGGCCAGCAACTAAGATGATTCTATCCGCCTTAGATCTCGATCACCAATGCCAAGGAACAGCCTTTTACGCCACTCCCTCTATTCTCACACAAACAATTGCACCGACGGCTTAAAATCGAGATTGCTAGCTCTCTCTTTTTCGGTATTGTGTAATGGTTATAGTTTGAAGCTACAAAATTTGATTTTGTACTTCTCTTGAGTTGCTATTACTACCCAAGAATACAAGAGAATGAGGAACTATCCTTTCTCCTTGTAAAAAATTGGGCCAAAAGAATTGAGAGAGAAAGAGAGAGAGTTCACGCCAAAAGCAAAGAAAATTAGGGTTTCACGCCAACTTCTCTTAGTCTTTTAGGGTTTTATTTCTTTTTAATATATATGCTTATCCTTTGGCAAGTCTTTAATCTGAATTCAGCTATCCTAAGATAGTTAATTCAAACTCTATCACTTCCTAAAGATAAGTAATATATTTTGAATTAAACTCCTTTAAATTTAAAGTTCAAATTTGAAATAAAACATAAGCCATTTAATTAAATGAAATCACTTAATTTAAATAAATAGCATGTGCCGAAATTCCTTGATTTCTCTCTTGGAATTTCGGCCACTTCATTAAATATATAAGTGATTTAATTTAATTTAAATTCCTTTAGGCTTTAATACTCAATTAACTTAATTAATGTAACATAATTAATTAATTGAAATTAAACCTTGTGGGCTGAATTTCTCTCTCTCATGGACCAAGGCCCGATAGCAATTTTATAACCCATTACATACATTAATTTGACTTTAATTAAAAGCCTAAATTAATGCCCAATACTTAATTTAAGTATTTTAAGCCCAATGCTTTGTGTGCGATCCTATAGGTCCATTTAATATTGGCAATGAATTAATAAATTAATTCAAAGGCTATATATATTCTCTAGCAAGATATTATAGCAATCCAAATTAAATGAAAATGCATATGGCATTTAGTGACCTAATGCAATTTTGCATAGTCCCTTACCCATAAATATCAGAATTAATATAAGGCATGGAACCAGTCATCCTTATATATATTAATTCATTTCTTGATATTCCAGTGACACTAAACTCTCAGATAAATAATGATTACTCATTATTTCATCTCGGTATGGCCATACACTTCTCAGTTCACTGATCAAGTGGCCGATGATATTTTTTCTCTTATTAAGAGGGGTAATCCCTTCACTTCTCTCATGCTCTCTAACGTGAATCAATGCATACCCAATCATACCCGTACTTGTCACTCTGTTACGAGCACGTTAGGTGTATGTCAAAGTATACAGTAATTCATAAAGAGTTTCATAGAGATTTCAGGTCTAAGAACTCCGATACAAAACTTGCACATGAGAAACACTTATGACTTGTACCATGTAGTGTTCTCATGAGCGGATCGTATCCAGATACCATGTACTTTAACATGTATCTATGATCTCTGATTGACACTCTTGTCCTAATGATCTGTAAGACAAAACTCATAATATCAGAGAGAGCATACTAGTCTTAATTCATTGTTATTCCCATAACAATGACTGACTAGGGATATTTAGAATGAAGTCTCATTTGTTTCAAGGTCTTACAACCATGTGCCTCACACATGATAACTTAAACCGAAACGACATTCTTGGATAGTTTTATCAATTGATATGCACAGGAATACAAAAGATAAAACTAATGCCTCATTTTATTAATTTCAAGTGTTTCGTTACAATGCATTGGGGCTAGGGCTTACACTAGCAATCTCCCACTAGCACTAGTCCCAATTGGGCATAGCCCTAAGACCGAACGCTCTCAAATGAGCTTCGTGCAGATTTGGACGTAACTGTTTCGTCAAAGGATCTGCTACATTGTCTTCACTTGCTATCTTGCTAACCTTGACGTCCCCACGATCAATGATTTCTCTGATCAGGTGGTACCTCCTTAGTATGTGTTTGGATTTCTGGTGTGATCGGGGCTCCTTGGCCTGTGCTATGGCCCCGTTGTTGTCACAGAAAATTTCTAAGGGATCTAGGATGCTTGGGACCACTCCTAATCCAGTAATGAAATTTTTAATCCAAACAGCCTCTTTTGCAGCCTCACTTGCTGCAATATACTCAGATTCTGTAGTTGAGTCGGCAACGGTTTCTTGCTTCGAGCTTCTCCAGCTGACAGCACCACCGTTCAAAACAAAAACAAACCCAGATTGTGATCTAGAATCCTGAGTGCTGGTCTGAAAAGCAGCATCGGCATAACCATGTATGACGAGCTCTTCTTGACCACCATACACCAAAAAGTGATCCTTAGTCCTTTGCAGGTACTTCAGAATCCCTTTTATAGCAGACCAGTGCTTCTCACCAGGGTCTTGTTGAAACCTACTGGTTATACTCAGTGCATGAGCAACATCCAATCTAGTACATAACATAGCGTACATGATAAATCCAATAGCAGATGCATATGGGATTCTACTCATGTTGTCCCTTTCCTCTTTGATTTTAGGGCACTGTTCTTTAGTCAAAGGAACTCCCAAAGCCAAAGGTATGTACCCTTTCTTTGAGTCTCCCATACTAAAATGCTTTAGTACTTTATCTATGTACTTTTCTTGACTTAGTCCCAAAAGCCGATTCGATTTATCTCTATAGATTCGAATACCAAGTATTGTCTCGGCTTCACCTAAGTCTTTCATTGAGAAACATTTTCCCAACCATTGCTTAACCTTTTGCAATGTTGGAATGTCATTCCCAATGAGAAGGATGTCGTCCACATATAGGACTAAAAATACTACTATGCTCCCACTAACCTTCTTGTACACACAAGGCTCATCTTCGTTCTTGATGAAGTCAAATTCTTTGACTGCCTCATCAAAACGAAGATTCCAACTTCAGGATGCTTGCTTTAATCCATAAATGGATTTTTGAAGTTTGCAAACCTTCTTAGGATGTTTGGGATTGACAAAACCTTCAGGCTGTGTCATATACACATCCTCAAGTAAATTTTCGTTGAGGAAAGCAGTTTTGACATCCATTTGCCATATCTCATAATCATGATATGCAGCTATGGCAAGCAAGATCCTAATGGACTTGAGCATGACTATAGGCGAAAAGGTCTCGTCATAGTCTACACCATGAGTTTGTCGAAAACCTTTTGCTACTAGTCTACCTTTGTAGGTCTTATCAGCTTTGAGTTTGAATAGCCATTTGCATTCAATTACCTTAGCACCTTCCGGTGGATCAACCAAGGTCCAAACCTGGTTATCGTACATTGATTGCATCTCGGATTTCATGGCTTTAAGCTAACTTGAAAATTCTTTAGCATACTTTCTTCTTTCAAAATCTAGATTTCTTAATTCTTTGAGTACGATATTTTTGGGTTTGAAATTTATTTTTTTATATTACTAGCTAATCTAGTACACTTGCTAGACATCAGTCAAGTTTTTGGTGCTATTGCCGTGGGATTGGCGTACAAGATAGATTTTGTTTGTGAATTTTGTATGTATTCTTTTTTCTATTTCTTATTTTATTTTTATTGTTCTTTTCAAGTGTCAATAGTGTATGAGAATAACTGATCCAATAGTACCGATTGACCTTGAAATCGAGAGGATGTTTCTTCGACGGAGAAGACAACAATAAGCAAATATGAATCCGCAAGGTAATCCACCTCTTGAGAACCAACAACTACTTAGACGGTAAGAGATTCCAATTCAACTTCAAGAGAATATAATACAACCATGGACAATTCGAGATTATGCCACCCTAAGGTGGAATGAGCAAAGTAGAAAAATTATGTTGCCTCAGGCCAATTATTTTTAGCTAAAACCAGCCATAATTACGATGGTGTAGAAGAACCAATTCTTCGGATCAGAAATTGAGGATCCAACTTAGCATTTAGACATTTTTTTGGAGATTAGTGATATAGTTCAAATTTCAAATGCGTCGATGGATGCCATTCGACTAAAACTATTCCCACTCATACTCATCGCTAAGGCATGGGACTAATTGCAAATGTTACAGATCCAATCTACAAGATTCTGGGAGTATATGCAAGAAAAATATGAAATATATTTTACTTCATACAATATTAAAATAAAATATAAAAAACATAAAATTAACTATACATGTATTAAAATAAAAATCTAGTTATATAACAATAAAATCTAACTATATAAAAACTTAATTTAAGGATGGTAACAAAAAAAAAATCTAACTCCGTAAAATATTAAATAATTATATTTTATGCATAAAATAACATTAAAATTTAAAATAAAATATAACAAAAAAAAATTACTTATATTTATATTAAAAAAAATTAACTACATAAAAACTTAATTTAAGTATGGTAACAAGCAAACAAAAAATTTGACTACGTAAAATATTTAACAAAATTAAATATTAAAATAAAATATAACAAACAAAATATCAACTGCATAAAAATTAACTATATATGTGTTAAAATAAAAAATTAACTGCATAAAAATCTAATTTTAGCATGGTACCAAATCAATCAAACAAAAAATTAACTATATAAAATATTAAATTAAATATTTTAACCACATATAAAACAAAATTTTCACAAAAGAATCTATTCAAATTTTACTCTACAAAGTTAAATATTATCATATTATTTTCAATTAATTTTGCTATAACTAATAATCAATTATGCAAATTTTTTATTTTAGCATTGATGACAGGTGAAATTCTAGCAATTTGGGGGGACCTACAAAATAACTGAGAAGACCAAGGGGGTTTCTGATGAGGGAGCCTCTGATGGTTAAGTTAGAGAGTATTTTGGTTTATCAAAGAGCATTTTTTCTGGTGTTGAAGAGATCCTTAAGCATACTTGTCTTATTCCGTTATATATCCTTGGTTTTTCCTCCATGAGTAGTGGGTGAAATCCCACTACTTGCAGTTACTTTCCCCACTTTTCCTATTTTTAGGGAGACGTGGGGGAGAGGGGTGGTTACTGCCAAGAGCGGTGGAATTCGCAGAGAGTTCGGTGCCGAACTTCTTGAGCGTCTGAGATAGACGGGCTCTCAATGATGTGTAGTTGATCTGCTTTGCTAGTCGGACTATCTGAGTTCGACTAGGTTTAGATAATTAGCCCCAAACTTCCTAGATCGTTACAGGTTTAGGCCAATCAATAAGTCAGGCTAGGTTATCATAATTCCCCCCCCCCCAAGGTATGGATATTTATGTCCATTTGTGATCCCTTGTTCGATCATGCTAACTGGAGGCGTCGTTTCATTCTGACCAGGGCATTAAAGGTAGGTCATAATTACCTCTTCTTTTGTCGCGTAACGGTTGCCATTTGTTGCAGCTGCTTTTTATTTGGCATGCTCTGTCATGATGACAGGATCGTTACTGCAGATCGTCCGCCACATGTGCAATTCGCGATGAACTTCGATTCCCTATTTAAACCCTCTTCCTTCTCCATTTCTCATTTTTGCCTTTTGTTTGTGTTACCGTTCTCCGTTCTAGCCTAAGTTCTATGGAGATTTTGGCATGTGAGGGTCTTCTGCTTTTGCAATTTACTATTTCTTGCCCTTTTTTCCTCGATAATTCGTCAACTTGAATCAGGTTTGTCCCTTTCCTCATCTTTTTCTTCCTTTCTATTCGACGATGAGTGTCTCTGAAGAGTTCGATGAGAGAGAGGCATAAAGGGTCTCAATTAACAGCACTCCCAGTGTTAGTGGTGGATTGGCTTTTAGCGAAGCCCCACCATTTGAGTTCAGCCAATCGATAACCTCATCTTCTTCGAGAAAGGCTCCATGTCATTTGCCCGGAGTGGGTAGTGTAAGTTCATATGTGAGGGAGGATGACCTCCCTACCTTGCTCGGTAAAGTGACATCTTCAGGGTAGTATTTTGCTAGTATACTGAGCTCTTTCCATAGGGCAAACACCTCATTTACAAACAAGCGTAAGCTATTAATTTATGAGGTGCAGTTGGAGGTCGGGGTGTGTCTCCCCCTTACCCATTTTGAGGTGGAGGTGCTCAACTTCTTTGACCTATCCATTGGGCAACTACATCCAAATGCTTGGCGCATTCTCTCCACTTTGCAAATTTGGGCGATGGAGCACGGTATCAACCTAACACTGAGACTTTTTTGAGCTACTCATATGGTTGGGTTACGAGCTGGATCAAAGGACCATAACTACATACAAGCCCAAGCTGGTTGTGGCACATTCTGTGGTAATCTGGACAACCTCAAGAAATGGAAGGATCGGTATTTTCTTGTGGAGAATTTGTGCAAGGACTTCCCTATCCAAACTATTTCGGGCTATTTTATGAATCGTAACGATAACAACCTATGGTTGGATGACGAGGAAGAGTTAATTCTAGCTCGGTGGAAAGACCTATCTTGAGAGAAATGGAACCTCTAAAATTTGCTCAACCCCTATGACTCTAGGTTCATGCCAAGGAAGAAGAAGAAAGGTAGCTTTTTATTTACTTTGCTAGGTATAGCTGATCGGACTCTTAGTTTCTTTCATTTTTGCAGCTATGAAGAGAGGAGGTAAGCTAACAGTGGCCAAGCTTATGTGGGCCAAAAGGCAAAAAACTGCTGCTACGGCAGCCGGTAACCCTCCTCCTGCTGTGCTCAAGCCTGTCTCCGACCCAACCATGGAGGTCACTCGAGATTGGACAGTTGTAGAGATCATGAACGAGCAGTCTTTAGGGGGAGTTCAGCCCATGGAGCTTGGTGTGAGCGCTCTGACCTTCGGGGAGCATGGCGTGGTGCCTAAGGCGGACGGCTCTAGTGGTGGGGGGTCCAGTGATAAAGAGTCCCTCGAGAAGGATATCCTATTACTGGTATCTGAGGTCACCCAGTTTTGGGAAAAGCAGGGGAGCTCTTATTCTTCCAAGAGCGATGATTTCAACACTTTCGCACACATGGTGTCCTATATACCGAGGGAGATGACTCCCCTTTATGGGCTAAATGTCGAGCAGCTTTTCGCTGTTATGAAAAGGCATCAAGTAGAGGCAAGTTATAGTACCTTTTTAGCTCATCTATTTGTCTTATGTTTGTCTATACTCTCTCATTCCTTTGATATAATTTGCAGGGGTGGATGATTGTGGGTGCGGTCATTGCCAAGTTGAACACTTTCATCAACAAGTGGAGGTGAGCTGATTCAACCTCTGTCAATCTCCGATTTAAACTAAATGAGTCTTTCCTCAAGACTTTAGCGACTGAAAAAAAGGTTGATAAGGCTGTAAAAAGGTCTTTCAAGCTGGGGGCATCTGCCACCCAGGAGAAAGAGAATGTTCAAGCCCTTGCTGCCGAGCTTGAGAAGATGAAAGAGGAAAAGGCAGAGCTAAAGAAGAAGTATTCAAAGCTGGAGGGTCAGCTGTCGGCCCAGGAGGAAAAGAAGTGGAGCGAGTGGCCAAAAAGTGTTTGGCCTACAGCACTAAACTTTCGAAGGCTGTAAAGGAAAAATATCTTGAGCTGGACTTATCCTGGATGGATGAAGTGTATTCGAATGAGGAATAGCTCGGTTTTGTATTCCATAAATATTAATGAAAACTCGCTACTTCTACTTATTTGCAGAGCTTTTACTGTTCTCTCCTTTTTTTTTGAACGTGGGGACGAATGTCCCTTGAAGACAAAAAAATTTGCTTAACTAACACTGAGCTATAGGTTCGGTAAATTACTTGATCAACGATTTTGCCTAAAATAAATAAGTGAATAGTGATTTTTCCAGACCATATTAAAGTATAAGCGCAGGACTTGAAAGCAAAATATCGTTGGCTTAGTGATCCGGATAAATTTCACCAAATGTGGTCGGAGGGCGGTGTTTGCCAATGAGCCCAAAATAACATGACTGCCAATATTAAAACTAAAATGGCAACAACATCAAACTTAACTTGATAAATAACTTGATTAGCGATTCTGCCTAGAATTACGATTTTACCAAACCGTATTAAAGTGTAAGTACGAGACTTAAAGCCATAGTATAATTTCGAACGACTTTCATTAAATGTGCTCAGAGGGCGGTGTTCGCCGATGAGCTCAAAGTACAATTACCAATATTAAAACTGAAGTGGCGAAAATGCCAGACTATTGTAAGCAAATACAGAAAGGATGCTTCCAAGCTATTGATAGTAGAGCTTAAGTTTTGAAACATTCCATGAATGCAACATAATTTTACTGACGGAGTCTTCTAGTCTATATGCATCGGCCTTTGTAACTTCACGGATGATGTATGGCCCTTCCCAGTTTGGGTTGAGCTTGCCAACTTCGGCTGCCATCTGAGCAGATATCACTTTTTTCAAAACCAATTGTCCCACACAGAATGACTTTAATTTTGCTCTTCGATCGTGAAATGATGCCATGCGCTGCTTATAGGTAGTGGACTGTATTTGGGCATGCTCTTTCTATTCTTATAGCCGATCTAATTGGCAAAGTAGATTGGCTTCGTTGGCATCATCATGTTGGGAGGTTCGTGAGCTCGATACACCGATATCACATGGAATGATGGCTTATGTTCCGTAAGTCAGGGAGAAAGGCATTGCTCCAGTTACTGTTCGGGGTGATGTTCGGTATGCCCATAGCACGCTATTAAGTTTGTCTATTCAGAGTCCTTTGGCTTCCTCCAAATGCTTCTTCGGCCCATATATGATGGTTCTATTGGTGAACTCGGTCATCCCATTAGACTGTAAATGGTAAACTGATGTGAAGCACAGCTAGATGTTCAATTTTGAGCAGAAGGTTCTAAAAGCATGATAATCAAACTGTTTACCATTGTTCGAGATAATGGAGTTTGGTATACCGAACCTGGTGATCACATTCTTCTACAGGAACTTGATGATGTTGGCCGGGGTGATTGTGGCGAGGAGCTCGACCTCCACCCATTTGGTGAAATGGTCAACAATGACAACCAGGAATCTTCTTTGACCGGTTGCTGGGGAAAAAGGTCCCAGTATGTCAATCTCCCATTAGCCAAAGAGCCATGGGCTGTGAATTAGCTTCTATTTCGTCGAGCTACTGTGTGTGATGTTGACGAATCTTTGGCATTTGTCACATTTTCGGACTAGTGACTTAGCATCTGCCTCCATTGTGGGCTAGTAATATCCCTATAGGAGTGCCTTTCGAGCTATGATTTGTGCTCCTTCATAAGCTCTGCAAATTCCTTCATGGATCTCCTTCAAAATGTATTCTCCTTCTTCTGCACTTACACACAGAGTCTAAGGATTTGAGAAAAATCACCTATACAGCTATTTATTGACCACGGTATATAAGCTCACCTTTCTTACTATCTTACGGGCTTATGTACCGTCTTCTGGTAGAGTCCCTACTGTCAAATACTGATAAATAGGGAGGTGCCAACTGTCCAATGGCTCCTGTACTAGCACCTGGTAGGTTTCATAAGTTGGCTGCGACATTGTTAGATAAATAATGTCAGTATTATGTACCGTGTTGTTAAGGGAGGCTTGTTTTGCCAAGTTGTCTGCCTCCCGATTCTCTGCCTGGGGTATCTGCATGATTGGCTAAGTACTTCCTCCTGCTTTAAGCTTGGTCAGGAGGGCGGTCGTCAACTCCTTGTACCAAACCATAGAGCTCTCCTTTGCTTCGAACACTCCCTTTAGCTAGCTTACGACTAGTTGTGAGTCAAAGAAGATCTCTAGTATGTCAGATTTTACCTCTGTTTCCAGTTGTAGTCCAATACATAGGGCTTTATACTCTGCCACATTGTTTGTAGCTGGGAAGGCTAGATGTGCCATTGCCCTGATACAGATTGTGCCTGGACTCATCAGTAGGACCCCGGCTCCAGCCTCTTTCGAG
Organism: Excoecaria agallocha; assembly: GCA_037975025.1. Classification (NCBI taxonomy): domain Eukaryota; kingdom Viridiplantae; phylum Streptophyta; class Magnoliopsida; order Malpighiales; family Euphorbiaceae; genus Excoecaria; species Excoecaria agallocha. Next base: position 32,889,669 of record CM075816.1, read on the forward strand.
CAGATGGCCCTATCAACATGCAACTTCCACACCTCCTTCACTTGTTCGGGAACCGATGTGTGTAATTCTGCCACAAAGTCAACCAGGACTTGCGCCTTTATTGATGTGCGTGTCTCATACTTGACATCGAACTCACCAAGGTGGGCTGCCCACTCCGTCAGCCTTCTCGAGGCCTCTGGTCTTTGCAACACCTTTCTTAGGTTGGAATTGGTGATTACTACGACTGTGTGGGCTTGAAAGTACAAACGTAACTTCGCCGTTGAGGTGATTAATGCGGAGGCTAGCTGCTCTAAGATGGGGTATTTCAATTCGGCTCCTTGCAGGACTTTGCTTGTGTAGTAGATTGGGAATTATTGGTTCTTTTCTTCTTGTACTAGAACTGTGCCTACCGCTCCCTTAAAGATTGCCAGGTAGACATACAGGATTTCACCGACCTTTGATCTGCTGAGCAAGGGTGGTGTAGTAAGGAACTGCTTTAAAGCTTCAAAGGCTTGTTAGCACTCTTTCGTCCATCTGAAACCCTTTAAATTCTTAATCACCTGATAAAATGGCAAACACCATTTGGCCAAACAGGAGATGAACCTCTCCAGAGCTGTGATTCTCCCATTAAACTTGTTGCGACCCTAGCAAGTATACTAGATTAACAAGTAATAACGTGGGGTATAGTTAAGACTCGTAAATATCAAACCCAAGGAATAAGGGCTGTTTTAAGCTAGATATCTAGAGTTGAGCGAGTTAATCTGAAATAAATTTCCAAGTTTTTTATTAAGAGAGCGTCCTAAATCTAATTAACAAAATAAATAAATAAAGAAGATAAACCTAATTAAACTAGAGATTAAAACATTAGTTAAAACATTGCTCGGGTTCACTCATCCACCCCATACCCAATGTGAATAAATTTTTACCTAAAAGCATACATAAATGAATCCGGGATAACCCTCTTAACCCAAACGTCCTATTCCAGAGCCAGCTATTCTAGTTGCTAAACGTCCCATTCCAGAGCTAGCCCAACAACTAGCCTAAGCAAGGGTCTAACATCCTAAGTTCGGTTTGCCATCCCATTCCAGAGCCAAGCAACCCAAAACCCATCTATTTCACTCCATACTTTAATCTTAAAATCACAAATATTGTACATCTAAAGTCCTATTCCAAAGCTGTCCAAAATAGACAACATTCATGATAGCATAACTGAGCAAAATCATTCACAACATCCAATCCACTAAGCTCAATACCAATCAAGACATATGATAAAAACCATTCATCCATGCATGGAAGATAACTTGATAGATTGAAAAACCATGAGATACAAATAAGTAATAGTGAAATAGACCATTCATTCATGTATAAACAAAAATATGTTCAATATTCACATTGTGAGTAGGGGATTCAAAGATCCCCAAGCAACAAAACTACAAGTTAAACATAAATAAAGTAAAAAGAGAAAGGAAAGAGGAAACCCATGAAGCCATTTGTAGCTTGTGAAGCTTTAATTTGAATCCAAGTCTCCTCCTTCAAAGCACCAGCAAAATGAAGAACACAGCTTAAAGTAAATGCAGAAAATTGAATCTAACCCTTACTTACATTGGAAATAAATCTAATCTAAGGTTTACATTGAATTAAATCTAACCTACAACATAAAGTGAAGGAAAAACATGCAAAAATTGGAGGAAAAAAACCCTAGGTCTAAGTGTGGTGACTCTCTTCACTTTCCCCTTCCTTTTCTGCCAAAAAAACATAGTTTTTATAAAAGATCTACTAATGGTCACGACTGAGACAAAAGTGTCCCAGCCATGCCCAATCAGGTTAGGTATGATTGAGACACTTTTATCTCAGCCGTGTGCACCTTTTGAATTAAAAAACTTGAGTTCTACATTGGCCATGGCTGGGACAAAATGATCTCGGCCACAACCCCTTAGAGAAGAAAAACTAGTCCCATAAATTTATCAATTTTCAAATATTTCACCGTTGGATCGAGCTAAACTTTTAACCATAGCTTTGTAACATCTTTATCTACATTTTCAACGGTGAAGATTGGATTTTGATGTCTACAGTTCATTCTAAAAAATGAAATGGTGCGAATTAGAATTTCTTCAAGGAGCATAGTTGGGACCATTTTATCTCAGCCGTGCTCTTGCCTATTTTTCTGCACAAGAGTCAAAATTACCCCATTAAACATACCAAAAAATTGTAAATATCAATATAATTTTATTTGGCATAAAAAGAGAAATTTATTACACAAACACTGAAAATCATGCAAAATAAAACATAGACATAAACGAAAATATACTGAAATTAAACAATAAAATTAGAGTTATCAAATACCCCATACTTAGTTTTTGCTCGTCCTCAAGCAAATGAACAAACCACATTCCTATATACTCAAACTCAAAGAAAGAAAACACATTTAGAAAAAGTAGAACAACACTTTAGCAGAAGTCACTAAACGAAATCTTAAATCGAAAAGACTCAACTAGACCATACTAGCAAATCTCTTTGTATGTGTGTGCTAGGCCAAAAAAAAATTAAAACAACTTTTAAAACCAAAAATTTCCTGTGCAATTCAATAATTAAGAAAAGAATTTGTGTATGAAATATTGCACACGCGGTTTCGCTCTCGAAACTTAAGAGACGCCATAAGTCTCTCCTTTAGCACTGAAATCCAAATGTCATCTCCACACATAACTCTCAATAAGAAAAGATCGTTAGGACTTAAAAGGTTATAATGTGGCTCAAGTATGGCTATCAACAAAAAAGATTAAGATACACAAGTTTGAATTGCCATTTCTACCTCAACTCACCCTTTTTCTTTTAAGAATAAGACTTCAACTCTACCTTTACTCATTCATCATCACTGCCAAGCTTTAGGTATAAAAATATAGAATATTTCTCAAGAAAATAGCACAAGGAAGAAGAAGAATCCTCTCTAAATATTTTATCAAGATTTTAGCTCAATTGACGTTTAAAGAGCTTATAATCCTTTTCCTCTATACATAGAGTACCCCACACTTAGATGAAACCAAGATTACTAGCTTTATTCTTCTTCTTTTTTCTTTTTTTTTTCTTTTGTTTTTCCCTTTTTTAATAGCTAAAACAATTGATTTTACAATTGATAAGTAAGGACTCACTAAAATTCTTCTTAAAGGGGAACTACATTTTGAAATTTTTCAATCTCACTCGATATTGCCAATATATCCCCAATACTAGAATCTAACAATTGAAGAACAACCCTTTACTCATTAGCACTTTTCAAGAAAAACTTATCTCACCTACTTCTAGAATGGCCAGTTCAAAAAGGGTAAGGCAAAGGCTTTTTAAGCTTAAGGGATCAAAATACAGGTATAAGCAACAAATATAAAATAAACACGCATTTATCATGCTCAAATAGGCTTAACGGGGCTTGCAAGAGATATTATAAAACAAAGGTTGGTCAAAGGTCTTTTCAAAATTCGATAAAAAATTTGTCTAAGTCATTTCTAATCTCATTTTTGAGTCATTGTATTGCTTTAAAGGGTGATGAGGAAGGTTCTAGCACTCTAAAATTTTAACTCAATCAACTTTATGCACTGGTTTTTATTTTTTTTAAAAAAGGGCTAAAGTGTACTTTTATTAAGAGACTTACTAGTATTGATCTAATTGAAACCGACCGAAAAAGAAAAAAATCCGTTCAATAATTAATCACTCTCTTGCTATTCCAACTAATCTAAATAAGGCTTTCTAATTCTAAGTTCAAGATTGTTCACAACAAGAACAACTACGAGGGTAAGCTAACTAAGGTGCAAAAGCATGCAATAACAACAACAAACAAAAACAAATATCACAACTAAACTAAAATCAAAATACAAGTGAAAGTTAAACTAGAAATAACAAAATAATAACATAAATCTTAAAATTAAAATTAAAACAATAGCAAAATAAATGAAATACAAAAATTAACACAAATCATAGAATTACTGGAAAATAAAACTCAAACATAGCTAAATGAGGTGAATTCATGCTCATCATGCCAAAATTGATACAAATGCATACTCATTTCTAATCTTATTCATGCAAAAATCATTATTTTTGAAATGAATCACCAAACATTTAACAGAAACACACACAAAAACTAGAAACTTAAAATAAAAGCAAGCAAAATAAACAAACTAATTAAAGAGTAGAGAGAGAAATAGTTCTGGTTTAATGAGTCCTAGCTTGACTCGTGTTACTGTTAGGCGGCCGAGTTTGTGACCTAAATATTGGTCTCTCCGGACTCTGCTCCTCGTTTTCCCCCATCAGTAGGAGAAATCTATCGAAATTCACCAAGGTAAGCAACATCATGTCTTCGATGAAGTACCCCTCCACCTCGGGTTGTTCATACACGTACTCCTCCGGCTCTTCTAGCCTTAATAAACTCTTTAAGTGGATTGAATTTAGTGCTTCCACTTGAGAGTTAAACAATTCTTGCTCTTTTGGTGAAACACCTTTCACAAGAGATTGGAATTCATTCTCTAAGCTACAGCTCTTGTCTTCAACAATGATTGGTCCCTTCTCCAATGCATGCACCTCACACTTAATTTCTTCATTATCTACTGACTGTGCATGCCTCAATTTCTCCTTATCACCATCACTTTGATTCTCCATAGAATTACTCAAGAATTCCAACTTAGATTTCAGGCTTTTAAGTCCCAATTCTTGATCTCTCAGTAGATGCTATTGAGTTTTCAACAAATTCCCTTGATTTTGCAATAAAGCCTCTTGATTTTTGATCTTTTTCTCTTGAGAATTAATTATGGCCATCCATTCTTCTCTTTTAGCTCTTAATTGCCTATCCTTACTTTCAAGCAATTTAATAAGGACTTGAACTTTGGAGGCACATGACTCTTGCGATATCCATTGTGAACCAAGATCTTCAAAAGATGGCAATGAGTAGAATTTTAAAGGTTGATGTGAGTACTGCATTTCCCACATTTCTCTCCTCAACTCTTCCATTTGTGCTCTCAATAGAACCATTTCATTGTCTTGGAGAGAACCATGCATCATTTGAAAGTGCATCATAATCTTCCTGCAAAGAATAATACCAAATCAAAAACAAAGAAAAATAACATAAAATCTCAGACTAAGCTCAAATAAAGATATAAAACAAACAATACCGTTATTCCCGGCAACGGCACGAAAAATTTGTTGCGATCCTAGCAAGTATACTAGATCAATAAGTAATAAAGTGGGGTATAGTTAAGACTCGTAAATATCGAACCCAAGGGATAAGGGCTGTTTTAAGCTAGATATCTAGAGTTAAGCGAGTTAATATGAAATAAATTTCCAAGTTTTTTATTGAGAGAGCATCCTAAATCTAATTAACAAAATAAATAAATAAAGAAGATAAACCTAATTAAACTAGAGATTAAAACATTAGTTAAAACATTACTCGGCTTCACTCATCCACCCCATACCCAATGTGAATAAATTTTTACCTAAAAGCATACATGAATGAATCTGGGATAACCCTCTTAACCCAAGCATTCCATTTCAGAGCCAGCTATTCTAGTTGTTAAATGTCACATTCCGGAGCCAGCCTAACAACTAGCCTAAGCACGGGTCTAACATCCTAAGTTCGGTTTGCCATCCCATTCCGGAGCCAAACAACCCAAAATCCATCTATTTCACTCCACACTCTATTCTTAAAATCACAAATATTGCACATCTAAAGTCCCATTCCGGAGCCATCCAAAATAGACAACATTCATGATAGAAAACTAAGCAAAATTATTCACAACATCCAATCCACTAAGCTCAATACCAATCAAGACATATGATAAAAACCATTCATCCATGCATGGAAGATAACTTGGTAGATTGAAAAATCATGAGATACAAATAAGTAACAGTAAAATAGACCATTCATTCATGTATAAATCAAAATATGTTTAGTATTCACATTGTGAGTTGGGGATTCAAAGATCCCCAAGCAACAAAACTACAAGTTAAACATAAATAAAGTAAAAAGAGAAAGGAAAGAGGAAACCTATAAAGCCATTTATAGCTTGTGAAGCTTCAATTCGAATCCAAGTCTCCTCCTTCAAATCTTCAGCAAAATGAAGAACACAGCTTAAAGTAAATGCAGAAAATTGAATCTAACCCTAACTTACATTGAAAATAAATCTAATCTAAGGTTTACATTAAATTAAATCTAACCTACAACATAAAGTGAAAGGAAAACATGAGAAAATTGGAGGAAAAAAACCCTAGGTCTAAGTGTGGCGACTCTCTTCACTTCCCCCTCCTTTTCTGCCAAAAAAATGTAGCTTTTATAAAGATCTATTGATGGCCACAACTGAGATAAAAGTGTTCCAGCCATGCCCAATCAGGTTAGGCATGGTTGAAACACTTTTGTCTCAACCGTGTGTACCTTCTGGACTAAAAAACTCGAGTTCTACATTGGCCACAGCCGGGACAAAATGGTCTTGACTGCGGCCCCTTAGAGAAGAAAAACTAGTCCTATAAATTTATCAGTTTTCAAATATTTCACCGTTGGATCAAGATAAAATTTTAACCATAGCTTTATAACATCTTGATCTACATTTTCAATGGTGAAGATTGGATTTTGATGTTTGTAGATCATTCCAAAAAATGAAATGGTGCGAATTAGGGATTCTTTAAGGAGCATGGCTAGGATCATTTTGTCTCAGCCATGCTCTTACCTATTTTTCTGCACAAGAGTCAAAATTACCCCATTAAACACACCAAAACATTATAAATATCAATACAATTTCATTTGGCATAAAAAGAGAAAGTTATTACACAAAACACTGAAAATCATGCAAAATAAAACATATACATAAACAAAAATATACTAAAATTAAATAATAAAATTGGAGTTATCAAAGCTTTTGTACGTCCCAAACTGTTTTTGGGGACTCCATATCTGGGATCACCTTGATCTTCTTAGGATTGGCTTCTATTCCTTGCTTCGATATCATGAAACCAAGGAAATTTTTGGACTGCACCCCGAAGGCGCACTTCTCTGGGTTCAGCTTGAGGTCTGCTCTCCTTAGAGTAAGGAAAGTCTCTCTGAGTTTGGATGGTAGATCTACAAAGACCTTGTTTTTTACTATTATGTCGTCTATGTATACTTCCATGTTCCTTCCTAGTTGGTTGGTGAAGAGTTGGTTCATCAATCTTTGATATGTAGCACTTGCATTTTTTAATCCACAAGGCATAACCTGGTAACAATAAGTACCTCGGTGGGAGATGAAAGCCATTTTTTCCTCATCCTCTGGATTTATTAGGATTTGGTGGTAGCCCGCTGATGCATCAAGGAAGGAGTACTCTTCAAACCCAGCTGTGGAGTCTACCAAGAGATATATATTTGGCAAGGGATAGCTTTCTTTTGGACATACTTTATTAAGGTCCGTAAAGTCTACACACGTGCCATTTTCTCTTAGCCTTCTTGACGAGCACTAAATTAGCTAGCTAGTCTGGATAAAAGACCTCTCTGATGAATCCATTCTCTAGCAAGGTGTTCGTCTCCCATTCTATGGCCAGCTGTCTTTCGGGGTCATAGTTTCTCTTTTTTTGCTTGATTGGTTTACATTCTGGGCGAGTGTTTAGAGAGTGAGTTATCAGATATTTTGATACACCCTTAATGTCTGAGGGTTGCCAGGCAAATATATCCATAAATTCCCTGAGCATGAAAAGGTGTGCTTCTTTATCCGAACCCTCTTTTTTTGGCTGATATTTGAACGTTTTTTTCGGGAGCTAGCTTGACTACTTGTAACACTTTCCCTAGTTCAGCCTTTTGATCCCTTGTGTCCGGTGTGTCCATCGTGTCGAGGGAAAGAGTCTAGTTAGGCTCTTTTAGCATGGTTATGTATGTCTCCCAAGCTGCTTTTTGATTTCTCCTTAATATCAATGTCCCCTCTTCCGTCAGAATCTTGAGCACCAAACTCTGCATGGACACATAAGCATCAACTGCGGCCAATAGAGGCCGACCGAAGATTACATTGTATGACAAAGGAATGTTAACTACCATAAAATTTGCACTGCATGCCCGGACTATTGCATCATCTCCCAGCTGGGCTGGCAAATTAGCTAGTCCTCCTACCTTGATAGGTTATTCGAAAAGGCTAATGAGAGGGGTGTTGACCTCCTCGAGGTGATTCTCCGACACTTTTAGGGCCTTGTATGCCTATAGGGTGATCAAGTTGTATGTCAATCAGTATCCTCTGGACTAAGAAATCCCAGATGATTGCTTCAACCACGAGCGCATCACTGTGCGGATGTTTAAGATGGGATCCATCCATTGCTGTGAACTGGATTACTTGGATCGGGGTGTGAGTGCTTTTTTTGATGGCAAGCACCTCCTTTGCCTTTCTTTTTCTGGATTCATCATACTGTCCTCCCCCTTTTATTACATGGATTACACCGGATGGCGTCTTCTTATTCGGACCAGCTCGACTCTTGTTTGATGGAGGTATGGGAGACCTGTGCCTCTTGTCTATATCATCCTGTTTCATAAATTATGCTAGGGTCTCTTTCCTCACCAAGTGTTCTATCTATTGTTTTAGCTGCCTACATTCTTCTATCATGTGCTCTCTATCCCTAAGAAAGGAACAATAGAGGTTTTGATCTCTGTTTGAATCTTTCCTAATTGGTCTGGGCTAAGTAACTTTTCCATTCTGTCTCATCTAGGCAAGGATATCTTCCTTGTTCGCATTGAGAGGTGTGAACCTCTTTTCCTTCCTATCTCCAGATTGGTGTTGGGAAATCGTGTAAGTACGGTTGGATGAACTACTTCCTCTATACGTCTTAGATTCATGTCGACTATTCCTTTCCTGGTCCCAAGCTAACCTTCCGAGATACTCTTATTCTCTCCCCATCCTCTAGCCACCGTACGAGCTGAGGCACATGCATTGGGCTTCGTCCATTTGAATATATTTATGGGCTTGGGACATGAGCTCGGTAAAGTCATTTGGGGGCTTCTTACTCAGGGAGTAGCTAAAATTCTGACACCTCATATTTCTAATGAGTGTCGTGATGGCTACCTCCAGATTGAGGTTCTGTATGTCCATTGCTTCCACATTAAATCTCTCCACATAGGCCCGTATGGATTCTCCCTTTTCCTGTATTACTTGATTTAGATCGGTGTACACCTTATTCGGCCTGATCGCTGCTACAAACTTCGCTATGAACATATCACTGAACTGGTCAAAACTTTCAATGGAGTGCTCGAAAAGGTTGCAAAACCAGATTTGAGCCGAGTCTGTCAAGGTCTGTGGAAAGATCTTACACAGTGCGGTATCATCTGCAATCATGACCAGCATGGTGTGTTGGAATTAGTCGATATGTGCTCAGGGGTCGGCATTGCCATTATACCTTGGCAAATTTAGAAGGCAAATTTTGGGGAATGGAGCGGCCAGGACTTTTCGGGAAAGTGGGGAACAAAAGCTGTCATGGTATTGCAAGGTGTTCCTATTATGGTATTTGGTCATCCGGTCTTCAAGAAGCCTCTTGAACTGCTCGGGTGTTGGGAGGAAGGATTAGCTTGGGCGACTATGGTTGATAGTTAGGCTAGCAGGTCCTGTGCTGCTTGTGGTGTGAGACTGGATGCATTGGAAATGGCTACAATAGGGGATGCCGAGGTTATGGTATTATTAGTAGGGATGAGTTATTGTGTTTCAGGGTGAGTGGCGAAGTCTGCTTGAGTTTCTAACGGCGCAGGGTTTAAGTTGAGGTCTGAAAAGAGGTATATGTTCTACGCTCACTGCACCAAATGATGACAGGTGAAATTCCAGCAATCTGGAGGGACCTGCAAAATAGCTGAGAAAGGGGTTTCTAACGAGGGAGCCTCCGATGGTTAAGTTAGAGAGTATTCTGGTTTATCAAAGAATAGTTTTTCTGGTGTTGAAGAGATCCTTAAGCATACCTGTCTTATTTCCTTATATATCCTTGGGTTTTCCTCTATGAGTAGTGGGTGAAATCTCACTACTTGCAGTTACTTTTCCCACTTCCCCTATTTTTGGGGAGACGTAAGGGAGAGGAGGCGGTTACTGCCAAGAGCGGCGAAATTCATCGAGAGGTCGGTGCCAAACTTCTTGAGCGTCTGAGATATATGGGCTTTTGAGGATGCGTAGTCGATCTGCTTTGCTAGTCGTACTGTCTGAGTTCAGCGAGGTTCAGATAATTAGCACCGAACTTCCTGGATCGTTGCAGGTTTGGGCCGATCAATGAGTCAGGCTAGGTTATCAAGCATCAATACATTAAATTGCACCAAAATATATATATATGAATGTAGCTTATGATTTCATATTATTGCAATATTTCATATTGTTTACTATAAAAAATATTTTATATCAATAATTAATATTACATGTTTATATAAAAATTGCAATTAGAAACTTAGCTCATTGTCTTCAAGCCAACGAATTACCAAATAAATTATATCTACAACAAATTTATTATAGAACTTATTAAATAAATAAAATTACTCATACATTTATATAATTTTTACTATAAAATACCTGAAAATTATTGAAAGTAAATAACTCTTCAAAATACTGCTCTCCAAAACACTTTAAAATATATTAAAAATCTCAAAGCAAATCAAAATTTTTTCAAATGAAGCTTCAAAACACAACACAAACACCTTCAGATTTTTGCACTCTTGACAAATATGAGAAAAAAAGAAGGAATTATTTATAGGGGGTTGAGCGCATTTACTTCGGGTGGATGACTACATTTACTCTGGTCGGCGGTAGGGTGGCATGAGACTGCCATTTTTGCAAGAGGCTCCTACGAGAATAGGATTACCATTGTTGGAAGGGTCTCCTATGGAAATAGATGGTGTTCTGTCCTTCGCATTGCACGTCGTACTTCTGCCTTCTTTGCCTTTACATCGGTAAATGTGCCACATCATTTCCATTTTTGGATCTACTATTTACAAAAATAAGCAAAACATACTATTTTTCCAAATAATTTTCAAAACACACCAAATTTCAAAATCTTTCCCCAAAAAAGCATTATTTAAAAAAAAGTCCGGTCATAGCAACAGTCCAAAAACGATACCGTAAATAATTTACCACAGTTCACTCACTCATAGGAGTTTTCCGATTCGATTCAGCCCGAGCCGAATTCCGTAGGACTTCTGGCCATTTTGCTTTTTAGTGTGAAAAACGCAAACAAATAATACGACTCGTATTATGCAAAATCCAAGTGTAAAGTTGTACTGAATCTATTACTCCGCAGAGAACGCAAGCAATTGCGATGAATGAAACAGTGAATACAATAATCGTACATCGAGGTTTTGTTTACTAAGCTGCGCATCCGCTCGACAATGGCAAAAGTCTCCGTCGCGGCGGAATGGCAACTGCTGTCCGATTGCTTCTACCGGAAGCTGGAAATATACCAATTGCAGTGGAAACATATCGACTTGAGCCGTTACAAGGTGGCATGTGCCCCTTATGGTGGTCCGATTGCCATCATCCGCGATGATTCTAAGATTGTCCAGCTCTACGCCGAATCCGCCCTTCGTAAACTTCGCATTTTCAACTCTGCCGGCGTACTTATCTCCGAGACCGTCTGGAAACACCCCGGCGGCCGTCTGATGGGGATGTCATGGACTGACGATCAAACCCTCATCTGCATAGTCCAGGATGGTACTATTTATCGGTATAATATCCACGCTGAGTGTCTCGAACCCAATTTTTCAATGGGAAAGGAGTGCTTCGAGCAGAATGTAGTGGAATGTGTGTTTTGGGGAAACGGTGTCGTTTGTCTGACAGAAGCCGGAAAGTTGTTTTGTGTAGCAGATTTTAAAGATATAAAACCTTATAAGCTAGCGGATCCTATGGTTGGGATGTTGGAAGATGAGTTGCCGCATTGCATAACGGTAATCGAACCGCAGTATACATTGTCGGGGAATGTGGAGGTGTTGTTGGGATTGGGAGATGGGTTTGTGATTGTAGATGAGGATGAGGTGAGGCAAGTGGAGGTAAAGAGGAAGTCCATGATGATGGGCCAGCCGGACGAGCTGCTATCTCTTGGGCCAGTTCAGAAAATTGCAGTGTCTCATGATGGGCAGTATTTTGCTTGTTTTACTCATGATGGAACTCTTATGTTGTTGAATTCACGATTCGCATACGTTTATGGGTATCAATGTGAGGTAAATGTTACTGACTATGTGATGTCATGTTATTCCGATTGTATTCTGCATTATGTTGAAGATGTGAAATTGGGTGTTTGCTGTGGTATTGTGTCAGGTGAATGCGTTGGTCATAGATTTTTATTTCTTTCTTCGTTTCATTCTTGTTTGCAGAAGGACAAACTATTCTTTTCTATCATCTGATTAATCTTGCATGTCTGACTTATATTGGTGATATAGTCTCTGAAATCAGTAATGGATACCTTACTGATCATAAAGAGTTGAGACGGTGTTAAATGCTCCTGACACTATATCAGGCTCAATTCACATTTGAAGCTTATCAGGTGTGATAGACTCCTGAAATCAGGACATCCATGTGGCTAAAATCTTATGTTTAGTTTTAAACACTGGCTCTTTCTTCCATATTCTTGACCTTGATAAATTGTTCAAAATTTATTTGTTTCTAACCTTTACTCTACAGTCAGCCGTTCCTCCGAAGCAAATGGCTTGGTGTGGACTGGATAGTGTGCTGCTCTATTGGGATGATTTGCTGTTGATGGTGGGACCTCGTGATTGTGTATCTTACATTTATGATGAACCTGTGATTCTTATTCCCGAGTGTAATGGAGTGAGGATATTATCTAACACAACTATGGAGTTTCTTCAACGTGTTCCTGATTCAACTGTATCTATCTTTAAGATAGGAAGCACATCACCTGCATCGTTACTATTTGATGCGCTGGATCATTTTGATAGGCGGAGTGCTAAGGTATGGCAATTATTGTTTTCCAGAATGAGATAATTTATGTTATCTTACACGGCATCTGTGGGAGGGATCTGTCCTCAAAAAGTATATATATATATTTTTTATAACCTCCATATTTAAAGGCCCCCCACTCCTTAATCCTCTGTCTGCCTCCACTTACACACTGGCCATGAATTGCTAACTTCATTAGAATTTTTGCTTATTTTTGGACTAAGATAATTTACATATTCTTACACTGGCCCTTAATTTTCATACCTCATCCAAATGTGCTCTTTTTTATTGGGTGAAATTTACATATTAATTTGGTTGATTTACTAACCACCATTTACTATTTTCATGTTTTATATGAGATTTACAATATGTTTGGGCAACCTGTTTTAGTTACTTAGCACAATTTTTATTGAGGAAAATTTGAATTTCTTTTCCCTGCCCTGTAGGCAGATGAAAATTTGAGATTGATTCGTACATCCTTGCCTGAGGCTGTTGAAGCATGTGTTGATGCGGCTGGTCATGAATTTGATGTCTCCCATCAACGGGCACTACTGAGAGCTGCAAGCTATGGCCAAGCTTTCTGTATGTGACTTTGATTTGTTTCTGAAGTTGACACCATCAGAAGTTGTCAGTGTCATATAAGGATACATTTTGAGGTTATTGCATATTATGATGTCTATTATTTGGTGTGAGATAAGATTTCTGCTAATTTATCTATCCAATTCATGACATGCAGTGAAATTTTGGATAGAGATCCAATGCATTTATGTTTTAGATAATATACGCTTTACATTTTTTAAGTCTGCGATTGAAGCCAGTAGAGTTTTCAAATTTTGCCTCCATTGTACATTCGCTTAGAAAAGAAGTGAGAAGTTATTTAATTAGTGGCACCGTTTTTCTATCCTTATCAGATGTCAATGCTGTTACGATCCCACATCGGCTAACTATATGAGTAGTTAGTGGCTTATAAGTGTGATGGGCACCCACCACTACTAGGAATTCCTTTTGGTGGAACAAGGGGCCTTCACACTTATGGGTCTAACATTGCCGTTCTCTATCAGTGGTCCGACTTGCCGGATTCGAACCAAAAGGAATTTCTATTAGTGGATAAGGGGTCTTCACACTTATGGGCCTGATGTTGTCCTTCTCTATCAGTGGTCCGACCTGCCGGATCCGCGGCCCAGGAGAGGAACCTCAAGGGAGAAGCCGCCAAGTGGGTGTGGCCCAGGAGAGGAACCCAAAAGGGAGAAGCCGCCAAGTGGGTGTGATCCAGGAGAGGAACCCTTGGGGAGAAGCCGCCAGTGGGTGACAAGCCGTCGGGACGTCAGCTGTTGAAGGAGGGGGTAATGTTACGATCCCACATCGGCTAACTATATGAGTAGTTAGTGGCTTATAAGTGTGATGGGCACCCACCACTACTAGGAATTCCTTTTGGTGGAACAAGGGGCCTTCACACTTATGGGTCTAACATTGCCGTTCTCTATCAAATGCAGAAATAGTTTTCTAGCATTTCAGTTTTTGCTTGACAGTGCCAATGCCAAGAAGGCTTGTGACAGAATTTGAATGTGGAGGTTTTTGGGCAGTAAATTACATATTTGATGTATTTTCATGGCACGTGTTATCAAATATGTTATGGTTTATTTTAAACATGTTTAATTCCTTTTTTTTTTTAATGGATAGCACACTTTCTTTTTATATCGTTCATGTTTGTTTTTCTTTTTGCTTTCAAATGTTTATGCTACATTACTTTTAGTGGTTATGTTCGACTATGCAACAAGTATGATACAGTCTTCAAAATAATCTATTCGCCACTAAAGACATTGCAAGATGATACCGATGAGCTGGAAATTTCCATTATTTATTTTGGTTTCATTAGATGCACTTTTGAATTGATGATACTTATGGGTAGTTCTTGTCCATGTATGTTGATTGCTCTGTTGATTTTCTGTCATATAATTTGTAGCATTTAGGGCCTTAAAGTGTTTCTTCTTTCTTTTTCCTTTTCTGATTTCTTTTCTTGGCATTGAATCTAGTTGGCTTTGGCAGCAATTTTCAACGCGATCGCATTCAAGAGATGTGCAAAACTTTGCGGGTCTTAAATGCTGCACGTGACCCTCAGATTGGTATCCCTCTAAGTATTCAGCAGTACAAGGTTCAAAATTTTTCTGAATTGATCTTTCAATTTTGGTTCTCCTCTTTCATACTTTTCCTTGAAATTATGCTGAATGTAATTCTTGCATCCAGTCCCTTACAGCTCCTGTGCTGATTGGTCGTTTGATCAATGCTCACCAACACCTTCTTGCACTACGAATATCAGAGTACCTTGGAATGAATCAAGTACGTATTGAACCATAAATTAACTCTTTTTTTGCCATAATCTTTGTTTGGTGTTCACAAATGACAATTTTATCCGCAATCTGACTGCTGAGGTTTAACTTTGTCATAAGACAGGTTGCAGTAGTAGGTATTCTAGGTGGAATTGGGTTCTGTGCTATGGCTTGAATCTAGGGTAAGTAGCTAAATACCTACAGTTGTAAAGGATATATAGCCACAAAATACTACAATCCTAATATAGCAGAATCTCAGAGAAATCCTCTAAGGATGTATACAGATTAATATAAAAAAAAAAAAAAAAGCAACTGATGACAACCTTAACCAACAAGTACTCAAATGAGAGTTAAAAATAAAACAAAGAAAAGGATTCATTGATGTTTCATCAAAGTTGAAATCTACAAAATAAACTAGCTTATAAGACTTCATAGGGACTACTGGATTACATGTCAGATAATCACAATTTTTAGTTTTTTTGTGGCTTATAGCAGTGATAGTGACATCAGTTCTTTCTGGGACTTCACTGTTTTTCCTAAAAGCATCAAAATATTGTGATATATACACTATTTTGAACCTTAAAAATAGAGAGGCTTGGTTTTATCTGCTTGCCATTATTTAGGTGGCTGTGAGTTAAGGCGTTGGAAATGTAAATTATAGCAAACAAATGCTTATAACTGTTTTCAAGACGAGGCACGTTGGGTAAGTTAAACTTCAAAAATAGGAGAATATTTTTAATTGAAATTATTGAAGCATTCTAGTCTATTTGGCTTATCTTCAAACCCTATACAGCAGTCACATAAATCTAGGTAAATTTGTGTCTCGTAACTGCAGGCTACAAGCTTCTGATTTATGCCATTTGAAAGCCTACGCTTGGGCGACCAAGCTTTCTGATGCATCATGGTTTCAAATTTGAACCATTTGTTTTTGGGTTAGTGCATTGACTGCTATCATCTATTAAATTGTTTTGTGGTGGATTTGACATTTTTAAATAAAGCCAATACTTGTTTGACTAGTGATGTAACATTTAAGCACTATATATATATATATATATATATAATTCATGAAATAGACTATAATATTTTCTCAATTCAATTAAATGTTTTGGTCTATTAAGATGCCTCAACTGTATACATCACTGCGGCATGAACTTGGAAACCTCCTATTTCTGATAGAAAACTTGAACACTCAAGAAATCTGTTAGATAGGCAGGTTCACATCTCTTACAACCAACATAATCTTTTGTTCTTGGAGCAGAAGCAATATGCTTGGATTTACAGCTAGATCCGTAAGCTATTATGCACTTTTTCAAGAGTGGTCGCTTCTAAGCAAACCTCCTGAAGAGCTCGGGTCTTGAAAAGCGGTATAGTTTGCAAAGAGTGAGGAATCCTCTTTTTGACTCTGACTCTATCACTCCAATCATTGCTTTTCTTTCTGTTACTTTGAAAGTAGCCTTGGTTGTATTTCATTTCTTCAATAAGTTTAGTAATGAGTATAACAATCCTATTGTTCTGATGGAGAGAAGAATCTATGATTAACTTTTCAGGAAGCATTTCTTCATTTTATAGTTTATTTGAAATCTTTCTATTTTTTTTTATTATGTCTTATTTTTTTTAAGTAAAGTGAATTAGATGTACGAATCAATTGCATCTCAATTGTTTGATAGTTTTAGAATTATTCATTAAAGCTGCACAAATAAACTTTTTGAATTACATATATAATGAGATTTTGAGTGAATTCTTTGTGAAGTTCTATTATAGCATCTATAACTGCCCTCGGTATAGGTGGGCAGTCTGACAGATAAGATCCAGTTGCTTTTTATTTGAAGTGGGAAACTAACCAAATGAATATGACTTTTTGGAGAAGTGGTTTTTCTTGGAGAGGCAATTATAGATCTTGGGAGTCGATTTGACCAAGCGGTCTTCGTAATAGAAAAGACATTTGGTGCTAAGCCTCTGCTTTGATTTCACCTATTTCAGCTTGTGCATAAAAATTGCTTCGGTACAAAATAAGAAATGGTCTCTCCAATGCCAGGCATATTGAGCTCCACATGGTATTGTACAATCAAAAGGGATTGATTACACACACACACACACACACACATGCTTCTTGGACTTTATTTGAAGCATTGATTTTTGAGTTGACATTTTTTAAAAGTTTGCTTGAATCTGATAGCTCAATGCAAGTGAGGAACTATGGGTTTTAGGTTTATGTGTGTCTAATATTCCCTCCATCCAACAAATGTAAGCCTGCTTTCCATTTTGATTTGTCCCACAATATAGCACTGTTTTCTTTGTTAGATTATAGTTAACATATGAATTGTCTAATATGCCTTTATTAGAATATCTAAAATCTATGTAAATCATAATAACAACTTTCAAATAAAAGAAACAAAAAACTCTATCTTTATCTTCTTCTTCCAACTATTCAATTGATGATATTGGTTTATGTAACATACATTGATGAATAAGTACATATTAATTGAGGATACATTAGGAAAAGTATGAACAAAATTTAGTCTTTAAAATAAACTAATTAATTTTCTTAATATATGTGAAAAAAGAAACATGCCTATATTTGTGGGATGGAGGGAGTATGTAACAGGTATAGAAATTAAGGACATAGCTAACTGATAATATACCTCGACCTTATTTAGAAAGTATAAACATATAAAACATTTGATAAGATTAAAAGAAGAAAAAAAAATCTACCCCTAGTTTCGAAGGACTGGACTTTTAGTGCATGTTGAGTTTTCATCTTGTTATCTCCAATTTAAGCACGTGTTAGTTTTTTACGACTTTTTATCTCTCTATTATTACCCTTTTAAAAATCCATTCTATAGTATATGGACGAATTACTGCAGTAAATTTGTATGAATTGAAGTTGATGTTGAAGGAATGAAATTACGGAAGGAATTAGCTGTCATTGAAGTAACTGTATGTGATCTTGAAAATGGTGTTGGAATTTGTATTGTAAGTGTTTGGCAACCTATAATTACAAATGGGCATTAGCCGCTTGTCAATCTAATCCATGAAAGGGAACACAAGATACCCATGTTAATGGTATTCGAGATATCTGAAATGCCTGATGGATCCATTTGTTTTCTACTTGTTATATGTTGGAAGGTTTTATTGTCTGCACTAACTCTCATTTATTTCTGTAACTTGGGGCGGTCGCATGAATAATAATGGCCATTATGGTAATATTATCAAGAGCCAGAGCTCCATTTCACTATCTTCTGTCCGTAGCAGCTATGGTTGATTCACATTATGAAGTTCAGCATCATTATATTTTCTTTTCTCTTTCCCTTTTGAAATTGAGTATCTTGACTGGGTCCCTACACTTTTTAAAGATAATTTGCTTGAAAGGAACAGTTGATTTTTACTTTATAATGCATGATTGCATATTGTTTGAACATTTGACCTAAGTATAGTGACTGCTTTGTTTGTAGTATAGTGTACTAGCTAAATGACCTTGAATAGATAATTTCTTTTATTAGTAGTGTACGACCATTATATGGGATTTCACTACTCCCCTGTTTTGTGCGTAGGAGGTAGTGATAATGCATTGGGCATGTTCGAAGATAACAGCTTCATTGGCAATTCCTGATGCAACTCTTCTTGAAATCTTGCTTGATAAGGTTTTTTCTTCCTTGATAGTTATAAAGGTTAATTTCAAAAGCTTTAGTGGTCAGCACATTTTTCGTTTCCTCATAAATGACTGTCATTTGAGTTGCAGCTGAAACTATCCAAGGGCATATCTTATGCAGCAGTTGCTTCTCATGCTGATAAGAGTGGGCGCCAGAAGTTGGCTGCTATGCTTGTTGAAAATGAACCACGCTCCTCCAAACAGGTTCCTCTTTTGTTAAGCATCAGAGAAGAAGATACAGCCCTGACAAAGGCAATTGAAAGTTGTGATACTGACCTTGTTTACCTTGTTCTATTTCATATATGGACCAAGGTATTGCGTTCACAAAATTTATGATTGAGTTTATATTTTGTTCCTTCCTACATGGCTAGGCAATAAGTATGGGGCATAAGCAAAAAATATTATTGTTGATTACTACCTGATACAGAGGCCGGCCTTAGAATTTTTTGGCACAATACAAGCCAGACCAGTGGCACGTGATTTGTTCATAACCTACTCACGGTTGGTGCACATTTAAGTAATGTAGCATTTTTGTTCCTTTTCCAAACTATCATGTTTATACTTTATTCTGGGTACTCAAATTGGCAAGTGAATGTCATATGCAATAACCAGAAGTCCAATTGCATTTGAGTCATTTGGCTTACTTGTAGCTTAGCTCAAGTAAGCTGATAATAGTAAGTATTCTATTTGGAGTGAAGGGGGAAGGGAGGAAGTGATGTAAGTTTTAGCATGTGTAGACTTCAAGTGCAAGAGTTTCAATGAAGGGGGAAAAAAAGAGAAAGAAAAGAGGGAATTAAATATTGGGAATCAATTCAAGCAGAGAAAGGAAATATGGACATAGACGTCTATGCTGTACTAGTGTTGTTGATGAATGAGAGAAATTAACCTGACTGGGGTTGATATAATTCATCATAAAGTACAGGAATGCAGGGGGATTATACTCGTTTTTTGATGATGATGGGTAATGTAATTGAGTAAAGGGTCTTCATACAAAGAAAATACTTAGCAAATGACTCTGGTGTTTTGAGCTATTGTTGACCGACTGATAAGATAAATAAAAATATTGTAAATTTATTGATAAAAAGTTGCAGTCTATGCTATACTACTGTTGTTGCTGAATACGAGAAATTAACCTGACAGGGGTTAACATAATTCATTACAAAGTACAGGAATGCAGGGACTATAAGCATATTACTTGTTTTTAATGAGGATTGATGATGTAATCGAGTAAAGGGCCGTATGCAAAGAAGACACTTAGCAAGTAACTCTGAAGTCAAGAGCTACTGTTGCTCACTGATAAATTTTTGGCATGTTTTGGTGCATGAGAACCTTTGATTATACCTTACCCTTTGGCATTGATTGTGTTTCAGGTGTTATAAACATGAAATCTTAAAGGATTTCTCCCTATCAACCGGACAACTGCAAGTATGTTTAAATTATTTTGTCTAATTTGTGTGTTGTGTGCTTTATTGACATCCTGTAAAGAGATTCTGAATAGACTGCTTGGTTTTAAAATGTTGCTTTACATGATACCAGAATTGTCGGGTGTCATGTTAGCATCCATATAAGATGCTGGAGTGAGACAATACTTAAAATGTTTCATTTATATTAGTATGGTTATGTGTCTTAGATTCTTCACTTTGACCCTTTTTTCAATAGGACAAATTCCCTACTAAATTATGAATTGCAGTAACTATTTGGGTATTATGACATGATCCCTGTATTTCAGGGACTGGAATCCTGAGCAATTGATAGAAAATGAAACCTTAATCTGCATAAGTTACTGGTGTTAAATGTTACTATAATGTGGCATGTTATGCAGATATTTTTAAGGCTTGTATTTTAAGCATTTTCAGCTTAGGATAAATGAAAATGTGATTGATGTAATATACAAATTCAAATATGAAGGGATTTATATAAAGCGAATTTAGCTCATCCAGACAGCCTTAGTGTGGTGAGTTTGTATCTTCTCATTTGTGATTCATGTAATGGTGATTTTAGTTTTAGCAGTCCCAGAAATATATAGGTCATGTCATAAAGCCATCATCTGCCTAAATTACTTCTGTGAATGTTATTGTAGTTTGTTATGTTATGCTGATATTTTTAAGATGCAGAGCTAAACATTTTTAGCTGGAGGATAGATGAAAATGTGGTTGATGTTATGTACAAAATTCAAATATGAAGGGATTAATTAACAATAAATTTATGAATGGTGATTTTGGTTTTTAAACATTAAGTTTTATATTCATAACCAAATCAGTGCAGCTGCATAATTGCGGACATTTCTGTAGGATGTGGCTTTTCTTTTATGGAAAGAATCATGGGAACTAGGGAAAAATCCAATGGCAAGTAAAGGATCTCCTCTACATGGTCCACGCATAAAGCTCATTGAAAAGGCCCAGAACCTTTTCTCAGAGGCCAAGGAACACAACTTTGAGTCAAAAGCTGCGGAAGAACATGCAAAATTATTGAGGTACGGATGCCAAAAAGTTTTGGGTCTAATCACTTTTCCATGAGTTAACCAGCGATATCAATGTTGTATATTTTATAAATTTTCAATAATTGTGCTTTACTATGTTTTATAGGTTAGATAGGCAAAGATGAACCAAAAGAATTCTTATTTAGTTTTCATGGAAATTAGTGAAAGTTCTCTTTAATTTATGTATGGCTATTGACCTCAAGAGAGAATTTTATTTTATTTTTTATTTATATATATTTTAGAGAGCCTTCTTCAAGTCACAAGGTGTGTATTTGATTTCTTGTTTGAGTAAATACTTTCTTATAAGGTGCAAGGATCTGTTTGATTTGCATAACTTGCTTTTGTATAATAATTCTTCAAGTTCCTGATGTCTAGTGACCATGTAAAAAATTACCTTAAAATTATATTTTTATTGTTTGGACCACATTACAAAAGATCAGTTTTGATTTAAAGAAACACTATTGAAGTATTTTTACATATTAAAGTATGATTTATAACTGCAGTGAATATAATAGTTCCTTTGATAAGTTGAGTAATTTTTAGGAGTTTGTAAATGCCTGAAATGAGTTCTCCTTTTGGTAAGAGGAAGGCATTTCCTTTGACTAGGACAACATTCTGTCAATTTCCACGAGCATGCTATAGTGTTGGGAAATGCAGAAACATTTTCCCTGAAAAATATTTTGCATGAAATCTAAGTTTTGAACTTATGACTATGAATTTTATCATATTGTCAAAACTGCCTGTTAGAATATCTAATGCCTTAGAAATTTCCCAAGCTATTGGGGCTTTTTGTAGCGCCTTGGAAATTTCACAAGTTTTTTTGTATATACACTAATAAGTGCCTGTTGTTCTTAAATGCAGAGATCTTTCTTTATATGCATTATACCTTGAACTATGTTTTTATTTCACTCTTAAGGTTTTTATTTATTTATTTATTTTGGGGGGGGAGGGGGGTAGTGATGGTGGCTAATTTTTAATGGTTGGTGTTAATTGCAATATATCATATTCTCATTATCTTTACCACCATGTTGTAAGACAAATTTTATTCTGAAAATATTGAAGTCTTTGTGCAATGTGTTCTATAGTTCCTCATGTTGCACCTCTTTTTCCGGTTATGTGTTAGAATTAACCTGAACTTACTTAGATTAAATAAGAATAGTGAGTGATTGAAAGAACAGAGGGAAAATGAACAGAAGATTGGGAGAGAGAGAGAGAGAGAGAAGGATAAAATTGAATTGATTCTCACTGTAGAACGAAAGAGAGAAACGGTTACATAAAAAGGAAAGATACTAGCTGAGCTGTAAATACCGCCAAAGAAGGATGTTTACAGAACCAGGAGAATTCTCTGCTAGCTTTTAGAAAAGCCGGCGCTAACTAACTTTTGTGCTATCAGCCTCAACTAACTAATACCCATATGGCCTTATCTCTTATATGTGACATTCTGTCACCCTTATTTTTCAGTTTTCTTGCCATTTTTTTGTTTAATATAGTTTTTGTTTATAACTTCTGCAGAATTCAGCACGACTTAGAAGTCTCTACAAAGCAGGCAATATTTGTTGATTCTAGTATCAGTGATACTATTAGGACATGCATTGTGCTAGGAAATCATCGAGCTGCATTGAAAGTGAAAACAGAGTTTAAGGTCAGTGAGGTTCTTTAAAGTTGTTTTAGACTGACAGTTTCCTGCATGGTTTTCAATTGAGTAGTGATCCCCATTCAGGTTTTTAGTGTTACTCTTAACCTCCTGTAGGTTTCGGAGAAGAGATGGTATTGGCTTAAAGTTTTTGCTTTGGCAACAATCAGAGATTGGGATGCCCTGGAAAAGTTTTCGAAGGAGAAGAGACCACCAATTGGTAAATTCTGTTGTTTACTTTTCAAGGAAGACCGCTGAAAACTGATCTATGCTTCCCGTTCTATGTTAATTGAAATGCTTAGTTAGTGTTTTGTGCCCCATTGGTTACTGAAGTGTTGGGATAATTTCATTTATCAATAGACTTTGATTTGCTACAAGTAAACAACTTTTATCTGAAAATCAAAATTATGAGGTGACAAATTGGAGTCAGTTTTGATGTGAAGCATAGCAGCTTTCCTGAGGACTGCTTTATATCTGAAATCAGCATTCATCTATGAAATTTGAACAAACGAAAGTTCTCAATAAGTTTTCTTGACCAATTGGCTCCATGACATAACAGATCTCATAATATGCTAATAATTGTACTAGTATATGTTAAATGTCAGAGAACATTTATTATTATCATTATTATTTTGGCATTATAACAGGTTACAGACCGTTTGTGGAGGCATGCATAGATGCTGATGAGAAAGGTGAAGCACTGAAATATATTCCAAAACTTGCAGATCCCAGGGAGAAAGCTGAGGTAATTGATTATTCGTTGTTTCTAATTATTTAATAGTTTTACTTTGTAATATAACTTACGAATCCATCTCTCATCTTCACAGTCGTATGCTCGGATTGGGATGGCAAAGGAAGCTGCTGATGCTGCTTCTCAGGCAAAAGATGGTGAATTGCTTGGTCGATTGAAATTGAGTTTTTCACAAAACACAGCAGCTTCTTCCATTTTTGATACCCTACGTGATAGGCTGTCCTTCCAAGGCGTTTCATAATCATACTTCCTTCTATTTTGTTAAATATACATTTTTTTTTTATTTGTTGACTTTGCTGTTTGATTGACGTGAATAAAGATTTCTTGTTCCCGTCATTCTGTTTGCTCAGATGATGCACTTAAGCATAGAGTTGTTGGGGTGTTGCATGTGACGTTTAGTTATTTATTTGGAGTCAACCTGCCATATATGTGCTTTGCAACAAGAAGCAGTTCTTAAAATGGGTCCAAGCTTCTTGATTTGGTGTAAGTAGCAGAAGAGAAATAAAAGACAACTTTTGATTTGGTGTTTGAAAAATATTTCCAAAAAGAGCTCATTGTTTCATAATATTTGTGCATGTTTGGATTGAATATGTTTGAAACCAATATAAAATATATAATAAATATACTTAATAATAATATTATATTAAATTTTTTATTAAAATAAATTAAAATATCATATTTAAATAATATAATAAATTACATAATATAATAAAATGGCGGGTTTAAATATAATATTAATATAATAAAATGCAACTGTTTCTTTTGATATAAAATAATAATGAAACGCTCATAAATTATATATAATCTATCTAATGCATTCATGAGCGTTTTCTTCTCCATATATAAGGATAATATACACTTTTTTATTGACATGAAAATTTCAGCTACAATTTTTTTTTTTTCAATAAGCATTTCAACTATAATTATTATATACTGCCATTAATGGCAAAAGTATGGATAGTAACCTCCATCCGATCGAAACTATGTTAAGTGCCGTCGAATTGTGTGAAAAGAATGTGGAATAAAAAAAAAATGGAACATAAGCAATAAAATTGGAATTTTTGGGACATAGATTGGAATTTTTAATATATTATGTCCGTACAACAGGATAAAACTGGCATTTTCTTTAAAAAAAATCATTAAATTAAACAAAGAAATAGCTTTCCAGTTTTTTTATTAGAAGCTCTTCTAAAGAAACTAACAGAGTGGCTCATTCAAAAATATTTGACATGAGTAAAAATACTTTTAACAATTTTACCAAACAGTTTTTTTAAGTAGCTTATATTGTTAAAAGCCATTTTTGGCTTCCCTTATTACAGTAGTTTGTCTCTAATAAGGATTTTATAGTTAAAATGTTGGGGATTAGCAAAGATCGATTACCCATTTCAACTAAAAGAAATAGATTTTTAGGAAAAAAGTGAAATTGCACCTCAACCAAATTTACTAAATAAATCGAACTAAAAATTCAGTTTAAGGAAAAAATGGAACCGAAACTAAATGAGAGTTACTAACTCAATTGCCAATAAATTTCAGTCCGGTAGGATCATCAACAGTTTTTTAGCTTCCAAGTCACTATTTTCCTAATTACATCATCACTATAAAACCAAATCAAATTTAAGCTTACTAAAATAAAGCATTGTCAATAAGTTTACCTATAAAAACATAAATATTCAGATTTAACACTAGAAGATGATTCAAGCATTAAAGAAAATTTATTGTTGCTCCTTATATTATTTTTGTCATATTGATTAAAAAGGGCACAGTTTATAAAATTAATTTCAAATTCAATTACTAAAATTATCTAAATATGATAATTTTCATTTATTTCAAATAATTGAACTATTAATTAATTTATTAAAATATAATTTATAGTAATATACTTAAATTAATGTTATGTAATATTTGACCTTGCTTTTTAGAAAATGTAAAAGTGAGCTAGTAATTCATACTATTTTATAAAAATATTGTATACTAATTGACAATATCTACTACTATCTGGACCTGGTTGCACTATGAGCCCATTTCAATACTCAAGATCCAATCTAAAACAAAGGTCTAGATCTAATTGGTACTCATTCAATTTGTGGTTTAATCGGACACAATATATACCATATCTTACCAAGTCTACTAACACACACTATTGGCCATATTGTTTTAGAATACCTAACCTTAATACTTAAGTATATGTATGAACAAGTTTCAAATATACACTATATACAGCTCAAACATACATGAGTCAAATATTGGACTCTTGAGACCTCCTCTCTCCAATTTCTCTCTCTAACTTTACTAACTTAAATTTTAGAATGTTAACGCTTGTTCCAACAAGGGCTTTCTTATTTCTAGATTCAGCTTGTCTTGTTGTTCCGATCAAACTCTTCCATCCAGATTCACATTTTTTTTTATCATTAAGGAATTATCATTTGATGCTTTTATTGAGAGGTCGTGAAAAATTCACCAAGACAATTGAGGCACTCTAGAATTGGAGGAAGTAATCAAATTGATGATGAAAGGAGGCCAAGATTGATTGTAAAAATATAAGAGCCTTATAAATCCACCTTGCCCACAAGCCTTTTATCTATGTTTGATGAAGAATTCATGGCATAACCAGATTCTTCTATGTTTGATGAAGAATTCATGGCACTACTAGATTATATCCCAATCATTGTGAAAGATATGACAACGATCTTAAGAGGCTTTAGGCAAAAGGTACACAGAAATATAATGCAATTAGTTTAGAAGAGCAAATAGCCTTAGATTTTAAAGAGAGCTTTGGAGGTAGAAAGTGAAAGAAGAGAAGATAGGGGTTGAGGAATAAAGGGATTGTGATTCGAGAGCAATATGAGAGAAATAGGTCAGGCATTTGATCGAATGTGCGTCAGGCAAGCTATAGAGAAAAAAGAAAGGAGAAAATGTTCCTAACCCAAAGCCAAAGTCAAGCCTTCGACATGTACGATTTGACCTATAAGCCAAGATGATTACCCATGCTTTTTTAAGGAGATGACTTAACATATATGTCCACTTCAAAAAGAAAATACTTGAGGAAAGTAAAAAAGCATATTAAAGACCCTGTAGCTAACATGAATGAGAAGTGGTTTCTTCAACCCTTATTTGATGGCAACATTATCTTTCCATTTTGTCAAGAGATTAGGGAAGCCAAGGTGCCAAGTATATTTAAAGAGATCAAGATGCCCAAATATATGGGCAAACCAATTTGAGATGCCACTTGTCAGATACTTGACATAGATCCAAATATATTTTTTTGACAATCAAATTTTTTTGCTGAGTGTTTCCCATAACACTAACTGGTGATACTTTGAATTGGTTTCATGATCTTCCCCCAGAATCGATCACTTCTTTCAAATAGATACAAGACTTATTTATGATAAGGTTCATAGTCCAAATCCAAACACTAAAAATAGTAAACAACTTATGAAATCTAGTACAAGGACTTGATGAAAGTCCGAGGGATTATATACACAAATTTCAAACTTTGGCATCCGAGATAAATAACCTTCATATAGAGATAACAACAATTTCCCTAGCTAGAAGTAAGGAATTTTCCATTGTTCGAGTCCATTAACACTTAGCCACCAACATATTTTTTAGATCTAATGGATAGAGCTAATTAACATATCTAGTTGGATGATATGCTTAGAGCTGATAGAAGAATATCGAATGTTACAAACAAAATACAACCAATCTAATAGAGAGAAGGAAACATGACAAGCCTAGAGAAAGCAATCACATAAAAAAAAACTTAGGTAAGCAAAAAGAAATTGAGCAAAAGCGGTTCTATCACCACGTTTACAATCCAACCAAAACCTATACCACACTCAATTCCTCCCCTACTAAAGT
Source organism: Excoecaria agallocha (assembly GCA_037975025.1). NCBI lineage: Eukaryota > Viridiplantae > Streptophyta > Magnoliopsida > Malpighiales > Euphorbiaceae > Excoecaria > Excoecaria agallocha. Next base: position 32,917,238 of record CM075816.1, read on the forward strand.
TTTGATATGGATTAAAGAAAAACATAACAAGGTAAAATGATCAAAGAGGATGTCTGACCAAACATATGTAAAGTAGGATGAAAGCAAATATTGTGAGTTTCGCAAAGATGTTGGCCATATAACTACTGAGTCCAATTCCTTGAAAGAGAAAATTGGAAAGACTTTTGCAAAAGGGATCTTTGAAGAGATTTATATGATAACCATATAGAAGTCCATGTAAGACTCTTAATAGGAGGAATCGATCGAATTTTAAAGATGAGGAAAGACGAAAACCAAAAGATAGTGATTGACATAAGTACAGGGCAGGAGTAGTTAAAATGATTGTTGGAGGACTATCATATGAGGAAGATTTTTCTAAAAGAAAAAGCTGAGAAAAAGGCATATACTTCTTAACAAAGTGTGAGAAGTTATTGTCTATTTCAATATCCCCTGAAAATGCTACTGACTTGAAATTCTCTCATGAAGATGGCTTAGTAGTTTAGGCCACGATCAATAATTTTCTTGTGAATAAAATCTTAGTTGACAATGGGAATGCAATGAATGTCCTCACTTTAGATGCTTACAGAAAGATGAATCTTTTAATTAGAGAACTGAAGCCAAATACCACCCCACTAATCAAGCTCGATAATGCCACTATTCAATTAGTGGGATTGATTCATATGTTTGTAAAAATGGGAGATGAAGCCATGAAGCACACATATAAAAGCACTTTCATGGTGATAGAGATGATCTTTGCATATAATGCAATTTTTAGGAGTCAATTAATCTTCCAACGTGGAACAATCACTAGCATAAGGTATATGGTGTTGAAAATGCCCGCAGAGTCAAGAGTAATGAGATTAAATGGAAATAAAAAAAAAAGCCTCTAGGGAAGCTTGTGCGACAATAGTTAAGGAAAGAAAATAGGCATATGTAGTAGAGTTAGGTATGGAAAGAGAGGAAGAGGATGAAAAACCAATAATGAATCCTAAAAGAGACCTAGTCACAGAAGAGATGTCTAAAGGAAAATAAGTTAAAAATGGATCAGGTATGAAAGAGGAAGTTAAAAAAGAGGTTATGCAAGTACTGATAATAAATCAAGCATTTTTTGCATGGTAACCAAAAGACATACAAGGAATAGACTTGGAGGTTATCATACACAAGCTGAATGTTGATCCAAATCATTTTCTTATTAAACAAAAATTAAGAAGACATGCACCTAACCAGAAGAAGTTTATCTCATTAGAGGTTAATCGGCTTTTGAAGGTAGAAAGTATTAGATGAGTCAATTACCCTAATGGTCTTAGTGAAGAAGAAGAATGGAAAACTTAAGATGTGCATTGATTTCACTTATCTCAATAAAGTTTGTCCTAAAATTAGTTATCCATTGCCTAACATCGATCCACTTGTAGATGCCATAGCTTATCGTGTTATTTACTCCTTATTTGATCCCTACATTGACTATCATTAGCTTTTAATGGGATTGTTGGACCAAAAAAAGGCAAGCTTCATAACAGATGATGGTACCTTTTGTTATAAGGCAATGCCATTCGAATTGAATAATGCTAGAGCAATGTACTAGCACTGATGAAAAAGATCTTCAAAGAGTAGATCAAAAAGAAAGTGAAACTCTATATTGACAATATGACAATCAAAAGCAAAAGTTAATAAGAGCTTGCATTTGATTTGGTAAAAGTATTTAGCACATTAAATCAATTTTAGATAAAGTTGAATATAGAAAAATGTACCTTTGGAATATCATCACGGAAGTTTCTAGGCTTTATGGTGTCATAAAGGGAAAGTAAAGTAATTTTGGAGAAGATAAAAGCAATAATAGACATGCAACCCTTAAATAGTATGAAAGATATTTAGCAGTTGAACGAAAAAATTATAGATTTGGGGAGATTTATATTGTCCTTAGCAAAATGTTACACACTTTTCTTCAAGAAACTTAGAAAAAATGATATCTTTATTTGGAAGAAGATTGTAAAAAAGTCTTTGAAGAGTTGAAGCAATTCCTCACCAATCCAACATTGCTGAGCCAACTAGTTTCTAATGAAAAACTTTTCCTCTATCTATCGATCTCAAAAAAAGCAGCGGTAGCAGTTCTAGTCCAAGAAGGAGGAACCCAACAACTGCTAATCTATTATGTCAGCTAAGTGTTGAAAGGACCAAAATGGAGAGACAAAGCCCAAAAAAAATGAATTGATTGCACCATTATGAGCACCAGGAAATTAAGGCAGTACTTTGAAGCTCACACCATTGTTGTCAAATTAGATTAGCCACTTAGAAAGATCCTTCAAATGCCAAATTTATAAAGAAAAATAGTAGGGTGAGCCATAAAACTACAATCTTTTAATGTTAGATATGAACCTAGAAATGCAATCAAAGCATAATCACTAGCAGACTTCATAGCAAAATTTACTAGTGAGAAGAAAGTTGATCACCAAAAAAGATTCTCTGCAAAATGATCGTAGATAGAGCTTCGAATGATAAAAAAAGGAATTGGAATTGTAATATATAGAACTTGAACATAACAATTAGCTGTGACATAAAGTTAAGTTTCAAGGTGTCTAAAAATGTGGCAGAATATGAAGCCTTTCTACAAGGTCTAAGGTTGGTCGAGTGCATTCAACTAGAAAACCTCAAGATAAAAAGTGATTCATAGCTAGTGACCAGCCAAGTACTTGCAAGTTTTGAAGACTAAGAAGACAATATGAAGAAGTACCTATCAAAAGTCAAAGTAACATCAAAAGAACTTGAAGCTTCTGAAATAGCTTAAAAGCTTGAAAAAGTGTCAAAAGAAGGTACTAGAGCTGCTAATTAGTTAGCAAAGATGGAAACTTTAGATTAGCAAGAGATTGAAGAGAATATCATATCAAAAGTGCAGTTATCTCCTTCCCTTAATGAACAAAAACTTATAGAGATAAAGCAAGAAGAGATCTCCCTGATGAGCCCAATCATTGGTACCTCTGATAAGGGGAATTGCTAGAAGATGAAGTTGAAGCAAGGAAAAAATTTACTCAGTTATTCAATAATTGGCGATGAATTGTATAAAAAGGAAAATAGCTATCCATGGCTCAAGTGTGTGACAAAGGAAGAAGGAGACTACATCATTAAAGAAATCCATAAAGGCATTTGTGGAGCATACAAAACAAGCAGGGCAATTGCAAATTGCAGACTAGCTAGTTTTGGCCTTGCATTTTTAGAGTCGCTTAAGCAAAAATCATTTTCAAAGTCGCTTAAGCAAAAATCAAAAAATGCCACCAATGTCAAATTCATGATAGGATCATCAGGTAACCAATAGTTAGACAACAACCTGTTGGTGTTTCATGGCCCTTTGATTAGTAAGGATTGGATATTTTGGATCCTTTCCCATAAGGGGAACATCAAATGAATTTTTTTGTTATAGCCATTGATCACTTCTCTAAGTGGATTGAACCCAAGCCTTTGGCAATGATCATCACTGAAAGGATTAAAAACTTTGCATGGAAGTAAATCATATATAGGTATGGCCTACCAAAAGTCTTTATCATGGACAATGACAAATAATATGATAGCTCAACCTTTAAAGCCTTTTGCTCTGATCTGAATATTAATATGAGATTCACATTAATGAATCACCCACAGAGTAATGGAATGAAAAAAATTTCTAATAGAACAATCTTGGAAGGGTTAAAAAAGAGGCTAAGAGAAGTAAAAGGCAACTGTACTTAAAAACTATAAAGTGTTTTTTTGGTCTTATAGAACCTCTCCTCAAGTAGGAACTTTATAAATTCCTTTCTCATTGGTGTATGGAGTAGAAGTTGTGATACTAGTAGAGATCTAAATTCCCTCATATAGGCTAACATTTCTTTTGATTAGAATAACGAGCAAGAAAATAAGATAAGATTTGGATCTAATTAAGGAAAGAAAGGAAGATGCTTATGCCAAAATCACAGCTTATAAGAAAGTTGCCAAGTACCGTAACAACAAAGAAAAGTTAAGAACCTTTAATTTTGGAGACATAGTCTTAAAGAAAGCTGAAATTGGCTGTGGAAATGCTGAGATTGGAAAGCTTATGTCTAATTAGGAAGAACCTTATGAAATTTTCAAGGTCCTTAGTAGAAGTACTTATAAGTTAAGAACCATGGATGGTTTAGATATTCCTAGATCATGAAATGTATAAGTACTTAAGAAGTAGTTGATGTAATTTTGTATTTCGATTAAAATGGTCAATAAAAATGCAAATTACAAATATATCTATAAGCTTGTTAACTATTGCCAAGTTAATTTGCAAAATGATGATGAATTTGGTTTGATTATTTGCTTTTTAACCTTGATGTATAGAAATGATATATATTTTTTAAGTCCTAAAGATATTGAAATATTAATTAAAAATTAACGTTCATTGACAATAAAAATAATATTCCAATTAGATATTTATTCCAACATGATAAGTAAATAAGCACAGAAAAAAATAAAATTTAATGTTTGAATGAGAAATATTCGTCATATTAATGAAAGTCAAAAGTACTTACTAAAAAATATTCCTATTTTAATCCTCTGTATTTACAACTTTTTCCTAACTAGCATTCCCTACAAGAGGCTCATCATATCCGATTTTAGGTTGGGCCTTAAGGAACAAAGTAGAGTCGTTTAAGAAAGTAATATCTTCCCTAGGAAAACTTCCCTTACGCTCTATCATGAAATGAGTTAAGAGATCATTTTAAAGGTCATTGAGCTAGTTTATCAAATGGTTTTTCAGCTCAGCCAACTCCTTTTAATTGGTTAGGTGTAGGAAACTTAGTTTCTCTTTTGACTCTTTCTTGGAAAGCTCCAAAGAACCCGCTTGCTTTTGAAGATCCCCAACTTGGAAGGATAGTAGAGAGACCTAGGAAGTAAGCTCTACAATTTGGGCAGAAGGTTATGAGCGAATACTTGCAATTTAAGCTTTATAGTCAGCTGATTATTTCTAAAGTTTCTCCCTTAACTCTCATTCAGACTGCACCTTTTCAGCATGCTTCTCTTTTTAGGCAGCACTCTCCCTTTAGAGACGCTTGACTTTTTGAACAACCTATTCAAAGATAAGAGTAAGCAAATAAAAAAATGAATCAAATAAACAAATATCAAAAGTGATTAGAAACACTCACACAAAAAAGATCTAAGTTGATTTCAGCAAACTCTCAAGATAAGATATGATTAGACCTATATCTTGAGTGTCTTTCACCAACATAAGCCCTCAGCTCAAATATTCTAGAATTCGAGGATTCCTAGCTAAAAGCCCCTCGCCAAACTTTTGGGATAAGATATCTTTCAAAAAAAGATACCTAACCTCAGAAGTTGGAATTACAACAGAGCCTGTTGACTCTTTGAATATGGTTTGGTTAGAAGAAGCCTTAAGAGAAGGTTTTTCAAAAAGGCCCGAAGCACTTCCCTTGAAAAGAGTTGTAGCTTTAGTCGCCGCTCGGATAAGGGGAGAGGTGACTGATGGCATAGAAGGTTGTGGTTTGACCTTAAAACTTTCTAAGGGTCTCACCCTTGGAGTAAGCTTTCGAACCTTAATGGGTTGGCCAATCTAATCATTTGCCAATGTGGACTTTTTTTGCTTGGCCTCCTTTTGTTTCTTTTTCATTCGTTCAACCACCTCTTTTGATAGATCTTTATTTATTGAAGCTATACGAAAGAAGAAAATATAACTTAGAATTTTGGCAATAAAATTAATACACACATATGTAAAGGGAAAAATAAAATATAAGAAGAAAAATTCTAAGGGCTCACATTTTGCCCCATCTCTATTGGTAGGCCTTGGATCATCTAAAGAGGCTAGTAACATGGAAGAGTTAATAAGATCTTTATCATGCTTGTGGATGTACATCATGAGTTTCTTTATGTCTATTTTGAACATAAAAAGTCCAAAAGTTAAGTCCTTTAAATTCTTGGCCTATTCTAATCGAACCAAGCTCACTCTAGAACCTTATTTCCCTAATTAAGAAAAATTTTCCCTTAAAACCCTTTTACAGAAGAGGGTAGCATAAACAATCTCCTCTTATTTCTATTGGAAAAATAATACTATGTGCCCTCTTCCCGACCAGATAAATAAAAGAAATAAGTAAAGAGTTCTAAGGAAGGAACTACATCCAACTAGCCAAATAAAATCTTGAAGCAGGTAATAATTCTCCACCTGTTTGAATTTAATTGATTAGGCATCATCCCATAGCCCTAAAGATTGTTAATGTCAAATGATGAATTAGAGACCTTAAACCACAATCTAAGCACGGTTGATGGAAGATGAACCATTTATTGTCCTTTCTGAATAGATCGTCTACTATGGACATCGATAGAGGACAAGTCAAGACAGCTATATCTTCAAGAAGATTGTACCTCTCTTTTTATCTGCTAAGCTCAGAAGTAAGGAGTTGAATGTTCTTTTAGATTGAATTCTTCTTACTGTACTCCACTGAAAAGAAAGTATCTAACTTTTCTCTTTCCATTTGTCTACTAGGACTACAACAATAAACAACCACTTTTAAAGGTAGAGGGGTAAAAAACAAATTCCTAATTTGTTATACTTATAGAGGGATTAAAAAACGTAAGAAGATGATGGTTCAGAAGAGGAAGATGATTTAGAAGAACAAGATGCATAATTGAAATTAAAGAACATACCAAGTAAAGATTACTTGGTAAAAAAAATCACATAAATTGCAAGAAATGTCTTGAACATGAACTTACAGAGATTTTTAAGAGAGAGAGAGAGAGAAGTTAAAAAATTTTGTAAAAGTAACTTTTGATGATGCATTCACCTATTTACAAGTAAGTTACGGGTTTCTCAGTAAGCCAAGTGCCCTTTATGGAAAGATCAAAAGCCACATGTAAAACAAAGAGAGGTGGGCTTGGAGAACTAAATGCCTCTCATAAAGATGCGGTATGACAACTGTTTCAATGATCAGGTATATTAAAGGGAAAAATTCAAAATTCAAATATGAATTTTGAAATTAACCACCAAAATACTAGGATCACATGTGTCAATCCGATCAGATCTGTTAAGGGGGACAAATGATAATATCCACTATTATCCCAGCTTGGTTGTATTGTCAGCCCATTTCAAGACGTAAAATCCAATCTAGAACAAAGACTTAGACTCAATAGGAAGTCATCCAATTTGTGGTCTAATCAGACTAACAGGATCATAACATGCTAAAGTCCACCAATGCACTCTATTGGTTATACTGTTTAGGAATGCCTACCCTTGCTGCTCAAGTATATGAACAGGCAAGTCTCAATCATACATTATATATAGCTCAAACATATATGAGCCAAGTATGGGCTTTTGTGACCTTCTCTTTCTAAGTTTACTAACTTAAGTTTTGAAATGTTGACATCTAGTCCAACCAAACCTTTTCTATTTACAGATTCAACTTGTCTTATTATTTCGATAGAACCCTTTTATCCCGACTCATACATTTTTTATCAGTTAGACATTATCACTAATAAAGTAATAAATGTATGAATATAACTTATTTAATATTTTAAGTAAAATTTATTACTAAATATTAAATAAATTTTATTAAATATATTAAAATTTTGGCCCTCTAAAAATTGCCACTTGCAGTCAGCTGATTAGTTTATATATATATATATATATATATATCTTTTGTGGTGGTTGTGATAATTAACACACTTCTATTTAGTTTAATTTGTGGATTAATTTATTACATTTCCTTAGCTGTTGTGCTTTTTTTTTTTACAACCGTAAAGAATGTTGATTGATAACATTTTCCACCCCTTAAATTATTTTCCAATAGCAATTCCAAATGGCGATTAGATAGAGTTGCCACCTTTTTTTTTTTTTTCTTCAGTTAAATAGCAATTTGTTTTTATTCAAAACAATCATATGAAGAATTAGAATGAAGTATGCAGTAAATTATGTATTCTAAAAATGAAGAATTAAAATCTACTGTTGATAGAAAGTAAATTTTTATTTGTAGCAATATGTAACAATATTTGTATTTAGCTAAAAATAAATAATTAGAATATACTAATAATGAAGAATTAACAATATATATATATATATATATATATATATATATATATATATATATATATATATATATATATATATATATTATTTTGGAACTTATTTGGTATTATGTTTGATTCGTAATGTTTATTTTTCGATCCTTTGAACAGTTGAAAAACTTTTTATTATTTACATATTTTAGTATTTATTTGTTAGAAAATTTTTTAATTATTAATTGAAATTGATTGGTTAACGGATTTAAAAAATTTGAAACTGATAGACTTATTAATTGAAGTTATTAAATTGATTGATAGTTAAAAAAAATCCGATGGTATTTATTGGGCTAGTAACTAAAATTTACTAATAGACCGATTGACCATAGGGATGGAGGTATTTTTTTTAATTGAGAATATTAAACCAACAAATGAAGTTTTAATTGATTTAGTTGATTTAAATTATACGCCATTTCAATTTGAATTCAATTAAACATATTATTATTTTTATAATATTTAATTGAAATCCAACTTTTTCTTAAAATTATGAGATGAGTTATCGAATTGAGTTGTTATGGATAAATTGAATCCAACTCCAAGCTCTAATTAGAAGTTGACAACTTTAGTTGCATAATCTTTACATTTCAATCTCAATTCAAATTTGTTGAGTAATTCATAGGCTTTCATCATTATCAATCATCAATTTTGAGTTGACACTAGCAGTTAAATCAAACGTGATTTGTAATAAGATTTTGAGCTGCTTTCTCTCTCTCTCTCTCTCTCTCTTCCCTTTTCTTCTTCATCTTCGCTATTATTCGAGAAAGTTCATATTACATTACTACCTTCCTCTCTATACGCTCAAATCAACAAAATTAATTAACAGTTTTATTATTATTATTATTATTATTATTATTATTAATTAACCACTTTTCGTCATGATATTATTATCAGATCATGTGGCGTTGTCGTGGACTTATTTAAATTCGGCAAAACATCAAACTCTTAACCAATGTTCTGACTATCATTATAGTTATTTATTATTATTATTATTATTATTTTGATTGGTTGGGATAACAGCAAAAGGTGTGGAAAGCCATCAATAGGCGTAGTGGGTGGACTCACATGCAAAACAAACCAGAGACTATTATATGCCTTCTTTAAAATTGAAATCATATCAAAACAAGCATATGGGCTCCAACTCCGAATCATTACCTTCGGAAAAGATAATAACTTTTACTTCTTTTTTATTTTCAACTCAAAATTATAAGCTGCGCCTATTTAAAAAAAAAAATAGAATGCTTTTCTATTAGGATTTTTAGCATTAATCGAAAATATTTAATAAACTTTTTGCTTCTTTTGTTTTTTTTTTTTTCTGTTTCAGAAAAAGAAAGATCATGAAAACATGAATAAAGAAAAAGCTGAAAAGAATAGAAAAGTTATGGAACTTTACAGTGAGCATTTTGTGAATGATTTTTTGTGTTTATAATATATATTCCATTTGTAGGGACCCATTTGTAGTAAATTACGCAGCCACTATTAGGGGTGGGCATATTCAATTCGCACCTTACAATTTTTTTTTTTAAATTCAGTTTATTAATATTGATTTTTTAAATTTAAATTTAATAATTAGTTAACTGTTGAATACAGTTAATTAATTATTAACTATTAAAAAACCTAAACACATATATAATTACCGTATATTTTATAAAAAAAACATGTACCTATAAAATTAAAATACAAATTTAGAAATTTTAAATATAAAATACAAAAAAAATTACAAATCCTTAAAAGTTAATATCAATAAAATAAAAAAATTACATAAACACTCTATAAAATAATAAAAAATATAATTTAGCACTTATTTATTACTCATCATTTTGTATTAGATATTTTTATTGTTTAAGACATAAAGTGTACTTATTTATACAAAATAAAATGGTAATTTCATATATATATATATATATATATATATATATATATATATATATATATATATATATATATATATATATATATATATATATATATATATATATAAACAAATTAATCATTAATTATCAGTTTTTCAAATATCAAATTTAAGTTTAAATCTATTAATCCTAAAATTTAGGTTCGCATTCAATTAAATTATTTAACTACATATATAGATTTAGACTAAATTTTAATTATGAATTCATCGATTTTTTGAAATTTTTTATTTTTATTTTAATTTTTTTTCAAGCTGTAGCCACTTGTGGAAAGCAGAAGAAAAAGCATTAGTGTAACCTGCCAAAATCCCATTTACAAATTCCGCAATTGAAATCTGATCTTTCATTTCCTAAATCCTATCTGAAAAGTGAAAACCCACTCTCCATGTGCAATCCTTGCCCATTCCCTACACTGCTATTTCTTACTCAAAAACATGGCAAACCTCTTCTTTGAATCCTAACATTTATTATTTATTTTTATCGAATCCTCAATCTTTTTTTAGCATACATTCGATTTAAACATTATTAGAGTTTCAACTTGTTTCAAAATATAATGTATAATATTGTGTTGCATATTTTTTTGAGGTACATATAATTTTATAACATATTTACATTTGATCTGATTGCATGGTATTGTATTATTTTACATTAAAATAACAGAAATTTCCTCCATTATATTTAGATTGAAGGGTACAGTCACAGTGAATATATTATAAGAAATGACCATTTCTTTTTTTAATGATTCTAAAACCATAAAATCAAACCATGTACTATGATACCATCAGTTTTAACAATATTAACAAAGATGATTACACAATATATAATACATTAATGAACGACCCAGAACCATGAAACAAACATGGTAAAAAAATATTATTATTTTATATTATTTGTCAAACTCAAACCGAACGCAATGTTTGCAAAAATATATATTTTGGGATTTAATAGGTCATGGAATAAAAAGTTTTAAAATTTAGGGACCTAAATGCAGTTTGCCTCAAATTATCTCACTTAAAGCCATTACATAACCACCATGCACATCCTACACTATTTTATTAAAAGAAAAGGATTATTTATTAAAATGCCTCAACCTATGACTCAGCTTCCAATTCATAAAACAGATTTTAGTGTTTAACCCAAAAGAAAAACAAAAATTTATGCTTTTGAGCTTTTAAATAATGAAGGTTCTTGCAAGTGGGAAGACATGTAAGAGTTAGCCAATAGGTATTATAATTTTCAAAGTGAGAAGTGAAGGTTTGAATACAAATATATATTTTGAAATGCAAGAAGCTCTAAAGAAACTCATCTGTTCCATCATCTTTGCAAGCCTTTTCTCTCTTGTCTACTCATCTCCACACCATGTGAAGACCACAGACAAGGTATTTTAATTATTTTTCATTTCTTTTTGGGAATATTATTCAATTAAAATTTGATAATTAGTTCAAAACATATAATTAACATGAATATATATGCAGTTGAGTTCTAAACTGGTATTTGAGATTGCACTTCATGGAATTCTCCTCTGGGCTTCAATGGGATTTTTGATGCCTATTGGAATTCTCACCATCAGAATGTCACAAAGAGAGGAATGTGGGAAAAAACTCAAGATTCTTTTCTATGTTCATTCTATTTCACAGGCAGGTTCATTTTTCATTACTATTTATTTAATTAATTTTTATCTATTTAATAATATCGAGGGTTAATAGACGGATGCGTCGCACCACGTACCGTCCGATCGATTAACCAAAACAGTCAATACTGTTTTGATCGGCCAATTGGAAGGTACGTAATGGATGGCGCACTATGCACCCATTCATTTCCCAATAACAAGCTTGAGCTCTTGATTATTTAGTTAAATTGTCTCTACTTAATAATAACAATTGGCCAGTTAATTTCACACTAGGTCACCAAACTTAGTGTGAAACTCCCATAACATCACAAAAAATACATGCAAAAAATATCTAAACTTAAACAATATTGTAAGACATGTCACCTTAGCTGGAAAAATAGAATAAGGCCACTGGAAATTCACATGAATACTCCACATGAGCCTTTTTCTTTTAGAAATATTATAACTGGCTAGCTATATCAGCGATAAATCATTTTAAAAATTACGTGTTAGCTTACCACTTAAATAATTTTTTTTCATATTACATGTGGCCAATCATATCACCTATAAATCACCTTGAAGTTGACACATCAATTTAGCACCTGAATTTCAGGTGCCTTACCACATTATTTCGGGCAAAGTGATATTATTTACAGCATTGTTTTAATTCAATACTTTTATGGCACAACCTTTTTTGGAAATTATGAGAGCTTTAGAGTAATTTTAAATGAAATTAACCTATCTATAGATTATTTGGCTTCCAATTTATAGAGTTTGACACTGAGTACAACATTTTGTGTTTTCTTGAAACATCCTATAAAAGGATTTATTTTCCACAGAATATTTATAGGTAGTTTTAATTGTGACCAAAATAAATCCCGAATCGATATTTAAAATTAATTTTCAGTTATTTTTAACCATCATAGTTTATTTTAGCAAGAAATTCAATTACAATATTTAAGTAGACACTCAATTAGTAATAGTAAGAAGTTACCCTCGAGCTCTTGAACACACACACATATATATATTATCAGAGTTTAATGTCTCACACTACATTCCATAATTATTATAAAGAAGAAACTTAAACTAAAATATGAAAAAAGAAATGAAAGGTACTGTCCTATTTGCAAGTTTTTCACATTTATATATAGCCCAAAGTTTGCTGCTAATCTCATTATTTCTTAAGACACAAGTAAAGAAAATCAACCATAAAAGAATAAAATAAAATCTAGTTGATTAACAATTTAACACATGTGGCTTTATGAGCTAGCTTATCTTTATTTTATTTTATTTTATTTTATTTTAGCTTAATACATTAGTTGCATCCCTCATTTTGCCTCTCAATTTTTAAATCATATAGTTTTTTGAATTTTGAATTCTTATTTTTCGTATAAGTTCTTTTTAAATGTTGATGTAGAATTTTTTTTATGTAAATTTAAAAACAAGTATTTTTTTCACCGAGAGAAAAACTCCTCGTAACTATTTAAAAACCTATTATATAACAGAAAATAATAATTTGAAAAACATATTGATTTCTTGAAAAATCAAAGAAGCAAAATGATCGAAATTGTAAAATTTAAAGAACTGAATATGTATTAAAGGTTTTTTTTTCTGAAAAACATAAATTCTTATAATTGTTAATAAAATAATAAATTAATAATATTGTTGAATATGAATAATAATAAATTGAAATTGGAAAGAAGGCAATCCAGCTCACAGATATGAGGAAACGCCCGCATATTCAACTCCTAACCTCAATAATATTATCGGATAGCTATGGGTTAATTTCATCTCTAGTTATTGGTTACTATTGGATTTATACTTTTAAGACTATCCGATTAAAAAAAAATTTCATAAAAATATTTTAGTTTTTAAAAAATTAAAGTTAAATTCGTTTTAGTCAAAAAATTATGAAATATAGTGTAGAAAAGTTGATGTGATAAGTCATATTAATTTAAAATATTTCAAAAATATCATTTGAAACTTTTCAGAACATGGCATATGAATATTTAATATTAATATGATCAGTTAGATCAATGATTTAATATTGGATTCATTATTTTTTCAACTAAAATGATTTATTTGTAATATTTAGAAACTAAAGGTATTTTAGTAAGGCAAAAAGAAAATTAATTGGATGATAAATTAAGTTATCATAAATAAAATTAATTGGATGACTATTGATGATGATAAATAATCTTATTATTTAGATAAAATAAAGTTTTTGAAACTTGTTGATGAGCAGGTGGTTGCTGTACTTCTTTCAATATCAGGGGCAGTGATGTCCATCAAGAACTTCAACAATGCCTTCAATAATAATCATCAAAGAATTGGGATATCACTGTATGGTATGACATGGTTGCAAGCTCTTATTGGATTTCTACGCCCTCAAAGGTAAATCCTCACCATTCCATTTTTTTTTTTTGAATTTTCTTTTTTCAATAGAAGAAAAGAGAAAGCGGGTTTAAAGTCGAAATTATTAATATATATTTTATTATATTTTCAATATTTTATTTTAGCATGCAGTATGCCGAGGGATGTAGCCAGATTTTTGGGTGAGCAAAGTTAAAAATAATTTAATTTTTTTTATTATTCTATTTTAGAAGGATCAATTTTAATTTTGAATTGAGTCAAAAAAAATAAAAAATAAAAAAAATTACACATAAATTTTTGCATTTGAGTGGAGTCGATTAATCTCACTCCCACCTACCGATGTCCCCGAGTATGTCTCACAAAGGCTGACCTAAGTTTAAGCAAATGGGGGCAATTTTTTTAAAATTTACTTTTTTTCCTTAATAATTTTTTTTTATTTTAAATTTACCATTTTAATTTTTACCTTTTACCTCTCTTAATATCAGTTTTAAGTAAATGTATGCCTTTAATATTAATCTTAATCAAATCCTAGATCCGTCCCTGATGTATCACATTCAGGAATTAAATAAATTAGTAATTATTATTATTTGGTCTCTCAAATATCACATACTTTTCCTTTTGAATCTCCTTCTCTAGATCAACTTGCAATATAATAATCATTTGGAAATTTAATAGCATACAATAAAATTGAAAAACTAAATATAAAAGAATGAAAAAATTAACAATCAATGACAGAAAATATTTTTTTATCTTTCGAAAATTGAAAAATATGATAATTTTGTATAGGGGATCAAAAGCAAGAAGTGTATGGTTCTTTCTACATTGGATACTTGGCACAACAGTATCTATTCTTGGAGTAATTAACATGTACACAGGATTACAAGCCTACCATCAAAAAACATCCAAAAGCATAAGAGTTTGGACAATAATCTTGACTGCTGAAGTATCTTTAATAGTCTTCTTTTATTTGCTGCAAGACAAATGGGTGTATATGCAAAAGCAAGGAGTCATTTTGGGCGATGAACCCTCCAGCCCAGGATCACTCATCAAGTCTTCTCTCCACATCACAACCACAAGCAATCCATAGACCCTTGAAAGTAATATAAATTTAGTTTACTTTATCCACTAAAATTCTCTTCTCCATTTGTTGTAATTAATATTGGGTCACTATTTTATGCACACTCCATTTTTCGGTGTGCTGATCACAACCACAAGCAATCCTTCTTTCTTTTTTTATGGTTGCTCAAATTAAGGTCACATATCTAATCCATTAATGCATAACAAAACCATAGTTTTGTTAATAAGATTTTTAGCTATAATAATTGAAATTAGGGAATTCTAGTGGTACAAATTCAGTGTTTTTAGTATTAAGGCGTAAAGTTGGAGGACGTATTGTACAAATTACCTAGTTTTTTTTAATCAAAAGCTATAATTGAAGTGTTGTCTGCTGGCTTAATTTTTTATGTGGACTTACAAATTAATTAGGGCTTTCTTCATAAACACCCAAAAAATAGTTTCATTAATGTATCCATGCATTTTCAACTTACTAAAAAACCAACTTCTAACTTTTATGTTTTATAACTGTCATTTTTTAGATTTTTCTCTTCCAAATATGTCCCACTCCCATCAAATTAAAGAAGCACAGATAAATCCTAATTGCACCGCACAAGAGCAATAAAATTAACATTAGATCAATAAACAAAGGTTGAAGAACTTCTAAAAGACAAAATAATAACATGATAATCAATCACAAACAATATTTTCTCATATTGAAAAATCTCACAACTGAATAGCAGTAAACGAAAATAATCTTACTCACCCTGTGGATCTTCAGGAGTCTTTGAAACTCTCAAATAAGAACTTCTTTGCACCAAAATCCTTTCTTCTTCTTCTTCTTCTTCTTCTTCTTCTTCTTCTTCTTCTTCTTCAAAATCACCAAATTGGTTTGCGAAAATGATACCTTCAACCTTGCATCTCTTATTCTGTTTCCCTATAATTCTCTCACAACCAATCCAAGAAGGGAATTTCGAAACTCAAATGAAAGATGTCTCCATGCGTTGCTTTAACTCTGTTATCTAAAATCTCTTCATGCAAGACTTTTTTAAAGCAGTAATTCTTGATTCAACAATAAGCACCCAAAATTGACACAACAAATTCCTAGTAGTAAATATAACAACAGAAAAGAAGAAAAAAAAATCTTCGAAAATTCTTCTTCAATAGTGATAGAAAACAAAGTGGCAACTAGAATCGTGATCCTTTTTGCTTCAGGAACAACCAAGAAGAATTAAAAATATAATATGAATATGAATTAAAATAGTTAATTTGGCAGATTTGCTCATTATTTAGTTGGTACAATTGATGAGGATCCTTGAATTTTTCATTTTTAGTGGCTTATAATTCACGAGCTAGTAACCTATTCATATTAACTATATTCAGCTTTGAGTTTTATTAGATTTTATTAAACTAAATATAGTGTATTAACTTTAGCAAAACTGAATACACTATATTTAGTTTGAGCAAACACTGAATCTAGTGTACTATTAAACTAAATACAGTGTAATTAAATTGTTTATACATTCATATTTTTTACCTTTAAGAAAAAATTGAATATATTGTATTAGAATTTATTAAACTAAATACAGTGTTTTAAGTTTTGGTAAAACTGAATATACTATATTTAGTTTGAACAAAATTGAACATAGTGTATTAGGTTTAGTTAAAGAGAATGCAATGTAATTAAATTGCTTACATATTCATATTTTTTTTTATCTTTTAGCAAAAATTGAATATAATGTATTAGGTTTATTAAATTAAATACAATGTATTAAGTTTTGGCAAAACGGAATACACTATATTTAGTTTGAACAAAAATTGAATATAATATATTATGTTTGTCAATAGTGAATACAATGTAATTAAATTGCTTATATATTCATATCGTTTAGCTTTGAACAAAAATTGAATATAGTGTATTAGATTTTATTAAACTAAATACAATCTATTAAATTTTAGCAAAATTGAATATACTGTATTTAGTTTGAGTAAAAATTGAATATAGTTTATTAGGTTTGTCAAAAGTGAATACAATGTAATTAAATTGCTTATATATTCATATTTTTTTAGTTTTAAACAAAAATTGAATATATTGTATTAGATTTTATTAAATTCAATAAAATGTATTAAATTTTGGCAAAACTAAATAAACTATATTTAGTTTGAGAAAATTGAATATAGTATATTAGGTTTGCCAAAAATGACTACAATGTAATTAAATTGCTTATATATTCATATTTTTTTAGCTTTAAGCAAAAATTGAATATAGTGGATTAGTTTTTATTAAACTGAATATAGTGTATTAAGTTTTGCCAAAACTAAATACACTATATTTAGTTTGAGCAAAAACTTAATAGTATATTAGGTTTGTCAACAGTGAATATAATGTAATTAAATTGCTTATATGTTCATATTTTTTAGATTTAAGCAAAAATTGAATATATTGTATTAGATTTTATTAAACTGAATCCAATTTATTAAGTTTTGGCAAAACTGAATATACTATATTTAGTTTGAGTAAAACTGAATATAATATATTAGGTTTGTCGAAAATGAATACAATGTAATTAAATTATTTATATATTCATATTTTTTAGCTTTAATAAAAAATTAAATATAGTGTATTAGGTTTTATTTGCTTTAAGCAAAGATAAATTTTAGGCTTTTATGCTTGCTTTTAAGCTAATTGAATGGGAAATAAGACCTTGAATTTGTCAAAATGTGGCTGGTGCATGACATCCTAGCTGCAAACGTTGATGACTAAGAGTTTTCATCCGTGCTTCATTGCACTAATGGGCATTTATTTGCAGAAAAATGTTCTCATCTGTGGAACAGTAAGTTCTATGTTTTCTAAAAGTATGTTACTTTTCTCATTGGTTAACAAAAGAATATTTTAAAAGCATCATAGTTTTTCTCTTTGCTTATCGAAAGAAAAAAATCGTTTGCATTTTTATTTATTGGAAATCATACATTAGATGAAGTTTTAGATATTTACTAGGGGAACAAACAAATAGTGAACTTAGTGTCTGATCTTTTGTTATTATCCTTTTCCTTGGGCAATTTTGTACGAACCTAAAGAAGTTTGAGGATGTTCTATTGATACTTTCACATATTCCACTTCCTTACTGTCTTCTTAAAAGTAGTGCAGATGAAATTTTGTGAAATTTAAGATTAAAAAAAGGTAATTCATGTAATTTCCTCAATTAATTAATTATATTATAGATTATTAAAATTAAATAGAGCCAATTTAAGTGATCTAATTTAGGACTTTAGAAACATTAAGTAGATATAGGCTTATAATGTATCGAAACCCAATACCGGTTCAGTTAGGTTTTATAGGGACCTAACTATATGAGAAACATTACAAAATTGTAGTTCCCGAGTCAAATTTATGTTGTGGAATGACGACAAATCGATATACACATGGCCGAAGGAGAAAAGAATTGGGAATTGAATGGATTTCGTTTTTCTTTTTTCCCTGGCCCCTTGGGTTCTGTTCTCAACGGTAATAATTTTAATTATTAATTATAATAACGATTATTATTGCTTTGTTTCGGTTTGAAAAAAATATTTTGGATTTTTTTAATGTTTCATTTGATATTATGTGTTTTAATATCACATATAGTCCATAAATATTGATTAATATATGGTATTCATGATAATTTCACAAATTGAGTTCAAATTTTGTTATGTTATATATTTTATATATCTAGTATTTTAAAGTAGAATTAAGGTTTTTTTTTTAAAATAGTGTATTTTTAAAAAAATTGTCAAAATCCGGTGTTACAATAAACAAAATTACGAAAATAGGGTTATGGAAAGAGGTTTGTACTAGAGCCGGTATTTGACCATCTAGGCCCTACCTTGTTGATTGGTAGTTGCCAGAAACCGGCTCCAAATGAAACCAGTTTTCGTCGGACATATGTCGGATACCGACAGTGAATAGTGTCGATTTCTGGCATATGTCAACCTTTGCCAGATCTGATAGACTATAGTATAAAAATCCAAAAATAATTCATTCGATTAACAAAAGCCATTCTCCTCCCGAAAATAATTCATTCGATTAACAAAAGCCATTCTCCTCCCTTTTTTTTTTCATTCTCAAATTCTTTCTCTCCTTCTTTTAACTCTTATGGTGTAATTATTTCTTACATCGACAAATTCATTCTCATTATTGTTAATACACTCCTAAAGAGTTGAATTTTCATCTGACATTGCTTTCTTATATATAAAGAAAAGGAAATTTAATTTAAAATTATATAGTATAATTTTTATTATGTTAAGTGAATATTATATCGTCGTCATCATCATTATTATTATTATTATTATTATTATTATTATTATTATTATTAGGTGTTGATTATCTTGAACTATATCGGATTACAACAAAGGTAAGTTTTTTTTTTTAATTTAAAAAAATATCTTTAGTTTATATGTATAAATTATTACTTTTATTGATGGTAGATATATTTTATGGCTTAATTTTTTTTTATGTTATGTATTCTATATAACTAGTATGAAACGATTATATGTTAAAAAAGAATAAATAATTATTAAATATATGTATGTATTGATTAAGTTAAAAAAATTGTGTTTGCATGTGTGTTTTGTGAAATTAATAATCTGTAATTTGATTTACATGATAAGGATTTTAAAATAAATTTTTAAATAATTTTTGAAAAAATTGGTGTAAGATATTTGTATATGTTAAAAAATTAGATGTGGAAAAAAATTATTGTATAAAAAGGTAAAAATTAATAAATAGCAATAGTTTAAATTTGAATTTTAAAGTGGGTCTACCAAAATTTTAAGAATTTATTTGTTATTTTAATTGATTGTTTTAGATTGTGAGGATTATGACAAAATAGTAAATTATTACTTAAATGATGATATATGTAAAAATAATGTAGAAAAAAATGTCGATCCCAGTTACTTTTATAATTCACACCGGAGGACAATTAGGGTTCGGCATAACTGAATTTCAGTATGATACTTTGAGTCAGTTAGTTAGATCAAGGAGATTGAAAATTATGAGCAAACCGATATTTGCTGAACTTATTCATGAGATAGCAGTTAAATTAAATTTACCTGCGAATTAGAGGCTTAGTAGGGTGATATATAAGTGTCCAATAAACAACTAGGGGTCAATTTATTGGGCATGTATGGATGTAATCGATGACGATGATATTGATCAAATTTATGAGAATTTCGATACATTTTCAGGATATACCATTACAAAACTAATTGTTATGATTGAAAAAATTATAACTGGAGATGGAGAAAATGCAATGAACAATATTAATCAGATGGTTAATGTTGGATAAAGAGAGTCCATACCGACTGCGGAAGAAAGAAATGTATACGGTGATTATACAAGAGTCACTCGGTCTGATTTTGGTACACAGTTTCACTCTACTTCGCAATGTGAAAATATTGATGAAATGGAAACAATTGATGCAAGTCCTATAGAGAGTTTAGAGGTCCAAATCAAATGAATTTTGCTTCTTGTTCTTCTTTGGGAGGCGGAGATGTTGCATGCGATGGTAATGATACATATAGAGATGAAGATAATGTTGTGAATAATGGGTATATTTCTCCAAATTATGACCCAGGTGATGATGATGAAGAAATAAATTTGAATGATTCTGTTTAAAAAATAGTTGTTGGAAGGGGTGACCACTATGTTCCTTATAGTTCAATCTGTGTGATAGAAGGCCTTCAAAATCTGCACATGAATGAGATTAGAGATCGACCCCCATGTGATTCTAATATTTCACATTTTTACTTTGCATCTGTTCATCATACAACAGTTAATTTTGCTGAAGCTGAAATTAACATGTATAATGATGTGCCAATGGTAATATGGAATGGTATTTCTGAGTTATGCGGAGGATTGGCATCCACATCTGAGGATGAAGTAAAGGCATGTGTGAAGAAATATTCAATTTAAAATAATGTTTCGTACAAAGTTGTTAATTCAAAGCCATTATACTAGGCGATGTGCTGCACACGCATCGATACAGGATGTTTATGGAGGCTATAAGATATAAAGAAAAGGACCTCACCTTATTGGATCATCAGTGTGTATAAGGAACCTCATAACTATAATGCATTGCTAGTAACCCAACACCATAGGCAATTAGATTCATAAATTATTTGTGATTGCATATTGGAAATGGTTAGTGCTGCTCTTGATCTCAGAGTTAGCATTATAATGGCTAATATCAGGAATCATTTCAATTATGAGGTGACCTATAGTAAGGCATTGTATGCAAAAACTAAGGCATTAGAGGAGATATTTGGTAATTATGGAGCTTTATATTGAAAGTTGCTTGGTTATTTGAAAGCTATGGAGACATAAAATTCGAGAATTGTCTATGACTTTGTTGTTGAAGATAGTATGCAGCCTAATTGTAAGCAATTCAAAAGGCTCTTTTAGATATTCAAGCCATGCATAGATGGACTACCTCATACAAGCCATTTTTGCTTATCGATGGAACGTTTATGATAGAAAAGTATCATCAAACCCTATTGATTGCTAGTCCTATTGATGGTAATAATTTTCTATACCCTGCTGCATTTCCCATTGTAGAAAGTGAAAACAAATCTAGTTGGGGTTGGTTTATGACATGCATTAGGTGGTATGTCACTAAATAGTTAGGCATTACTGTTATTTCTAACCGGCACGCAGGAATTATGGCATTATTTTGTAATGATAGTAGTGGATGGAAGGAGCCTTTAGCTTACCATAGATATTGTCTCCGTCACTTTGTAAGCAACTACAACATTGCCCATATAAATTCAAAAATTAAGGACATGTTGTACAGGGTAGCACTACAAAAAAAATTGATTTTACCGACGGATTTTACTGACGGACACAGATTCCGTAGGTAAAAGAAAGACATTACCGATGGATTACCGACCAAATTGATAATCCGTAGGTAACAAAAATAAATTTGATAAACGACGATATTATTACCGACGGAATTAATAATTCGTCGGTATGTTTGGCGGGCAATGTTGGCGCCAATTGTTCTCGACCGATTTACCGACGGTAACTTTTTTTTATCATTTTAGTGATGTAGCGACAATTTTTGCGTCGGTAATTCCGTCGGTAGTCTATTAATAAAATTTTTTACATTTAATTTTAATAAAAAGTTTTAGGGTTAAAAATATCCCAATGTTAGTTCTTCCTCTTTCATTCAAGCCTAGTCTCGTCTCCATATTTTTCTTAGCCACACCGATGTCCCTCCTCTCCATCTCGACAGCGCGGTTTCCCCACCGTTATTTCATCACAACCCCTTTTGATATCAACTTAGATCTCCCTCTCCATTCTTCAACCTTAGTTTCCCCCTCCCTCGCTGTAAATGTGTCTCTGTCTCTCTATCTTTTTCTCTAAATTGAGACTTCTTCACCCTAGATCTACTCTAAATCTCTTCCTTCACTTTGATTTCAGACTCAAAAATGGGATATTACCATAGTTCAACTTATGGCTTGGCTCACTTGAGATTTGTAGAAGTTAAAGGTTGGATTCGGGGTTCCTTTGACCCCCTTAGTCTGAAACATAGCACTCGTTCTCTCCTTAACGATAGATCTAACGAGGTTTTCTTTTGCAAGGTAGAATTGGGTATGAGTTTTTTGATTTTGTGATCTTTAGATTGTTAAGAATTTGTTGATTTTGATTTGGGATTTTTGGCAGGTGTTTTGACTCTCTCATTTCGGCTGCTTTTTTTTCGAAGCATGAAAACCGCTTTTTCTTTTTGAAGCAATTTAAGGTGATCTTCTTTGAAAACTTCCATTGCATTTGTTGACTTTTGAATATTGTTTGGTTTATTTCATTTCGCAAGTAGTCAAGTGTGGAATGCAATAGTTTTTGTAATTGATATATATTGCAATTTTTGAAAGCATATGTTAGTAGTTCCAAGAAGCCTATATGATCTTTATATTATTATTTCATTTTGGGTGTTAGCTTAGATATGTCGTGGTCTTCTACTTTATAGAGGTTGCTGTCAATCAGCTGGGTTTTTGTCGGTCTTTTGATCGTTCAGCTATGGGAATATAGTTTAAGCTTCTTCTTACAGCCTTTATTTTTCAGTTATTTTGGTCTGCTGTCGGTTCAGCAAGTGTTGAGATGCGTTTTGCTCTATTTTGTGGAATTCTTTTACTTTCTTTTCCGCTTTAATAAACTCTTTGGCTTATAAAAAAAATGCAGAGTTCCGTCCATGTCAGTTCAAGAAGCTTTCAGTTAGTTGACAGATAACATAAAAAGCTTCAATTCTCATAAATTTGTCTGTCAAAATATAGCTGATTTTTTAATAGTATAGGTGCAGCAGCTAAGGCTCTCTTTCCGTTTTTTGTGCTGATGCTTGGGCTCTTCTTACCATGTGTTTATATGTAATGTTTAGCTAGTCTTCTTTAGCTTCAAATTATTGATTACAATAGTTCATTGCCCATTCAACTTACATAGTTTCAGAGAGGTGGTTTTATTAACTGATATTATTGTTTATGTTTTATGGTAATTATTTCCAAACTTCTTACCCTTTAATTTATGTTAATCAAATGTGCTTTTGAATATGTAATCGCTATGCAACTGTACGGTTATGCTGCAAACTAGTGCTATTTTATATATTCTTTATCATGCAAGAGATAGAATTAAATAAAAGGCATCAGTTCCTGTAATTATTTTTTTTTATCTTGATTCTTTATGGAGATTGAGATTGTTGGGGCTGCAGGAAAGCCTGACAGTGGCAGGGTGAAAAAGTATTCTCCCTATTTGCCTCACTCTTATAACATGTGAGAGGTGGTTTCCTTTATGAGTTTGTATGCTTCTAAGGAATTGTTTCCATGCTGAGATTTTCTATTTCGTTTGTTGTTGATTATATATGATTTATTTATGACTCCCAAAGAGACAAAATTTTGCTGAATCAGTTGCTTTTATTGCCTAAGAGATAGAATTTTGCTGAATCAGTAAACATATTCTTTTAATAATTTACTTGATGAAGGTATGCTTATTAGAATATAATCCCACTAATTAAGAATTCCCAATAGTGCAACTTAATCAAACAATATATATATATATATATATATATATATATATATATATATATATATATATATATATATATATATATATATATATATATATATATATATATATATATATATATATATATTGTGTTATGTTCATGGCTGCTAAAAGAGAAGAATCATATATGTTTATTACAGATATTGATAGCATTGAAGGAACAAGTCATCATGAAATTACAAGATGCAAGAATAGCAGACAATAGGTTTTGCATCACTGTACATTTCCGACATGTCAAGAAAAAGGTAATATGTTTTGGCTTTCAATTAA
The DNA here is from genome assembly GCA_037975025.1 of Excoecaria agallocha. Lineage (NCBI taxonomy): Eukaryota > Viridiplantae > Streptophyta > Magnoliopsida > Malpighiales > Euphorbiaceae > Excoecaria > Excoecaria agallocha. Next base: position 32,941,566 of record CM075816.1, read on the forward strand.
ATTTAAATGAGGACAAAGTTTTATGATACTCGGTGTCTGTTTGTTTGTTTCATTTGCTAATAAGTACAATTAGTATCTGTTTGTTTCATTTGCCATTACAAGTCTTGCTGCTTGCTTATTTTGGATGTGCTGATATAATCTAAGTCCCTGTCATGACTGATAGAGCTTTCTTTTGTTTTGTCCACTTATTTTTTATGTGCTTATTGTTGTTGTTTATTTAACAGCTTCAAGATGAAAGTAATCCAGATTTTATGGCTGAAGTTGTCTCTTTTTTCTTTCAAGACTCTAAAAGGCTTTTAATGAACTTGTCAAAGCTCTGTGATTTTTTTTTCTTTTTTTAAAATCAATTTAATTACCACTCCATAAATATATGTATATACACACACATATCATTGTATCAAAGTCAGTGGCTGAAATTAAATTTATCAATTTAAAAAAATGAGATTGCTGAAATTTCACTTGATCGTAAGCCAATACGAGTGAGTTCATGTTAACCCAACTCTGGTTTTGTTGAATTGTTTGATAACAATAGCACAAAGCCGTTCCCTGTATGAATGTGGATTGATGGAAATAAGGAGAGATGAAAATGGCAATATTAGTGTTGAAGGAAAAAAATCTATCCCTAATAATGCAGAGGTAGAAAATGGGGAAACATCGTCAATTTTGAAGTCGACTTTTTTCTTGGATAATGTTGGAGAAGTGGTTCTCACTCTCAATTCTAATGGGTTGTCTTGGGAATTGCTGGAAACTTTCGATCACGTAAGTACCTTCATCAAATTTACATAAAATTTTAATTTTTTTATATAATGTCATTTTCATCATTTTGCGGGTTTTGTAGAGAGATTGAGAGAGTTGTTATTTATATATTTATAATCATGGCATTGATGTACATCAGTTTTGTACAACTCATCATATGTAACGTTGCGTCGGTGCTTTGGTATTCTGTTGGAGTTAGGATAAATTCTTTTCCGGTTACCATTGGTAATTAATATTTAAATAAAATTATAATTATATTATATTTAGTAAATATTAATAGAATATTAAAAATAGTGAACTGTTCAATATTAATTAATAAATATAATTTTTATAAATTCATGTAACGTAAAATTGGTATAAATTTATAAATTATAATAATAATATCTATACTTTTTTTTACCTAAAAATTAACCCTATTTCTCATTAAAACTAACTATTCAATGTCACTTAATAAATATAATTTTTATAAATGGATGTAATATAAAATTGTTATAAGTTTATAAATCATAATAATAATATCTATATTATTTTTTAATCTAAAAATGAGCCCTAGATCTCATTAAAACTATAAGCAATTTATTATTTTTATTCATTTATTTGTACTGTCTGTGTATTTTCATGAGTTTCCTTCCTTTTACTTTGATTTAAATTATTTAATATAGTATATGGCACAAAATCAGAATCCTTATCTATTCGTAAAAATACGGTACCTTTTAATACCTTTTGACTGATATAATTATATTATGGATATGAAGGTATCGAAACGGTTTAAAATCTCTTTAAATTCTTTTGGTCTTCCACCATGTTAAAGATCAAATAAATGATATCTTACTTCTTTATATGGCACAAGAGATATTTCAATTTGTTAATATCCAACATCCACTAATTAGTAGTACTTTTATACACATATCATTGTATCAAAGTCAATGGCTGAGAGAAGAGCTTAGTCTCGCATAATGAAAGAATTCTCTCTTGTGGGCAATAGTGTTATATATTCCTGGTATGTCCTTTTTCACTGGTTAATGTAGAACATGCTGATTGTTTCTATAATGAGTATGGAACTCTACAAGAAGATGATGGGTAAACGAAAATTCAATTAGCTAAGCTTTAGTCAAGCTAAATGAGATTTGTGTATCTGTACTCTGTATCATATATTTATGATTTTGTGTGATTATGCTTCATGTCAAGTAGACAAGTGGTTAAGAAATAGGACCTCGAACTTAGTAAGATGATAATTAAAAGCTCTCTATGTTAATAAGAAATAATGGTTCTTAAGTAGTAAGTTTCTGTACATAGTTGATTTATTAGCTTTTTCCATGTCTGAAATAATGGTTTGTATAGTTCACTTGTCAAAAATTGGAAGCAATCTAATTTCTAATAAATCTTATAAGTGGTTAGTTATTGTGCAATAGCATAGTTATTCATTTTTTTCCATTTTGCATGTTTTAATTTTGAAATTTAAAGGTTCAAATATGCACACACAATCATGAAATAAGTATAGTACACAATTTAGAAAGATACGTGTACACATGATAGAATGCATTAATTTTTTTTTCTTAATTCATAATAAAAGTTTGTTGAGATACAATCAGTTGGGTGTGCAGACCAGCGTTTATGCTTGCATGCATGTGCTTAGATGTCTGTACTCTTTGTTTAGTATCCTCCCATTTATAGATTTGTGATGCTAACCACCTTTTTGTGTAATTCCAACATAGATCAAAACCAGGCTTGACTGAACGTTTTGAGTTGTTCATAAACAAGCATGAGGTACCGTCATTCCATCTTTTAATTTGTGCAACTCTTTTCTTATAATTCATTGTTTGCTTTGTCTCTTTAATTCCTGTTGTTTATGGTCAATGTCCTTGAATAGCCCAAATTTGCAATGCATATACTGAATTGAATAATCATGTGGTACAACATGAGTGATTTGATGAACAACTCAAGGTATGCTTTGTTCATTGCTACTCTTTTATTTTCAGCAAATCATCTTGAACTTCTGTCCGAAAGGGATTAACTTTTTTTCTTTTTTCCCTTGTGACTGCTGGAGCCGAGTTTGATTTCGTGTGATGGAGCTAGAGATGTTAAGTGATGATAAAATTTTACATTATCAAGTCATTTTTGAAAAAGTTGATCATTTGAGCCCTTGCATTAGTTAAGTAATTGAAATGTTATAACATAAAACATTTTCTTTTTTTTTTCTTTTTGGTTTTTGTGGTTGTTTTCCATTTTAATGTATATATTGATTTTGTTAAATAATAAAATTATTAATTGATATATACCTTCAATTTAAATTTTAGACTGTTTGTATTGTATTCATTATGTTTTGTAAAGGGGAATATATAATTGAAAAAATAAATAATAAATTAGTTTTATCGACAAAATACCGACGGATATATCCGTTGCTGTTTTTTAAAATAAATTAATATTTTGTATTGACTAATTTTACCGACGGATCACCTACGGATATCCATCGGTAAAAAAGTCAAACAGACGAACTATTCCGACCGATTTTTAGCAAAACTACCGACGGAATTTTTTTATATTTTTGTCGGTAAATCCGTCGGTAACTCTTACCGACCGATTTTTCTGCCGGTAATTTGGTACCTACGAGCGTTTTACCAACGGAGGAATTCGGTCGGTAATCCATAAAAAACCGTCGGTAAGGCCTTTTCCGTCGGTAAAATGCCCTATTCTGTTGGTAAAAATCCGTCGATAAAATTAATTTTTTTTGTAGTGCAGGTATGTGTTCAAGCTTAATTTTTTATTATTATAATACTTATGGTTCAATTTTGTATATCAAACTTTATTAATATATATGCATATTATTGGTAGGTAATAATTTCCAATCGTGAAAGTTTACAAAAAGAATGGACGAGATAAAGGATATTGATATCGACTCTTACAATTGGGCCATGCAAAACTCTTTTGACAAGTGGACTTTATCTCACGATAATAGCCACAGGTATGAGCATGCTACAACTAACATTGGTGAGAGTGTAAATAGTGCTTTAAAGGGTGTTAGGATAATGCTAGTTTGTTGTGTTTTTAAGCACGTATTTGCTAGGCTTGTCAAATTTTTTGATGATAGAAGGGTCATGTATCGAGCTCAGATAGCAGCTGGTAAATTATACACTCAAAATTGTTTGGAGGAGATGGCCAAGCGTGCTCAAAAAGCTTATGGGCACAAATTTCAAAGTTTTGATCGGCGTTTAGGATTGTTTACAATCTTGACTAAAAATAAAAAAAAGTAAAAGAAAAGGTAATAATACGCAAACTATTAATTTGGATTGTCGTCAATGTGAATGTGGAAAATTTCAAGTTACTAAAATGCCATGTTCACATGCTATAGCGGCATGTATGCATGTATGTGTTGATATGTGGACATTCGTCAATAAGTGTTATAAACTCTCGGAGGCATTAAGTTATTATGCATCATTTTTCCAACCACTTGGACACCGAGATTACTGGCCACCATATGTTGGACCAACTCTAGCACTTAATCCAGATCTTATAAGGAAAAAGGGTCGGCCGAGGACGTTTCAGTATCGAAATGAAATGGATAGTAGAGAATGTGGTAGGCTTAACCAATGTACAATATGTCAGAATGAAGGGCACAATAAAAGACGTGCCCAAATATAACAGGACAATCAAATTTAACTGAATACCCATGAAATATGTAGTTTGACAAAATATTCACAATTTAATATTTGTGGACATTTTTTAGCATTATTGAACATACATGATTAATGCTTATGTATCTCTAATTAAATTGTATGATGATATTTGATGTGCTACTTGGGCTACTTCACCATGTGGTTTTTTTTTGTTATATTTGATGTGCTTATGTAATATTATTATATTGTATGATGATATTTTATGTGCTCCTTGGGCGACTTGATATTTGTGAACTTTTTTTTTATTAGTGGACATACTTGAATAATGCTTATGTGATATTTAATAAATTGTATGATGATATTTTATATGCTACTTAATAAGTATCATGTTCAATAAAATTCACAAAAATACACAAGGTAATACAATTTTCACCAATTTGATATCAAATTTAATTAATTAAATGTGATCCTCTACCGCATCTAGTGGGCCTTCTATTTCGAGCAGGATACCATGGCTGTTGTTCACCATATGGTGTATTGCCCTCTTGTACGTCATTTGATCTGACATGTGGTGCATTACCCTCTTGTATGCCAATGGAACCACTATCACCACTAATAACAACATTAAAGAACTTAGAAAATAACTGACCTCCATAATTTGCTTGCGGATATGATTCTTCAGGTGTTCTAAATAATTGTTGGATGAAGTCATTTTCATATGCACCCTGTGTTGATGAACTTTCTGTATTAAACGTTGGAACAGTGGATGCACCGGGAGTTTGTTCAATCGAAATTGATAATGGTATCCCTAGGTGTGAGGTGCTCGATCCACCAATTTCACTTAGTCTATAATTTATGCCTCTAAATTCAAAAGTTGAAAAATTTTAGCAACTAAATTGTGTTGCAAATTGGTCATAGGGTACATCTATTTCTTGAAAAGGCCATGACATTGGTGGTGGAATTTGTGACATATTTGGATCGTAAAATATTTGATCAACACTTGATTTCCTCTCAATCATTCCACTCATGTGTTTTCTAGTACAAAAGTCAACAAATTATTTTTCAATAAATGCAACATCAACGGGATTGGGACACGGTTGATGTGGATATTCGATTGTAGTTTGATCTTCAAAACTTACTGCATATAGTATGCTTTCCATTATCTAGCTATTGTTTGAAGATTCGCTCGATTCATGATAAATTCTTTCAACACCATTAGCCTAAAATATTTTAAAGTTAGCAATATTTTTGACAATTTATCCTTTTGAAAATTATAATTTATTATTATAATTATGAAAAATACACAGGATGTGAAATACTTACTGTCGCTGAACGTGATACACCAATTAGGGTTATCCAACATCTAATTCGTTGTATGTATTTGGATCAATTATGCAATGAATGCCTTGGTAGTTAGCCTGTTACAACACGTGTATGATGGATGTTCCATATATTTATGAAGAATGCAAATTCAGCAACCCAATTTATATGGTGAAAGCCCCATAAGTCTATCGTATGCAAATTGTCTGGTTGAGATGGAATTGACTGATCAAAACCAAATTGGTGCATGACCCTATCAGGTTGGTGCCACTCAATTATGTAGAAACAAATTAGTGGAACAATAGCCATCCAACTCTACCGTCCACTTGTATAATATTCGGGGAGGAGACCGACGACATTGTTGTAAGGCTCCCACTCAAATTGTGTTGCAAATAAAACATAAAAATATAAAAATAGAGGTTATAAAATAAGTCATAATTTTAATGTATTGCAAAATTATTTGTAAAAGATTTAATTGAATTTAAATAAGAACCTCATTAATATCCTGTGTATCTAATATTTTTCTATATGTCCATATATTCCTCCTATCAATGATATTCATGTCCAGAGGTTCGGTCCACCTAAATAAACATAATTCCAAAATAATATTTATCATACTTTTTAAAATAAGATAATATAATAAATTTAAATTAAAAGTAAATTTATATTGATACTTGAATTCGTAAGGCATTATTCTATTTAATGAATATGGCTGTAAATGTATTGGCCTAAACTGGGGAAGTCTTTCCCATACCCACATTTGTAGGAGTTGTAAATATCCTTCAACCCCCTTAGCATCAGGCCGTGTTGCCCTACATAATTCTTTATACAGCTATGTCAGACAAGCTAACCCCTACTATATTGCCCAACTGATTCTAAATCCTCTAAAAGTTGTAGAAACATTAGGTGTACCGTACTAAAGGATTGTGAATAAAATAACATCCCACCTAGACATCTCAATAACTAGGCATGAGTATGCTGGCGTAATAATTCAAGTGTTGCGTTATCGAGAATATCACCAAATATAAATCTAACCATGTCATCTTAATTCTACCACTACGCACATATGTGGCTAGAGGAACTATCCCGAGTAAATTATAACAAACAGTCATCCAATCCAGGTTTGTTCCTCCGATCACAGGTTCACCCTTAATCGATAACCCTGTAAGAATACCTACATCTTGTAGTGTTATTGTGGTTTCACCACATGTGAGGTGAAATGTGTGAGTTTTTGGTCTCCACCTTTCAATGAGTAATGTAATTAAATTTCAATCAATATTTATCACTCCAATTCATACAATTCCTATCAACCAGGATGCTCTTATATAAGGTACAATTCTTGGGTCAATTTCTCTATAGTGCTCTTTAATGCTACCCCTTCTTATTCTCAAAACATCTCTTTCAACCTTATAGTTCAATTTAGACATGTCAAACTAAATAAATAAAAAAATTGCTATAATAATTTAAATTATATAATAATACATATATATTTAAAAAAATTACTGAATTGTTCCATATCGTATCAGATCAATGTTTTTCCTGCATTGATAATAACTCCCTATTAATGTGACCTGGATTGATTCGTGTAGCTCCTATATGATAGGGATCCATATCGAAACCTGTATTTAACTGCATAATAAACTCAGAAAAATATTTATGGCGATTATATATTCATTTTATGTTCATAATAAATAACTTTATTATTCTAAATGAAAATTATATTGTCAAATGAAAATTATGATTATATATTTATAATTGTAAATTATAATTATTTTTAAAAAAAAATTTTAATTATCACAAATTTATTTAAATAATTAAACATATGAACTTATCATAACAACTTACATTAAAATTAACTTCAATAGAATTATATAAATTTATGCCATATATTATAAGCTAATGTACATAATATTTAGGCCACATATTGTAATTATACAACTTACAATATGTTATTTGATCAACGGGCATTGTATCTCTAATTTTTATATAATGTTCATCAATAATATTTATTATATCTTTCACAAATGTCATGACTAACTGTTCATATTTTGTTACATGCTCATCATTCCAAATTTTCATTACAACATTCAAATAACATATATGTACTGTCATGCAAAGAGCTTCCACCTTCTTTTCTTCAATCATCCGATATCCTCTCATAATAATTTTTTGTAATTTTTTATTTATCGTAATAATATACTTGAACATTGTTATGCCACTTTTAATTCGACAGCTGTACAACTCATCCCATTTTTTATTGACAATTTGTTTAGCAATATCGCTCATGATTGCTTTTGGGGCTAAATATATGCGTACTATCTATCATATCAAATTAATAAAATAATTATTATATTTTAATAAAAATTTTCATTTACTTATATCATATTAAAATTAATCATAAAAATTTTAAAAAATTAATATATATATATATATATATATATATATATTATTTCATTTTTTAGACATGCAAAAATAAATTTTTCATTTTGACACATAACACACTGAAGCCAATTTGGTAATTTATCAATGCATTTTTTTCAAGCATTTCATATTTACCAATCAATTAAATTGATTTTATACACTATAAATTATCAAGCAGTCAATAATTTCAATTAAAATGCTAAACAATTATTTCACAAATTAACTAATTCACCACAAATAGCATGCCAAACAATTAATTTCATACACTATAAATTTTGATATTTCCTTGTGAGTTAATTTTTTAAAGTGTTTAAAATTTCATCATATATATACTAGTCTTTTAAAATGTAATTTCATGCTAATTTGATTACCAAAAAAAAAGGAGAGGTCAATATCTTACTTTCAATCTTGAGATTAGATAACCTTCAAAATTATTACCACCTACAAATTAAATACAAAAATGTAATTAATAATAAAATAGATTTTAATTAACAAATTTAAATAGTATATTACAATAACATTAGAAATTAATATCTTACCTTTAAATAAAATTTACACAAGAAACTTTATAATTGAGAAGAACCAATGAAGAAGAGAGTGAACTAGCAAAATAAGATAGAAAGAAAGAAAAATGAAAGAACAATGAAAGAGACATTATTCCCTTATATAGGGGTTCTATGTATAATTGTTATTTACTATTTACTTTTTGGTTGGTCACTTTTTATTTAATTTTTAGTCAATGTTCATTATTTCTTCACAGTAGGTCACTGGAAATCTTTTTGAATTGTCAATTCCATTCAGTGTATTGAGAAAAGGAGAGGCTGGGGCTTTACGATTTAAAAAAAAAATTAGATGTCATATCACATGTTGCAGACCTTGTTTGCGGGAGAACCAAGGCTCAAATACCGGCTGAAGATGAAGCCGAATTTCATCTGGTGGTAGGGCCTAGCTGCTAGATATCGGTATTTAATCTTGCCGATTTTCAACACCCCACTGTGGTCAACAAGGTGGGGCCTAGATGGTCAGATATCGGCTTTAGTAAAAGCCGCTTTTCATCACCCTATTTTTGTAATTTTGTTTACTGTAGCACTAGATTTCAGAATTTTTTTTTAAAAATACACTACTTTAAAAAAAACTCCATTAATTAAAGCAATATGTTACCAAAACAATTTCTATTGTGTAGATTAATTAAAGCAATATGTTACCAAAATAATTTCTATTGTGTAGATTAATTTATTTGAAATATTAGCTATGTGTAGGGTTAATTTTACTTATAGTTACTGAACTTATGTCTAAATATGCAAAAGTAACTAAATAATTTTTTGTGTCACAAAAGTCATTGAAGTTAGTAATATTATATGCAAAGGTAATCATAACTGATTTGCAGTGAAGACCAACGCCATAAAGTACATGTGGCATGCCATGTTAGCACTTTATGCACACGTGGAAATGCTTTTTGTGCCATGTCATCATGCCACGTGGAAAAACACCCATAAGAAACTGGCACATGGCAATACTGACATGTCATTTGATGATGTGGCAAAAATATCCACATATGCATAAGGTGCTGACATGGCATGCCACATGTACTTTTCGGCGTTAGTCCTCACTGAAAATCAATAATGATTATTTTTGCATATAGTATTGCTAACTTCAATGACTTTTGTGTTACGAAAAATTCTTCTATTACTTTTGTATAATTTAGACATACGTTTAGTGACTGTAAGTGAAATTAACCTCCTGTGTATATTTATTATTTATGCAAATAGTAATAAGTCTAAAGAAAGGTTACTATTTGGCTAAATAGCAAATTTACTTGGAGAAATAGTATGTGATGCTTATCAAGTTTATCACGTGGGTGATAAGCCCATCCAAAAATAGATTTATTACTTGGCAGGTTATTGTCAGAATTTAATTTCTGCAAGGAGAGTACCATTTATAGTTGATATTTCTGTCTAAAGCCTAAATGTCAATTTTGTGGATTATGAATATGAGCTTAATATTTATTATCTTATTTTAAGGCCCACCATAGTTTGAAAATTTGCAATTTATTTTGTGGATTATGAATATGAGCTTAACATTTGTTATCTTATTTCTCTATTCAACTAATTTTTCTACTTCTACACTATTTGCAAACATTAATTATATCCTAGTACTGAGTGTCACAATGATAAGAACTGGAAAGAGAACATTATGAGTATTCCTGGTTGAATGGATCTTGACTTTGCACTATTAACATAACGACTCCAAATAAAAGTTCCATTGAGGATAAAAGGAACTTAAAGAAGTTGGAACATTCTAATCGCATAAGTCTTATGAATAAGAAGAGTGCAATTCCAGTAAACTTTAGGGCCAGTATGTCCAATGAACACGATGCTAAAAAGTTCCTTGGGGGCCTTAAAAAGTTCTTTGCTAATGAATAAGTATGCTTCTAGCTAAACTTGTTTAAATGATTATAAAGGTTAAAAGAACATAAGTGAGCATATCATGAAGATGTCTGACATTATTTCAAAATTAAAGTTACTAAAGTCAGACCTATCCAAGGACTTGCTTCCGCTTTTAGTTTATATTTCTCTTCCTGCATAATACATTCAATTTAAAGTGAGTACAACACTCAAAATGTGAAATGGTCTTTTAATGAGCTCATTTCTTATTATGTGTAAAAAGAATAAAGATTGAAAATAAATCGGATAGAAAGTGCTCACTTGGAAACTGCTTTCAAGCATAAAGAGGGGAAAAGAGGAAAGGAAGGTGCAAAAAATACCTTACAAAAAAAAGGGAAAAAGAATCAAGATATGGAAATCACTTGAAGAAACAGTGTCCTAAATATGCCAATTGGCATGTAAAGAAAGTTATAGTTCTCAATTATGTTTTTTTGGAGTTAATTTGACTTCTATACCTGGACACACTTGGTGGTTAGATTATGGTGTTAATAATCACATAAGTGTGTCTATGTAGGGTTTTTTAATGAGCTGATTGCTAAATGATGTTAAAAGATTCATTTATATAGGTGATGGCAAATCAATTGCTATTGAAGTTATAAGGACCTTGAGATTGTTATTAAGTACTAGTTCTTATTTGGATTTGAAATACTTTTATTGTACTGTCATTTAGATGGAATTTGATTTATATTTCTATTTTAGACATCCAGTTATTTTTTGTTTGTTTGGAAATAATAAAGTTAGTCTTTTTCAAATTTCAAATCTTATGGTTACTATTCTTTATTTATGGATAACAACCTATGTTTATTAAATTTAGGTGCTTTTATAATGAAACCTTGCATATAAGTTCTCGTGGTATAAAATGAAAATTAACAAATAATGATTCCATTGTATTGTGACATAAGCATTTGGGTCTTATCTCTAAATAGAGAATTGAAAGGCTTATGTTTGATAAGATTATTGGACCTCTTGATTTAATAGACTTTCAAGTCTACGTTAAGCGCATCAAGGGAAATAAACAAACATAAAGAAATTAGGAACCAAAAGAATTTTGAATGTCTCAGAATTAATTCACACTAATATTTTTGGACCATTCTTTATCAGTTCTTTAAATGGCTAATGGTGTTTTATTATGTCCATGGATGATAATTCTCATTATGGATACCTATATTTGATTCATGAGAAGTCCCAATCATTGCACATCCATAAAATTTTTAAAGATGAAGTTTCCATCTAGGTGAAACATTGAAGATTGCATCATACATCCTTAATAGAGTTCCAAAAAAAATAGTAGTAAAAACCCTGAACTTTAGATGGGTAAGAAGCCTAATTTGGGCATATGTACATTTAGGGATGTCAACTTGAAACAATAAGGCCATGTAGGCTAAATAAAAAGTAATTGGACTTAAGAACTATTGATTGCTACTTTGTTGGATACACTAAAAGATTAAGAGGTTACAAATTTTATAGCCCCACTACTTAATCTTTAAAGAAGTTAAGTTTTGGGGGAGGAGGAGGGGGGGGGGGGGGCGAAAGGGAAGATAAGATACTCTAGAACATTATTTTTCAAGAGGAATCAGTTTCTCTTTTTATTGTTGCTATTGACAATGATCAAATTTGAGTCATCAAAATTATTTAAGAAGCAAATCCAGATAAGACAAGTTTTGACATGAATACAATTGATGATTCTATATACCATAAGTTTAGTGAAAGTAAAGTTTTTAGTAGGTTTGGGAAGAAAAACTATAAACTGGACCTTCAGTTTATGTCAATGCCTTAAGAATGATAAGATTTCAGTCATAGAAGGCATAGATGAGGCCTTAGCTATGCTCAGATGTGTACATATACGAGTACAACATACATATTAGGATATTAGGCAGATATTGAGTAATCTTAGTATGGATATCTAGAAAGTAGCCAAAAGGGTTATGTGTTATTTACAAAAAAACAAAAAATTACATGCTTACATATAAGATATCAGAACATTTAGGAGATAATTACATATTCTGGTCCCAATTTTGTGGGATGCCATATTAGTAGGAGATCTATGGAGAAACTATTTCTTGAAAAAGTACGAAGCAAACACTTATAACTTATTTCGTGATAGCAGTTGAATTTATAGGCTGTTACAAGGGAATATAGCTAAGAAATTTTGTCACTGGGGTACAAATTGTGAGTGGCATTGAAAGGCAATTAGAAAATTTTTTTATAATAAATTAGTTGTATTGTAACAATAAGAGTTCTACATAGTCATAGCATAAGACTTAAGTTCGTTTTTGTTAAATAAAGAGTTTAAGGTGGTTGAATTTGCATAGATTATATTGGAACAAACTTTATGATTGAAGATCTGCTTATTGAGGGTTTAGCACCTAAGGTATTTCATGAGCATACTGCTCGTATGGGTGTTAAACTATTGGGTGATGTGTTCTTTTAATTGGAATTTGTATTATGATGTTCTTTTTTAAGGAGACTTTATGGTTATCTTCAACAAAATAAAGTGTGGTTATTTTGCCTTTGATTTATTTTGTGGTATGATTTCATAAGGAATAAAGGAGGATTGATAGGAAATAGGTATGCTGAGATCAAATTACATGTAACTTACATGATACACATCTATAATCGATCTATGTCATTGAATATATTGGTATGGTGACCATTGATGGCTCGGGTTACAAATTAATGTGATGAAGCCTGCTTGGATTCCATGCCAATATAGGATATGAACTAGATTGTAACTAAAGAAAAGCTTCAATGTATGATAGCCATTTCAGTGCTCACATTAGGATTACATAATTATATATGGATATAATATGCATCCCAAGTGGGAGATTGTTGGGTTAATTTCTTATGTAGCCTTACATATTAATTAATTAATTAATTATATTATGGCCATCAAAATTAAATAGAGCCAATTTAAGTGATCTAATTTTGGGCTATAGAAACATCAAGTAGGTATGGGCTTCTAATGTGTAGAAATATAATGCAAGTTCATTTAGGGTTTATGGGAACCTAATTAAACTTGCATATAAGGAATATTTTAGGGTTATGGTCACTGAGTTAGATTTCTATTGTCGATTTACTATGCCAAATACTCGGAGCAAATTGGAAAGACGAAAAATCTAGGCTCTGAAGTGCTCAATCCTAAATATGTCATTCATCAAATATGGATTTAGGTACACCTTCAATCTCCTATTAATTTGTTTTATGATTTTATGATGATGGCCTTGTGATCCAAATCTTATAAAATTATTTCTATTAGTTTTAATAAGAGAAGCATTCAATTTTTAATACATGGTTCATCAAATATGGATTTACGTACGCCTTCAATCTCCGATTAATTTGCTATATGATTGTCTAATGGTTGCCATGTAATTCGAATCTTATAAAATTATTTCTATTAATTCTGATATTATCAATTCTAAACACATTAAATGAGTTGGAAAAACACTTTTCATTGAGTTTTAAATTGATTTTAAATTTCCATATTATTGTACTTCATATGTTATTGCTTTTTCTCAAATTATATATAGTTTACTTGTAATTATTAGTCAGGTTATTATTTTATATGTATGAGAAAAATGAGGTTAGATTTGCTAGGACCTAAGGAAAAGATACTAGCAAGTGTTTAGATCTTTTTCTTTCAAAAAATATGCTAAATTTTAGGTCCTTTTACTTTGGAAAAAAGGATAAGTGTTAGTGTCTTTTACCTTAGGAAAAAGACTAAGTGTTTATGATGCAAAACCCCAGCCTATACTTAAAATAGAATGCCAACATACTGTAATATTTGAACATAAATAAGAAATCAACCCCTAATCTAAAGAACCCCCAAATAATATATGTAAAGAAACGCTTATGATAGATTGATTAAAAACAATAAGAAAATAGAATCAAGCATACATAATCATGCAACTTGCCTAAGTCTAATTCTTCATGCAATAGCAAGAATTAATAAATATTAACTCTCACAAAAGATTGGCAAAGTCAATGAAAAATATCATTAATCTAAATAATAATCAAAAGTTTAGTATCCATAACAAAGCCTATAATTCGTTTAAATAACAAAGAAAAAAGAAACCTACTGAAACTAAACTTTCAAAATAATAAAAATAGGAAATGATTGTGAATTATCGTAACTGGACTTTATGGTGCCTTGATAAAGGGGAATTCTCCTCCATCGAAGAGATGGTGCCTCAGTAGAGGAGAATGTCCCTCCACCGAGGAGACTTCACAAAGTGGGGCGGCAGTGTATTTTGCCTCGGTAGAGGAGGATTCTCCTCCACCAAGGTGAAGTCCCTATTGGCTTGCCTTGGTAGAGGGAAATTCCCTTCCACTGAGGAGATGGTTGCTGGACTAAAAGGCATAAATTTCTTCATTCTCTTCCTGCTTCACTTGAACTTCTTCCTCATTCACTTAAATACATGTGTCTTCAATTAAACACATATTACAAAGAGAATAAACACTATATTGGTCTTCAAAGTTCAGGTTAGCCTCTTTGATCTCTTCGACTTGCATTTTTCTCAACATAAGATCTCATGAAAGCTTGTAGAGTTTCTTTAAACTTCTTTGACCTTGCCCTTATAATTGGTCCTTGAGAAATAGCTAATTCATCTTTTTTGTTGCCATTGTGCTTGGTTATGCTAATTGTCTTCACATCATCCCCTCCCTTTTTAAAAGGATTCGTCCTCGAATTTGAATTTGTAACACCCTAAATAATATAACCCGAAAAGGATAGTTAGTGAAATTAAAATTTTACTAAATTAAGATTAATTTTAAGACACTCAAATAAGCTAATTTAAAAACATAACATAAATTAAATAAGAAATTAGACAATGGTATGGGTTTGGAATTAAATTAAATAAGGACCTAAATGTATATAATTTTAAGGGAGGGATCTAAAGATAATAGGGGAGGACAAAAATGAAATTAGTAAATAAAAAATAAAAAAATAAAAAAAGAAGAGAATTAGCTTTTTATTTTGTTCTCTCTCTTTTTCTGTGACCCACTGTCCTCATCCCTAGTTCTTTTTATCTTTCCTTTTTTCTTTCTTCTTCTTTCATTTTGACCTCACTCACCTGTGCTTCTCCATTGGTTGTTTCTACCTATAGCTCTACCGCCATCCATCACCACCAGCCTTTCCTCTTTCCTTCGTTCCGCGTAGCTGCAGCCCCTTCTTGCTGCATTCTTTTTCCTTAATAGCCCCAGTCGTTAGACTGTTATACTTCGCCAGTCACCGGAGCTCCACCGGTCTTTTCCACCATGAATACTAGCTTAGAGGTATGGGGAATATCTGATGGAATATGACATGGTATGATGGTGATGATAACACAGCGGAGAAACAAAAATTTTATCATACATACCATACAATTCCAAAGCAAGAAACGAAACATGCAATTTTAGGGTTGTAAAACTTACAACTTTATATGCACTTCAATATTTGGTTTTGGTGATGACCAGCAATCAAGAGTGATTTATCAACCTTTGATCTTCTTTGCCAATGCCAAAAGAACAGCCTTTACGCCGCTCTTCTCTATGTTCACACACACAATTGTAAAGACGGCTTAAAATCGAGATTGCTAGCTCTCTGTTTAAGTATCGTGTAATGACAATTGATTGAAGCTACAAAATTTGATTTTGCACTTCTCTAAGGTTGCTATTACTACCCAAGATCACAAGAGAATGAGGAACAATCCTTTCTCCTTGTGAAAAATTGGGCAAAATAAAATTGTGAGAGAGAGTTACTATTTGCGAGTTACTATTCACGCATTACTATTCACGCCACACACAAAATTAGGTTTTTTTTTTATTTTTTCTCATCCAATATATATATTATCTTATTTATTAAGTGATAAATCTCAAATATACTACCTTAGGATAATTAATATTAGCTAAAGATAATTAATATTTGCCTTTATCACTTAATTAAAATAAGTAATATTTATTGATAAAAAATCTTTTAATTTATCCAAGATAAAAATAAAAGACATATTAATCAAATTAAACACTTAATTAAATAAGAATATACAAGACATATTAATCAAATAAACTACTTAATTAATATAAAGGATATGCCGAAATTCGTTGATTTCTCTCTAGGAATTTCGGCCAATAATATTCCTATTTAAGTGATTTATTTGATCATAATCCTTTTAGGCTTTAAAACTCAATTAATTAAATTGATACAAGACATTTAATTAATTGAAATTAAACCTTGTGGGCTAAATTTCTCTCTCTCATGGGCCAAGGTCCAATAGCAATTTAATAATCCATTACACACATTAATTTGACTTTAATTAAAAGCCCAAATTAATGTCCAATACTTAATTTAAATATTTTAAGCCCAATGCTTTATTTGAGATCCTATAGGTCCATTTAATGTTGGCAATGAATTAATGAATTAATTCAAAGGCTATATATATTCTCTAGCAAGATATTATAGCATTCCAAATTAAATGAAAATGCATATGGCATTTAGTTACCTAATGCAATTTTGCATAGTCCCTTACCTATAAATATCAGAATTAATATAAGGCATGGAACTAGTCATCCTTATATATATTAATTCCTTTCTTGATATTACAGTGACACTAAACTCTCGAATAAATAATGATTACTCATTATTTCATCTCGGTATGGCCATACACTTCTTAGTTCACTGATCAAGTGGCCGATGATATTTTCTCTCTTACTGAGAGGGGTAATCCCTTCACTTCTCTCATGCTCTCTAACATGAATCAATGTATACCCAAGCATACCCGTACTAGTCACTCTGTTATGAGCACGTTAGGTATATGTCAAAACACACAGTAATTCATAAAGAGTTTCATAGAGATTTTAGGTCTAAGAACTCCGATACAAAACTTGCATATGAGAAACACTTATGGCTTGTACCATATAGTCTTCTCATGAGCGGATCGTGTCCAGATACCATGTTTTTTAACATGTATCTATGATTCCTAATTGACACTCTTGTCCTAATGATCCGTAAGATAGAACTCATAATATTAGAGAGAGCATACTAGTCTTAATTTATTGTTATTCCCATAACAATGACTGACTAGGAATATTTAGAATGAAGTCTCATTTATTTCAAGGTTTTACAACCATGTGCCTCACACATGATAACTTAAACCGAAACAACATTCTTGGATCGTTCTATCAATTGATATGCACAGGAATACAATGGATAAAACAAATGCCTCATTTTATTAATTCAAAGTGTTTTATTACAATACATTGGGGCTAGGGTTTACACTATCAATCTCCCACTAGCACTAGTCCCAATTGGGCATAGCCCTAAGAACGAACGCTCTCAAATGAGCTTCGTGCAGATTTGGACGCAACTGTTTCATCAAAGGATCTGCTACATTGTCTTCACTTGCTATCTTGCTAACCTTGACGTCCCCATGATCAATAATTTCTCTAATCAGGTGGTACCTCCTGAGTATGTGTTTGGATTTCTGGTGTGACCGGGGCTCTTTGGCCTGTGCGATGGCCCCGTTGTTGTCACAGAAAATTTCTAATTGATCTAGGATGCTTGGGACCACTCCTAATCCCGTACTGAAATTTTTAATCCAAACAGCCTCTTTTGCAGCCTCACTTGCTGCAATATACTCAGATCTGTAGTTGAGTTGACAACGGTCTCTTGCTTTGAGCTTCTCCAGCTAACAGCACCACTTTTCCAAACAAAAACAAACCCAGATTGAGATCTAGAATCCTGAGTGCTGGTCTGAAAAGCAACGTCGACATAACCTTATATGACGAGCTCTTCTTGTCCACCATACACCAAGAAGTGATTCTTAGTCCTTCACAGGTACTTCAGAATCCCTTTTACAGCAGACCAGTGCTTCTCACCAGGGTCTTGCTAAAACCTACTAGTTATACTTAGTGCATGAACAACATCCAACCTAGTACATAACATAGCGTACATGATAGATCCAATAGCAGATGCATATGAAATTCTACTCATGTTGTCCCTTTCTTCTTTGGTTTTAAGGCACTGTTCTTTAGTCAAAGGAACTTCCAAAGCCAAAGGTATGTACCCTTTCTTTGAGTCTCCCATACTAAAACACTTTAGTACTTTGTCTATGTACTTTTCTTGACTTAGTCCCAAAAGCCGATTCAATCTATCTTTATAGATTCGAATACCAAGTATTGTCTCAGCTTCACCTAAGTCTTTCATTGAGAAACATTTTCCCAACCATTGCTTAACCTTTTGCAATATTGGAATGTCATTCCCAATAAGAAGGATGTCGTCCACATACAGGAATAGAAATACTACTATGCTCCCACTAACCTTCTTGTACACACAAGGCTCATCTTCATTCTTGATGAAGTCAAATTCTTTGACTGCCTCATCAAAATGAAGATTCCAACTTCGGGATGCTTGCTTTAATCCGTAGATGGATTTTTGAAGCTTCCAAACCTTCTTAGGATGCTTGGGATTGACAAAACCCTCAGGCTATGTCATATACACATTCTCAAGTAAATTTCCATTGAGGAAAGCGGTTTTGACATCTATTTGCCATATCTCATAATCTTGATATGCTGCTATGGCAAGCAAGATCCTAAAGGACTTGAGCATGACTACTGGCGAAATGGTCTCATCATAGTCTATACCATGAATTTTTCGAAAACCTTTTGCTACTAGTCTACCTTTGTAGGTCTTATCAGCTTTAATTTTGAATAGCCATTTGCATTCAATTACCTTAGCACCTTCCAGTGGATTAACCAAGGTCCAAACCTGGTTATCGTACATTGATTGCATCTCGAATTTCACGGCTTCAAGCCAATTTTTCGAATCTAGGCTTTCAATAGCTTCTCGGTAAGTAGTAGGATCCTCACGATCTACTAACTCAATGGTGTCACTGTCAGTGATTAGAAATCCATATCTCTCAATCACCTGACATACCCTACTAGACCTTCTAGGTTCTTGTGTAATGGGTTCTTGTTCCACAATTAGTTGTGAACTTGATCCCATTTCCAACTCATCTTGTATATGAGTTTGTGGTACTTGAATTTCTGCAAGTTTTACTTTACTCCCACTGTCTTTCTTGAGAAGGAACTCCTTTTCCAAGAAAACAGCTTTGCGAGCAACAAATACTTTGTTCTCGTCTTGTGAGTAAAAGTAGTATCCCTTTGTTTCTTTGGGATAACCCACAAACAAGCAGACAGTTGATTTGGACTCTAGTTTATCAGATGTTAATTTTTTAACATGTGCTTCACAGCCCCAAATCCTGAGAAAAGACATATTGGGTTCTTTCCCAGTCCATACCTCGTATGGTGTCTTCTCAACTGCTTTAGTTGGAGTATGGTTTAATAGAAACGCAGCAGTTTCTAATGCATAACCCCAAAAAGAGACAGGAAGATTAGCTTGACTCATCATAGATCGAACCATGTCCAACAAAGTTTGATTTCTCCTTTCGGACACACCATTCCAATGTGGTGTTCCAGGAGGAGTGAGCTGTGATATAATACCACACTCCTTTAGATGACTGTCAAACTCTTGGCTTAAGTATTCGCCACCTCGATCTGATCTAATGGTTTTTATACTTCTGCCAAGTTGGTTTTCTACTTCGTTCTTAAACTCTTTGAATTTCTCAAAAGTTTCAAACTTGTACTTCATTAGATAGACATAGCCATATCTACTGAAGTCATCTGTGAACGTCACGAAGTAGCTAAAACCACCTCTAGCTTGTATGCTTAATGGACCACATACATTGGTATGTATTAGTTCTAATAAGTTATTAGTCCTCTCACCTTTCTTGTTAAAAGGACTTTTTGTCATTTTTCCATGCAAACATGGCTCACATGTATCATAAGACTCTAAGTCAAATGACCCAAGCACTCCAATTTTGTGGAGTCTTGAAATGTGTTTTTCGTTTGCATGTCCTAAATGACAATGCCAGAAGTAAGTAGGGTTCAATTCTTTTGATTTAACCCTCTTCATATTAATGTTGTATACAGACTATTTGTTTTGCAAATCAAGGATATAAAGGCCATTTTGCACTATGGCATTACCATAAGAAATGCCTTGGCGACGAATATGAGCATTGCCATTTTTAATAACAAAATCAAATTCATCATTACCCAAACATGAAACTGAAATAATGTTTCTGCTCATAGCAGGTACATAATAACAATTATTCAAAACAATACAAAGTCCGGAAGGTAAAGTGAGGTGATAGTCGCCTATCTCCATGGCAGCAACTCGTGCTCCATTTCCCACACGGAGGTCCACTTCATTCTTCCCAAGTAACCGCCTATTTCTTAGCCCCTGCACATTTGAACAAATGTGAGAACCACAACCATTATCCAATACCCAAGTGGTAGAAATAGAAAGGTTAATCTCAACAATAAAAATACCACAACTGGATGCCTTGGCTCCATTCTTATTTTGTTCTTCCTTGAAGAGAGCGTAATTCTTCCTCTAATACCCTATCTTGTTGCAATGGAAGCAAGTACTCTCACTCTCTTTGAGCTTCTGCACCTTGGGCTTGGATTGGGCTTGAGGTGCACTCCCACTTGACTTGAACCGAGCCAGGTCATTCTTGGGTTTTGCCTTTCCCTTTCCCTTTCCCTTAGCGGGTCCCTTTTTAATGCCCACTTGAACCATCAATATGGGATTGGTCTTTCGAATGTTCTCTTCAGCATTCTTAAGCATCCCATGAAGCTCAGTGACTGACTTGTTCATTGCATGCATGTTATAATTCATCACAAATGGATCATAATCATCAGTCAATGATCCTAAGATCAAGTCAGTGGCCAATTCCTGTGGCACTAGTACCTCAAGCTTCTCAAGAGTATTAAGATACCCTTTCATCTTGAGTACATGAGTACTAACAGGAGTACCCGCAGCCATCTTACAAGAAATTAAAGCCTTTGTTGTCACGAACCTCTCGTGATGAGCTTGCTCTTGGAACATCTCCTTGAGGTGCACCATGATCGCATAAGCCTCTTGGTCCATAAATTGCTTTTGCAATTCAGGCACCATAGTGGCCAGCATCAGACAGGTCACATCATTGGAGTCGCTCTTCTTGGTCTCAAAAGTTTCCTTTTGAATCGCAGAGGCGTTCCTAGCAGTTTCTTCAGGCAAGGGTGCATCCAAAACATACGACTTTTTCTCTTGCTTAAGAACTATTCTTAAGTTTCGAGACCAGTCTATGAAATTGGTGCCATTCAATTTGTCCTTTTCAAGGACCAATTACAATGAGAAATTGTTGTTTGAAGATGCCATTTTCAATCTACAATAAAATTTTAGCAAGATTAAATGAGGACTTTTTTATAATCCCACAAACCGAATTAATATCGCTTTAAATAATTCACGTTAGTGATTTAATGTGGGCCAAGATCCACTTTTCACAACAACTTATTAGTCAAGCTGAGCTTGTACACCTAACAAGTTAAGTTACTTAGGTAGGAAAACTCCTATCATGTCTCGTACATGACTCTTGGATCAAATGGGCTAATATCTCAAGATGTTATAGAACAAACCCATTTATTAGTTACCTAGGTCCGGGCATCCCTTTCCATGTTAAGTCCAACCCATGCCTCACAAAGATAATTCGGCGCATCTAGGACTCCTAGTCTACGTGACCGATGATCGATGCCTTGACATGTTTCGAATTAGGAAGGCAACTTTGTGACTTACTATTTTTAGGGATTCATTTTATTACGGCTTACATGGCATACGCTTTGTCATCCATACATAACATGCATATATATATAATTACATAAAGTAAAGCGTGACAAACATGAGCCCAAAAACCTACAACTAAGATTCTATACTATTACATAAGAATCTTCGAGTTTGGCTTCTCCACTCCGGTGGGCTTCGTCTTGATTTACAAAGTCTTCAATTATATTCTATTCTAAGAAATAAATGAAACTTTTACAATAAAACATAATGGCTCGCAGGCCATATTTAATTACAAAATCCAGGGCCCATGAATGCACCATGCA
The DNA here is from genome assembly GCA_037975025.1 of Excoecaria agallocha. Lineage (NCBI taxonomy): Eukaryota > Viridiplantae > Streptophyta > Magnoliopsida > Malpighiales > Euphorbiaceae > Excoecaria > Excoecaria agallocha. Next base: position 32,964,076 of record CM075816.1, read on the forward strand.
TATCCATTCATCACACCAAACTAGCAAATAAATATACATAACATTCATGGATGAAACAAAGTCTAATTTTATTTAATTTAGCCAAGCCCATTAATGGAAATCGTGTACTTGAACCTTTAAGAGAAGACCCCGTGATGGGCCTGGGCCAAAGCCCAATGGACTAAATCCTTTTATTGAATAAGTTCTCTTAAAAGTCCAAAACACTAACTAGTTATATTTGTGCTATAAATCAACTCTAGTATAATTTTCAATTTTACCATTTTTAATTTTATGTCATACAGCCCATAAACATTAAAAATACATATAATATATACCAACATGAATTAAAAATATAAAATCATGAAGAACACATATATAGTACACGGCATTCATGCAAAAACAAACAAACAACAAAAACTAGTTGTTTAATGCTTATGTAATGCCATAAAATGTACAAACAATTAAATCAATTTTATGATTCATTAAATAATTTAAATAAGGTCATAAACATTGATTTAATATTCTGTACCAATCTGATCTAAATGTGTTTTTACCATTTTAATCAAAACAAAACAAACAATGTTGATTAAACATGTAACAAACACAAACTAGTCATAGTTTTAAGTGATTTTAAAATTAATCAATCAAATTGTCATGGACCAGAATTAAAACCAAATTTAAAATATGTCCAGACCTGATATTTAATCTTTAAAAATCACTTACAAACATGCCAAAATCGTTTTTACATTTAATATTTAAAACTAGTTGTTAAACTAACAATTAACATGCCAAAAGCACCTAGTTTCGTTATTAACATGTACCATTAGGTATAAATAATTAAATCTGACCATTACCAGCCCTAATAACATCTGAGGATAGTATATTAACATGTCATATTAATTATAATACCTAACTAATCAAATAAAATCGTTTTTACACCAAAACAATGCAAGAAACTCAAAACAGAAAATTTCAGCATTGCATGTATTTATAAAAACGATTTTTGATTAAATAATTCATGCAACTAAAGCACTAAAATAAGCATGTTTAGGCTCTGATACCACTGATGGAATATGACATGGTATGATGGTGATGATAACACAGCGGAAAAACAAAAATTTTATCATACATACCATACAATTCCAAACCAAGAAACGAAACATGCAATTTTAGGGTTGTAAAACTTACAACTTTAGATGCACTTCAATATTTGGTTTTGGTGATGACCAGCAATCAAGAGTGATTTATCAACCTTTGATATTCTTTTCCAATGCCAAAAGAACAGCCTTTACGCCACTCTTCTCTATGTTCACACACACAATTGCAAAGACGGCTTAAAATCGAGATTGCTCGCTCTCTATTTAAGTATCGTGTAATGGCAATTGATTGAAGCTACAAAATTTGATTTTGCACTTCTCTAAGGTTGCTATTACTACCCAAGATCACAAGAGAATGAGGAACAATCATTTCTCCTTGTGAAAAATTGGCCAAAATAAAATTGTGAGAGAGAGTTACTATTCACGAGTTACTATTCACACATTATTATTCACGCCACACAAAATTAGGTTTTTTTTTTATTTTTTCTCATCCAATATATATATTATCTTATTTATTAAGTGATAAATCTCAAATATACTACCTTAGAATAATTAATATTAGCTAAAGATGATTAATATTTGCCTTTATCACTTAATTAAAATAAGTAATATTTATTGATAAAAACTCTTTTAATTTATCCAAGATAAAAACAAAAGATATATTAATCAAATTAACCACTTAATTAAATAGGAATATACAAGACATATTAATCAAATAAACTACTTAATTAATATAAAGGATATGCCAAAATTCCTTGATTTCTCTCTAGGAATTTCGGCCAATAATATTCCTATTTAAGTGATTTATTTGATCATAATCCTTTTAGGCTTTAAAACTCAATTAATTAAATTGATACAAGACATTTAATTAATTGAAATTAAACCTTGTGGGCTGAATTTCTCTCTCTCATGGGCCAAGGTCCAATAGCAATTTAATAATCCATTACACACATTAATTTGACTTTAATTAAAAGCCCAAATTAATGCCCAATACTTAATTTAAATATTTTAAGCCCAATGCTTTATGTGCGATCCTATAGGTCCATTTAATGTTGGCAATGAATTAATGAATTAATTCAAAGGCTATATATATTCTCTAGCAAGATATTATAGCATTCCAAATTAAATGAAAATGCATATGGCATTTAGTGACCTAATGCAATTTTGTATAGTCCCTTACTCATAAATATCAGAATTAATATAAGGCATGAAACTAGTCATCTTATATATATTAATTCCTTTCTTGATATTACAGTGACACTAAACTCTCAGATAAATAATGATTACTCATTATTTCGTCTAGGTATGGCCATACACTTCTTAGTTCACTGATCAAGTGGCCGATGATATTTTATCTCTTATTGAGAGGGGTAATCCCTTCACTTCTCTCACACTCTCTAACATGAATCAATGTATACCCAAGCATACCGGTACTTGTCACTCTGTTACGAGCACGTTAGGTGTATGTCAAAGCACACAGTAATTCATAAAGAGTTTCATAGAGATTTTAGGTCTAAGAACTCCGATATAAAACTTGCATATGAGAAACACTTATGACTTGTACCATGTAGTGTTCTCATGAGCGGATCGTATCCAGATACCATTTTCTTTAACATGTATCTATGATCCCTGATTTACACTCTTGTCCTAATGATCCGTAAGATAAAACTCATAATATTAGAGAGAACATACTAGTCTTAATTCATTGTTATTTCCATAACAATGACTGACTAGGGATATTTAGAATGAGGTCTCATTTGTTTCAAGGTCTTACAACCATGTGCCTCACACATGATAACTTAAACCGAAACATTCTTGGATAGTTCTATCAATTGATATGCTGAGGAATACAATGGATAAAACAAATGCCTCATTTTATTAATTCAAAGTGTTTTATTACAATGCATTGGGGCTAGGTCTTACACTAACAATATCTCCTATAGATCTGAAACTAAGATAAGGACAAAATTAATTAAATTGGGGGTTAGGGATTTTAGTTTGTTTTTCTTAATTTTATCATTTATTTAGGAAATAAACTTTAGATTAAGCTTAGATTGCAAGATTATTCTTGAAATATCTCATAAATTTTTATAAATTATCCTAATTTGAGCTATATGGTTTAAATCTATGAATGTGTTATTGAAGAAGAAGAAGAAGAAGAAGAAGAAGAAGAAGAAGAAGAAGAAGAAGAAGAAGAAGAAGAAGAAGAAGAAGAAGAAGAAGAAGAAGATAACAAAAAAGGAGAAAGGAAAATAAGTACAAGAATTTGCTTGAGATTGACTCGTGCCTTTGGAAGATTAGGTTGATTTTTGTCAGCTATTAGGTTAGCAAACACTAAAATTTACATTTCCTAAAATTTTTGTAAATTATGTTTAGATTTATAGTTTATGGAATGATAAAATTTTGATAAAAATTAAATTATAAATTTATGAAATTAATGAGTGAAAGATATGATTTATGTTTTTATATGAAACTAAATGAATTGATACATTAGATTTTGTGGTAAATTTAAAAATATACATGCATATATATGTATTGTTGTAAAATTTATTAAATAGGGGTTGTCTATATGACTAATTGAAATGGAAATAGTAATTGTCATTTAAATAGCTTGATTTTATTTATTTACTTAAATTGAAGTAATTGGTTAATATAATGAGAATGAATGTAACTTTAACTTAAAAGTACAACAATGATGGTATGAAGTAATGTGATGTTAATGTATGTATCTAAATTAGTAAATGGATATTTTACAAATATACTTGTTACCGCATATGTGAAATTCTCTGTTTTACTTGAAAATAGATGTAGGTTACTTAACAAAGGAAAAATGTGTTTGAGATATTATATGACATGAATTAATCCTAGTAATCTATATATATATATATATATATATATATATATATATGCATGAATATGGCATATTATTAAAAATATGATTAAGTCAAAATTTCTTTGTGCCTGATGCTGTATCCAAGGAAAATAAAATTGTTACAACCTTTTGGATAGTGCACCAGAAAATATATGAAACTATAACTCTATTAATGCCCTTAGTAACAATAAGAAATCCTGAGTAGGATACAATTGGCTGGCCATAGGGATAAAGTTTTGATTGATATTTTAGATAATGGTATTTTGTAATATAGAGAAATGACTCATTAATAAGTATAAAAAAGGGTAGTGTCAGGTTTTGACCCCTTTTTACATCAAAAATTGGAGTGCAATGTTAGGTTTTGACCACCTCATTTCGAAATTGGTTTACTAATGGAGTGTAGTGTCAGGTTTCGACCACTTCATTTCAAATTTGGCTTTATAAATGAGTGTAGTGTTAGGTTCCGACCATTCCAGTCCTTATAGACCGAAAAGAAAAGGTTTCAGTCTCGCGTATCTGTTAGACAATTACTTTGGATTACTATAGGCAAAGGAAAATAATTTTTTTTTAAGAATTAAATGGCATATAGTGTTAGATATGTGATAATAATTGTCATACTATATGTATGTATATATTTTGTGGTTTTAATAGGGTCTAACATATATAACTTCATGAATAGCTTCTGATATTATTTATTGCTACAGAGATAAGGGTAATTACTTTTCAAACTCAAAATTTGTAAATATGTATATTATTTTTATTAAATGCAATGTTGGAGATTTCTATTTTTTTTAATAAAAAATGCTTTTTATGGAAAAGTAAAATTAGTAGTTGCCACTAAGAAATTTGCTTAGCATATGAAATTTTTATTTCTGTGCATATGTATACAAGTATTTTTAGAAAATAGCAAACTGATGATTTACTGGAAAGTGAGGAGTAATTCTTCTGCTTCATAATGGATACTTGGCTTAAAAGTTTATTTTGGCATTTTGGAAACTTAGATACTCATGAACTGTAGATGGTTTTCTATTTCATGATTTTTGCATTAAAGGAGTTATAATGTTAAAATTGTAGTGAAAAATGGTTGATGAAACATGTTTCATGATAGTGAAGTTTGTGAATTAAAAAGTTTAAATTTCAATTATTTTGTGGATGGCTTAATTGTTATATTGTGATAGATTAATGAGGTTGGGACAGGGATTAAATAATATTTGGATGTATGATTAAGTTAAGAATTATGTTGGACTTTATCGAAGTGTGAATTAACATTTTGTAACAGGGTGGATAGAGTCCCATAATAGGGGAGTCTCTATCCATTTTTTTTTTGTAAAAAAACTATCAGAAAATATAAAACTTAGTATGAATATTTATAAAGAAGGAAAATTTGATTGTTGATTGTTTGTTGGTGTAACATTTGATATTCGGCCTATTTATCGGGTCAGGTATTGGGTGTTACATTTAATGATATCAGAGCCTAGTTTAGACGATCTTAGACGTAGAGTAGAGAAAGAAGAATGGTGGTCAAGAGTAATGTGCCTTGTGTACCTGTCAATGACTCTTATGATGTGGGTAGGTTTTTTTTTATAAAACACGAGCATCGGGATGGGATGAAATGTATAGTCATACATATAAAGCATGTGCCGTTGCATAAATTACATATAAGAAGAATTTTGAATACATACCATCTATAAATATGCATTTATTAATTGTTCAGATAAAGGAAAATGCCCCGTATATAAGGAATTTGACAGGGTACACATGGAGCATATTTTGAATATGATAATTTATTTTTCTTGATTTGAATGAAACAAGAAAGTATTATCTATGTGGATATATGGAATTTGGAGATCTAAGAAAGGGAAACATATATATTTATCTTATGAGAAGTCAATTTCTTTTATTATTTCAGATTTGATATGGAATTAAATCTATAAGAGCTAAAGAGGAGGAAGTGGAGAGTCATGCCTTTGCCACTATTAAGGGTACTGCAAGAGTAAACCCCTCAATAGAAACTCAACCTCCTCCTATTTCACCCATACCTTAAGCTTAAATGGAATTTTCTCGAACTATGACTGAGGCATTTAGGCAGATGACGAAGGCTATGCCTCATCTATAGCTTTGGCCACTACCTCCTTCACAAAGGGATAATTTTGAGAGTATGAAAAAAGCTAGAAGCTACTGATTTTTATGGTGATTCAATTGTTACTCCTCAAATGGTAGAAGACTGGCTCCAAAAGATAAAAAGAATATTTGATCACATGAAAATCTCTTATGAAGATAAATTAGATTATGTGGCTTTCTTACTTTAGGGACAAGCTTATGAATGGTGGCTAGCTATCTCTAGAGAAATACCTGAGCCAGGACCCACTTGGGACTTCTTTTATGCCCAATTTGAAAAGATGTATGCTAGAATGTAATATAAGAAGGCGACATAGAAAGCTTTTCTTTATCTTAAGCAGGGAGGTAAGACTATGACCGAGTATTTGAGAGAGTTTGATAGACTGAGTCATTATGCTCCTAAACTAGTGGCTACAAAAGAAATAAAGCTTTAAAATTTAAGGATGGGCTACACACTGAAATTAAAAAGGGTATCATTGGCCAGAAATTTTTTGACCTCAGTGAGATGGTAGAGTCGGCTCTTGAGATTGAAGCAGTGGAAATAGAAGAGTAGAATAGGAAGATAAAGAGACAGCAAAAGAGAAGCCAAAGGCAAGGGCAAGCCAGCTCAACTAGCAATCATAACAAGAAATATAAAGGGTCCCAAGGTTCAACACAATCACAGGCTCATTTCTAGAGATAAAGTCAGAGTCAAAAGTCTTCAGCTAGATTCGATCAACAGGCTACCTCTATAGCCAGTACACTCAAGAGCATAAGTAGAATGAATCCTTTGTGTGACCATTATGGAAAACGACATCCGAGTGAATGTAGGAAGTCAACAAGCCCTTGCCTTAGGTGTGGTTCTAAGGGTCACTTTGCTAAAGATTATCTTAAAATTTAAACTCTTATAGTTCCACAATTTAGAGGACTTGTTTCCACTCAGGGAAGCAGAGGCAAATGTATAGGTGATACTCTAGGAGCTACTACTCAGAGGAATTTTTTACAAATAGCTTTGGGATTGGAGACTAGAGCTTCTATTTCAGGATGTGCTTATGCTGTTAGAGCTTGAGAGGAACAGAACTCACTAGATTTAATTGTTGGTAAATTTTCTCTCTTTAATCATGATGTTTTTGCATTAGTAGATCCTGGCTCCACACATTCATATATATACACCATTATTGCTCATGGTAGAGGCCTAAATGTCGAAAAACTGAAACATGGAATCCTAGTAACAAACCTTTAGGGCATAGTGTAATAGTATACAAAGTATATAAAGGTTGCCCAGTTTAGGTGCAAAGCTTCATCTTCCCAGCTAACTTAATTGAATTGCCATTCCATGAGTTTGATGTGATACTTGGAATGGATTGGCTGTATCCACATTAAGTGAAGGTGGATTGCCATCTTAAGTAAATTTCACTCAAGATCGACAGTGGTGAGAGATTAGAGTAGTGGGTGAGAGATCTGGCTATCTTTCTAATGTGATATCTGCCACCAAAGTAAGGAGAATGTTGAGAAAAGGGTGTGAAGCCTATTTAGCTTGCATTTTGAAAGCTAAAAAGGAAGAACCAAAAATTCAAAACATTCCTATAGTGTGTGATTTTTAGGGTGTATTTTCGAAGGAATTACCAGGATTACCTCTAGAAAGAAAGATTGAATTCTCCATCGATATGTCGCCTAGTACAACACCTGTATCAATTACACCCTATAAAATGACACCCATGGAACTTAAAGAATTGGAGATCCAATTGCAATAGATTTTTAAGAAGGTTTTATCCATCCTAGTGTATCTCCATAGTGTGCATCGATACTTTTTGTCAAGAAGAAGGATGGGACATTGAGACTTTGTATAAATTATAAACAACTAAATAAAGTCACAGTGAAAAGTAAATACCCACTGCCTAGAATTAATAATCTTTTTGCTCAACATAAAGGCACTAGTGTCTTTTCCGAAATTGATTTAAGGTCAGGCTATTACCAATTGAGGGTAAAGGAGCCAGATGTGCCTAAAACTACCTTCAGAACTAGATATGGGAATTATGAGTTTTTGGTGATGCCTTTTGGGCTCACGAATGCTCCAATAGCATTTATGGACCTTATAAACCTTATTTAGATTAGTTTGTAGTGGTTTTTATTGATGATATAATGATCTACTCAAGAAATCAGAAAGAGCATGATGAACATCTCAGAATGGTTTTGCAAACCTTAAGAGAAAAGCAACTTTATGCTAAATTTAGCAAGTACAAATTTTGGTTAAACGAGATCTCATTTCTTGGTCATATTGTGTCAACTGAAGGGATTTGGGTAGATCCCAAGAAGATTAAAGCTATCCTTGAGTGGAAACTGCCAAAGAATGTTATGGAGATTAGAAGCTTTTTGGGCTTGGTAGGTTATTATAGGAGATTTGTTAAAGGGTTTTCATTAATTACAACTCCTCTAACCAAACTACTACAAAAGAATGCCGAGTTTATATAGAGTGAAAAATGCCAAGAAATTTTAAGAAACTTAAGGCAATGTTGACTAAGGCACCAATTCTAACTCAACCTGTGGCTGGAAAAGATTTTGTAATTTAAAGTGATGCTTGGCATAATGGACTTGGCTGTGTACTAATGCAAAAAGGGAAAGTTGTTGCTTATGCATCTCGACAACTTAAGCCACATGAGAAAAATTATCCAACTCATGATTTAGAGCTCGCGACTATTGTTTTTGCTCTAAAGGTTTGGAGGCACTATTTATATGGGGAAAAGTGTTATATCTATGCTGATAATAAGAGTTTAAAGTATTTGCCTGCACAAAAAAGAGCTGAACTTAAAGCAAAAAAAGGATGGATAGAATTAATCAAAGGTTATGACTATATCATTGATTACCATCCAGGAAAGGCAAATGTGGTAGCAGATGCACTCAGTAGAAAATCTATAATAGGTAAATTCTTTGATTAAATAAAATTACTTTTGAAATTATCTTGTATGATATGACATATGAATTCTAATTTCATTCTTTCTGTATAGCTTTAAGAGCTATAAAGGTCAGGCTAAGATTAGCTGATGATGGGGCCATTGTAGCTAAACTTAGGCTTAGGCCAACTTTGCTACAAGAAGTCAGGGAAGCACAAAAACACGATGAAAAGCTCGCTAACATTTTTAAGCAAATTCATAAGGGCAAAGATAGCGAGTTTGTGATCAAAGAAGGAGATTGTCTATATTATAAAGATAGAATCTATGTCCTTAATGATGAAGAACTCAAGAAATAAATTATGGAGGAAGCACACAATAGTTCACATGCTATGCATCTAGGTGGCACCAAAATATATCAAGATGTAAAAATTCATTATTGGTGGCCTGGGATAAAGAAGGACATAATAGAATATGTGACAAAGTGCTTGACTTGCCAACAGGTGAAAGCTAAACATCAGGTTCCATCAGGTTTGTTGTAATCCATTGCAATACCCAAATCTAAGTGGGATGATATTACTATGGATTTTGTCAGTGGTTTACCACAAACTAGGAAAAGACATGACGCAGTGTGGGTGATAGTTGATAAATTGACAAAGTCAACACATTTTTTACCGGTCCAAATCGATTATTTAATGAACAAATTTGCAGAAATATATATTAATGAAATAATAAGATTACATGGAGTTCTATCTTCCATTATATCAGATAGAGATCCAATGTTTACTTTGAGATTTTGGAAGAAACTTCAAGAGGCTTTTGGTACAAAGCAAAAATTTAGCACTACTTTTAATCCTCAAACAGATGGATAGTATGAAAGGGTGATACCATTGCCTTATAATAAGTGATTTAAAGATGTATGATGCTAAAGAATATAGTAATTGTGTGCTTATGTTGTGATAGGTACTGGAAGATATGCTTAGAAGTTGTGTAATGGATTTTGAAGGTAGTTAAGACCGATATCTTCCTTTGGTCGAATTTGCCTATAATAATAGTTACCAAGCAAGTATTTGAATGGCACCATATGAAGCATTATATGGAAGAAAATGTAGAACCCCATTATGTTAGACTAAGCTTAAGGAGGATAAGATGGTTGGTTCAGAATTAATTAGAGAAGTAGAAGAAAAAGTGAGGAATATTAAGAAAAAATTGAAAGTTACATCGGACCATCAGAAGTCTTATGTCAATTTGAAGTAGAAAGATATAGAGTACTCTATTAGTGATAAAATTTTCTTAAAAGTATCACCATGGAAGAAAGTATTGCAGTTTGGCAGGAAGGGCAAGCTAAGTCCTAGGTTTATTGGCCTATATGAAATTATAGAATGTGTGGGTCCAGTAGCCTATAGACTAGATTTTTCAAGGGAATTGGAGAAGATCTATAATGTCTTTTATGTATCCATGCTCAGAAGGTACCAATTAGATCCATCTCATTTTGTCAAACTTGGAGATGTACATGTCCAGCTAGATTTGACATATGAAGAGGAACCAGTTCAAATCCTAGCTCGGGAGGTAAAGCAACTAAGAAATAAGGCGGTCCTATTGGTAAAAGTGCTTTGGAGAAATCATAACACAGAGGAGGCCACATGGAAACTTAAAGAAATAATGAGAAAGATATATACACAACTATTTTAATTAGGTGATTTTGAGGACGAAATTCATTTTAGAGGGGAAGAAACGTAACACCCTAAATAATGTAACCCAAAAAGGGTAGTTAGTGAAATTAAAATTTCACTAATCTAAGATTAATTTTAAGACACTCAAATAAACTAATTTAAAAACATAATATAAATTAAATAAGAAATTAAAAAATGGTATGGGTTTGGAATTAAATTAAATAGGGACCTAAATGTATATAGTTTTAAGGGAGGGATATAAAGATAATAGGGGAGGACCAAAGAGGAAATTAGTATATAAAAAATTTTAAAAAAGAA